>JAWPHD010000408.1:0-479637 GCA_037043455.1 Cyrtodaria siliqua | reverse complement strand
CAGAGAATAACCAATACAGATACCCGCTCACATACACACGTGCACAGCACAAAGATGAACTACCATTATCTAAGAAATAAGTAGATAATGGATTAAAACATCAAGATGCTAAAAACGTATAAATATTTAAAAAAAAATAAAACATAGATTACTAGTACACTAAACCACAACGTAGATAAGGCAACTACTGAAACTGTACACACACTATATACTAGAGATTTCTTAACCAAATAATCGGTTAACTTGAAAGTGTATTATACCAATTCAACATATAACATAGTGAATAGCTGGCTTGCTCATGAACAATACACTATTAATATAAATTAGAACAAATAGTACTAGAATATTTGGAGCAATAAACACATTCAAAAAATATATAACGAGAGTGCAATTCAAACACTATAGTGACACATAACACCGCTTGAATAAGGAGCAAATACGAAATTGCATGTCACGCTCGAACAACCAATCACGAACACCTAAAGCCAAATGAGATACAATTAAAATGCCAAGGACCAACAAATTAAAAATGATTAACCAATCAACCGTCGCTACTCTGAATTGCACAATTGAAATCGCAAGGTAACGCCTAACTAAAATGATTAACCAATCAAACATCATTGTTCTTGAAGACTTATTTCCATGGGAGAAACAAAACATATAAAACAACGATGTTAAATGCAGATAATTACTGATTCAGTATACCATACCTACATACACTGCAACCATGAGTTACAACGGACGATTCTACGGACGTCGGCGAGCTGGCCGCAGGCCTATGTCACAATTCAGAGCAAGAACTCCCTATCATCGGGAAGAGTCGACGAGTCAAGAAGCGGATACAGGAAACCCACGACTTAGGCCGGTACACTTACTGCAGCCTTGACGGTACACCACGAGGCAAAACAGTGGCGAACGGCAAAAGATGAGGCACGAGTGGCCAGAGATTGGCGGAGCCTGTTTGAAAGGGACTTCGAGAGGAAAAACATCACGGTTCGATACCCACCCACGGGCCTGTTTTCTCCCAGACTGGGAAAGCCTGCAACCGCTGCTTGATAGCATAAACACAGAGACCATAGACAAATGGAAGTGTGGCCATAACAGATGCACCTCTAACACAGTAGAGACGAGGGCCAACGACAGGGAAGAGAACCCACCCTCTACGGAAGCTGAGACCTATGTCGGATACTGTGACAAAGGCCATCATGGCGGCCTTTGCAATGATGACGGCGGCAGTGCACACCACAAATGAATGATCCACCGGTTCGCCGGAGTGTGTATCATAGGTCCTTTTCAGGACCACCAATTACCTCGAGAGAACACCCTTAAAAATTGTCACATCCATTACTAATATCCAGTACCTTACAATGGACATAAACATGCGTGCATAAAAAACACTCAAAACACACACGTAAATGGGAATACACAGATCAAAACACCAACCAGTGCATTTCAATATAATATACCTTGAACCAATGAAAAAATATCAGATATTGAGCAAAATAAAAATGAATGAGACTGTAATATAAGAAAAGAGCATCACAAATCAAAAAAATGATAAAGATAACAAACCAAGCGATTACCTCCCTTTAACCCCAATATAAATAGGTGGACGATATACACCAATACTTGACGAAGATTGATAGAATATACCACATTAATATGGAGATTAGCTACCATAGAACAAGTCTGGGTAGAAAATAATACACATACTAAGTAAAAAAGTTAATATATAAAACAGTGGGAAAGAAAACAGGGATATATTAATAACAGCCATTTTCCTTATTAAATTACTCATACAGATTTTAAACAAGTGGACACAATGCCCACACAGTTCAAATGGACTCGAACAAGAGGCGTATAATAATATCTAATAAATAACCTAGGGGTGGGAACTAACGTGCATATTCATCCATGATGTGGTTCATTACGAGACATGAAATAGATACTATTGATAATTAAGCGCCAAAAGCGAGTTCAATCAGGGAGCATATGGCCCCAACATTATGTCTCTACGGTTATCAAAAAATGCGTATACCGACGAGCTTATAGACTAATTCACACCCTCTACATGTGGTAATTAGTCGTGGATACACAACACAGAGGGACCATTGTATTACAGATGTTCAATACGGTATATAAGACTGTAGATAGATACTTCCAAATCAGTTGAGCTCTCACTCGACTAGCAAAAATCTCTGAAAATCAATTAAACCCTTGGTGAAATTGAAATCAGATATACAAGCAATAGTAACGGTAAACAAACTCGTATTTGCTTGCGAACAAAAAGTATATTTAAGCGGTAAAAAAACACGCAATATACAGTGTATATACACACACAGTTGAGTTCTCACTTGACTATAGCACTCTGAAAATCAATTAAACCCTTGGTGAAATTGAAATCAGATATACAAGCAATAGAAACGGTAAACAAACTCGTATTTGCTTGCGAATAGAAAGTATATTTAAGCGTAAACAAACACGCAATATACAGTGTATATACATAAACACATAATTCACTTGAGGTGAATATGATGGTTTGAAGACCAGCTCTTTAAAGTAGAGAATATTGAAGATTGGTTAACTATTAGAATCGACTATTAGTGTTACCCAATTGAATGTAGCTTAGTGTATTTATTACACAAAGAGATTATACGATTGCACGAAAATCTCGCCAGGTCAAGAACTGGAGAATTGTAATAAAATAGCATACACACTCAAAGCGATTACAACACGCATTAACTGTTACAATACAACAAATTGCAACAAACTTACAATACACTGAAAACAGAGAATGTTCAGTAGGTGATTGTAACAGCATACACTACTCGATCGGCAGAGTCCAACTTCTAGTATTCTGATACTAAATGAGTGTGAAAACGATCTAACATATATATGTAAAGATTGGAAGTGAATATATATACTAATACATTGTCCACGGTGACACACGATACCACACAGTTTAACATAAACTGGTAGAGAATACACATGTAAAATTCACAAGGGTGGATATACGTGTATACGGGCTAAAACGCCAAATATTTAAGTAACACAACGGTGCCTCTTTATGGCAGCTGACGAAGGAATTTTTATTCCGAAAGATCTTTTGCATACAGGATATTGTTTTCCTGGTAAAGTAGACACTGTTGTTCTAGTTAAAACACTTTGTAAGAGATTTTAACATAACTTATCTGAAGTATTATACTGCCTCCGTGATTTGAACACGGGGAAGGTAGTCTGTATGGTCAATACAGATACAGCTCACATATTAGTATTACACATAATATAGCTGAATACACTATACATTGTTTAGAGATAATCGCCTACTCTAATTGTGAGCCTGGTGTGATTACAGTATTAAGGATATACACATATGATAATCCGTTAAAATATACTGTAAAATGCAGAGAAAAACACTCGGGGTAAGATTCCCCAATGGGATCTCGCCAACTGGGAAGGCGAACCCTTTGAGGTCAGTTGGGCCTTCTGCTTTGGCCAGATGCTTGCAAACCCCCTCAACATTATAAATAGATGGTTAAGTTTTTAAAATGCTAATGTTTTTATAACTATTTGTGTTTTACCCAAAAGAGTTAAAATTCTTTTAGACCAGCTTGACTAAAGAAGTCTATTTCATCCGTTTTTTGACGTTTACTGTATTTTATGGTAACTCCTCTTTTCCGATTGTAAATGGTAATCTGTATTACAATCTTTCTTAGAACCTATCCAGCCTTAGTTATATCTTCATTTACAAGAAGGCCTTATATCTCAGCATAAAATTTTAAAACTTTAATATCATTGTAATGAGAGTGTTGATACAACTCTCCTCGTCTACATACTTGAATTTAAAAAATTAAAATGAATAAATTAAAGAATACTGTTACTACGTGTATTCTGTGTTGCAACCACTACATAAGGTTTCGTTGATTCCTATTCTTACTTTTGTAACTATATAGGGTATTTTTGTTTTATTATCCGAACATGCGTCTGGTACATGCCATTTTATTATACCTAAACAAATTTATCTAATTATAGTAATAAATGAGTGCTCAGCATTACTTTCTAGCTAAATCACTATACCACTGTCCATCTGTTAGCAAATGAAAGATGAATGTCAGTCGCTTATTTTCTGTTGTTTTTCTCGAATTTCATTTTATCATTGAGAACACATTTATGAGTCTTTTCTGTAATCTAAGACAAGCCTTCTGCTAAATAATAAATTAAATTTAAAATTAATATCGGTATTATTGATTTTGCAGTATTTGACTGAAAAGGGTATTTAACTGACAAAAGGCGGTGTTTCTTATATTTTCATGAATTGATTCTGTGAAAGTATTTGTTGAAATATTTTGAATATTTTCGAAACAATACACCTCTCCTACAAGTACATGTATACAACAGTTTCTTTGATGCACTATAGAATTTATCAGGGGGAGACGGTTTGTAGTTTTTGCTAAAAGTCGTTGTTTTTCTAAGAGCTTTATCACGAAAAACACGGCGCAAAATATGCATTTTAACCTCGTTTTTTGGATTCAGCATACTTACTTGTTGTTTTGGTCGTATATGTCAATTTTGAAAAGTAAGATATGGAAGGCGAAGGCTGACTGCAAATAATTATTTAGTTCGGTTGGTCGAATATAATTGTTTTATAAACAGTTTTATCATATTTCGAAAAATTAACTGGTCATGGACAAAAATTGAGTTGTGAAATCAAGAAGGAAAAAAATGTTCTAAAGGGTTATAAGGCTCTAAACTTTCTTTAGAGACTATGTTTGGTTGTATGCTATTCCAGAGACATATTAATACATACATTTCTGGCTATTCCTAATTTGTTTCATAAAATTTAAATGAAAAATTCAAGCTATAGCAAGATAATACATTGTTCACTGTATCACAAAAGATCTTGCGGGCATCGCCACCTTGACTGAACGTTTAATAAAATACTGGGCAAAAGTTCGAATCAGCTGCCTATATTTTTTTACAATTTAGTTAACCAGTGAGTGAAACGATCGGGAACATTTTGACCAGTTGTATTATATATTCAAAGATCTTGTGGTTGAGGCTACTTTGCTAAAACAAGAAAAAAAAATCAAAAAGGAGATATCTCTCTGATTTCATGGAGATATCTCCTAAAATATTCAGAGATATCTCTGTAAATTTGGTGATATCCTTCTTTTTATAATAATAATAATAATAATAATAATAATAATAATAATAATAATAAATTCTTTATTTACAGAGGATAACACATTCTTACATATGGTCCTCCTAGCACGATAAACAGATGCATTGCAATAATTTACAACAAAACTTACATGTACAATCAAAGTGAATACAAAACACGTAACAACTATGGATCTTTGAATAGGTTAAAACTAGTGTATGATTTATGATAAAATTCATTAATAAACGATTGAATTTTTGAATATTATATGAATTTTAATATGTACATATCACATGGATTCAAATATATGCACCTATCATGCAAGCATTCCCGCACTAAAACCTCTAAAAAACTTTCATTGTGAGAGAAAAATAACGCGAGGAAAGCGTGAGATTATTGAGGGCATGGTGAGACAGGGTGCCCGCATAGTGGTACATATACATTATTGATATATTAAAATTTACTAACCAGGGTCGGTACGCGGTACTGAAAGTCACACACGCGCTGTACGTTCCCTGATCAGAGAATGATTTCAGGTTTTAGGTTTCTAGAAGGTATTTCTTGATAGAGTACTTGAAGTAATTCAGGGTGCTGTTGTTTCTTATTTCTAACGGTAATGTGTTTAAAATGTTAGGACCAGATACAGAAAAGGATTTTTCATAAATTGATGTACGATGTTTAGGAATTGCCATTGTTTTATTTTCTACTGATCTTATTTGCATTTGATCTTTTTTGTAAGTGGCACTTGCTAATAAATCTCGGATGTAATCTGGAGCTAGGTTGTGCTGGGATTTATATATCATAACTCTTGTTTGAAAAGGAACCCATTTAAGTATTTTGAACATTTCCTTTGATGGAGTGAGATAATGAGCTTTTAGCATTTAATATTATTTGTGTAGCTCTCTTCTGGAGTTGTGTGAGTCAATCGATAGAGATATCTCTCAATATCTCCCAATACTAAAGAGATATCGCTATGCGTTACAAAGATATCTTTTTTTTTATTTTGTCATAATAATTACTCCGTAATTTCGTCTCCTATGATGATGATGGATGATAATGATGATGGATGCTGCTGCTGCTGATGATGAATATGATGATGGTGGTGGTGGTGGTAATTATGATGATGATGATGATGACGACGACGATGATGATGATGATGATGACGATGATGATGCAGCTGACTGCTGCTGCTGCTGCTGCTGCTGCTGCTGATGAAGATGATGATGATAAATATTATTATTTTTATTATCATCATCATCATACGCTTGCGGTTACCTTATCGAATTTACAAGTTACAATACTAACTTTAGACTCAACGGCTGGCAAAACTTCAATTTCTTTTAATTTGAAATCACCAGCATTTTGCAGTGTTTTATAGAAATAATCGGTTTGGTCTTACTCTTACTTTAAAAAGCCAAAAGTAGTTACATATGTTATGCAAATACCAGATACTTTTACTCTTTTAATGCATTTCTTTTATACGCACTTTATTTTTTTCGAGCCATTCTATTTTCTGGGATAAAAGTTGCACCGCTCGACATTGTGTACTGTAAAAAAAAAGAAAATAATAAGGACAACAATACATTTAATACATTAAAATATATAATGTAAATAGTTTTCATTTCTTTCCTCTGTAAGTCATATTATAGTATGTATTTTTGAGTAAGTTCATTAGGACAAACAAACGTATTTTAACAGTATCAATACAGATTTTGATCAGACTAAAATATATTAACTAACGTAAATATTTTATTTACAGCCTATTCGTCAAATGCATATAAATAAACGCAAGCACACACATCAAAGTTAAAGATCGTTGCGAGTGTAATGCATTCCTCTTGGAGTGTATTAGATTATTTTATAAGCAAATTAGGGGAGGGGCTTGGGAGCATCGACGAAAAGTTACCAAGACTCGTACGATCATGTGGTAATCGGTCCCAGCAAGAAACCAATCAGCATCTAGATGGGCGTGACTGAAAATATAGTTATCTAAGTGAAAATAAATATTCCGTGAAATGATCATGTTTAAATGATCTAGGTAATGAGTTTCACTATCTTTTCGCTTGCAACCATTTTAGCGCCAAAGGAAAGTTGCAGGGTCTTTCAAATTTGAAAGACTCTGGTACTTTTCATTGATGAGAAACACATTCTACCAACGTCTCAATATCGTAATTATTTATCTCAATACGATCAAAATACAATATAGCCCCCATCCTACCCTCATAAGGTTAAAGAAGGGTGCAAAATGAAATAATGTGTATCAATTGCTTGTATTTTGTTTACTTAAAATTGTTTTTCATGTCTGTTGTTACAAATGTAACCTGACAAAGTAAAAAATAATGAAAGGCGGTGTGCCTGATTAATTAATAATTTAATACTTTCATAGTGAAGTAAAAGCGTATGGGTGAAAATGAATTGTAGGACAAGATACCTCCCATTAACAGACCGCACCTCGTCCTCACCACCCCAGCCCCACATTCGGTGTACCAATTTTTTTCGCTTTTAAGCACAGTAAAAGGTTGAAAATTACATGTTTTATTCAAATTTTTGATTAGTTCTATCTATTTAATAGAAATTAATACAAAATGAATCAACGACAAACGAATACAAAAATACTGTCATTACAAAAGCATTTACTCTGTTGATTGTGTTATTCAAAGTTAAAATGTACAAAACCAAGAATGAAAACAGAACATAAAATAATCGGAGACGCACAGCGTTGTACAACTTTAACCTCCAGTATTCGTGTTTCACTTTAATCGAATGAGCACCACAACCAACACATACTTGATATCTTGCAGAAGTGTCTTTTTTACATTTTAGGCACGGTAACACATGACTTTTTTGTAATCTATATTTATGCAAACTGCAATAATCGGAATCTTTTGTTGGCTTGCTTTTACATGGATTATGTAATCCAATTTTAAGAAATTGACAAACATTGCTTTCCATTGTCTTTTTTGTATATAATTATTTTATATTTAAGAAAAATTATTTTTAATATATAACAAATAAAGTATGGAAAACGAGGAGACTATAAAAGAATAAATACTCCTGTTTAAAACAGGTGTAATAGATAAGCAAACACTGTCTAATGGTATTAATGCATTAAAACCAAAGGAAACTTCAAAAAAGGTTAAATCTCAAACATTAGAAAATTTACTCAAGAGACGACGTGCTAAAAAACAACGTAAACGAGAAAAGCAGAAATATGATAAATTACAAGAAAATGTTATAAATGAACAAAAGCAGAAATATGCTAAATTACAGGAAAATGTTATAAATGAACTAAAACAAGTTTTTCAAGATAGAAAATTAAAACTGGTTGACAAACCAATGTGCGGCTATTTCAAAGCATACGAGATATCTGCCGAGAAATACAAAGACCCTCAAAAACTATTTCGTGATAAAAAATCCATTATTACAAAACAAATAAGCAAAGAGCTGACAAAGATGAATGGATTAAAGTTTCAATTAGGTCTCACTGTAAATTTATTCAAAGATGATGGTGATACCAAAAAATACACCACAGCAGTATTACACAGCGAACAAAATGCAATCTTAAACGCTGAAAAAATAAATGAGTTTTACGATGAATCATCTGCATATATACAAGAGAGTCTTGAAAGATTTACAAACACAGCATCATGATTGGAGATTGATTACTGTGTTAAGCTTTACTTAAATATTGCAAAGTATGAACCATTAAAAGGTTCTTCATATATTCCTTTGTCTAAAGCAGTATCTGATAAAAAAGCAATAATTAATGTCAATAATGAAGATAATAAGTGCTTGGAAGTGGCATTGGTTTCTGCTTTGTGGCCTAATAAAAATAATCCAACTAGGATATCTAGTTATAACAAACACATGGGTAAGTTGAATATGGATATTTGCTCACCCAAAACCATTAATCATGACACAACAAAATGAGGAAGATTATGAAAAAGCAACACAATGTTGGATATGTGAGGATGCAATAGGTAGGAAATGCGGTAAAAACGGTAAAGTAAGAGACCACTGTCATTTTACAGGAGAATACAGAGGTGCAGCACATAAAAACTGCAACCTAAAGCTGAAAATAAAACCAAATAAAACACCTATACCTGTTGTATTTCATAACCTCAAAGGATATGATAGTCATCTCATCATGCAAAAAATACATAAAATGACAGGTAATATTACATGCATTCCAAACAACGCTGAAAAGTATATTTCATTTAGTGCCGGACAACTTAGATTCTTGGATAGCTTTCAGTTTATGGCTTCGTCTCTGGAAAAATTGGTTAAAGCAACAGACAAATCTGATTTTAAAATTACCAAAAATCAGTTTGGAAAACAAACAGATTTACTTTTACGAAAAGGTGTTTATCCATACGAATATATGGACAGTATGGAAAGATTCAAAGAAACGCAATTACCGCCTATAGAAAAGTTTTACAGTAGTCTCTCAGATGAAAGTATAAGTCTCGAAGATTACGAATACGAACTTTTGACAGACATTGACAAGCACTTGTTTCTAGAAAAAGGAATGCGAGGTGGTATAAGTATGGTATCAAAACGATATGCCAAAGCAAACAATCCAAATGTAGCTGATTATAACCCTAACTTCTTAATGTATTTTGATGCGAAATAATCTTTATGGATGGGCAATGAGTCAGTCACTTCCATATTCTGGCTTTGATTGGAAAGCCAAAAACAAGAAAGGAAAATATTCTAAACCAAAACCTGGCAAAGGACAAATACTTGAAGTTGATTTGGTATATCCTAAAGAGCTCCATGAAGCTCACAATGACTATCCGCTTGCACCGGAAAGATTAGCAGTGAAAAAAGAATGGTTGTCTGAATACCAGATAGGTTTACTGGAAAATAATAGCATGATAAATACAGAACAACAAGTTCCCAATCTTATGGACAAAGAAAAATATGTGTTACATTACAAAAACCTACAACTGTATTTATCTTTAGGCATGAAACTAAAGAAAATACACAGAGTATTAGAATTTAATGAAAAACCATGGATGGCATCATACATAAACCTTAACACAGAATTTAGGAAAAAAGCTAAATCAAACTTTGAAAAGGATTTTTACAAACTTATGAACAACTCTGTGTTTGGCAAGACAATGGAAAATCTACGCAAGCGGACAGATACAAAATTAGTCAGAACTGACGGCTCTGAAAATGAAAAAAATAAGAAAAATACTAGCCAAACCCAACTTTAACAGGCGTATAAAATTTTCAGATGAATTGTCAGCAATACATGTGAACAAAACAAAGTTATCATTAAACAAACCAATCTATGTTGGGATGTCAGTATTGGATTTATCAAAGTACATGATGTATGACTGGTACTATAATACCCTAAAGAAAAGGTATGGAGATGACTGTACTTTATTATACACCGACACTGACAGCTTGCTGGTAGATATCAAAACAGAAGATGTGTACAAAGACATGGCTGAAATGAAAGATGAGTATGACTTAAGTGATTATCCGAAATACCATCCACTGCACGATGATACAAATAAAAACGTATTAGGTAAAATGAAAGATGAATGTGCTGGTGTTTCTATAGTTGAGTATGTTGGATTAAGGCCCAAACTATATTCTATTTTGAGAGCGGATGAGCAGATGATTGAGAAAGTAATAGATAAAATGAAAGATGAATATCCTGGTATTCCGATAGTTGAGTATATTGCATCAAGACCCGAACTATATTCTATTTTGGGAGCGGATCTGCAGATGATTGAGAAAGTAACAGACAAAATAAAAGATGAATGTGTTCCTATTGTTGAATCCAAACTATGTTCTATTTTGGGAGCGGATGAGCAGACGATTGAAAAAGTAGTAGATACAATAATAAATAAAATAAAAGATGATGGTGTTTCTATAGCTGAGCATATAGCTAAGAATATTGGATTAAGACCCAAACTATATTCGATGTTGAGAGCGGATGTGCAGATTGTTAAGAAAGCAATGGAAGATGAAAAATATTGGATTAAGATCCAAACAAGATTCTATTTTGAAAGTGAATGAGCAGATTATTAAGAAAGCAAAGGGTGTAAAAAAATATGTAGTCGAAAAAGACACCACGTTCGAAAACTACAAAGAAGCACTATTTGATAAGAAAAAGTTTACACGTGGGATGAATATGATGCGATCAATAAAACATCAAATATACGGCATAACAGTAAACAAAGTAACGCTGTCGCCGTTTTACTCAAAAAGATACATCCGAGAAGATGGAATTAAAACTGATGCATATGGTTTCTATAAAAACTTATGAATTTGGGTATCAGCAGGAACAATAAGTAATTCTTCTTTGACAAATCCTCTCTGTGGCGCTGGTGCTTTCAAATAATAAACTCTTATACCTTGCGTCACCATATAACTTTTAATCTTGTGAATATCTACACTCCACATTGGATCAGTTGCTCTGCGTCTTCCACCTTCTTGTTCCCCGGGTTGATATAAATATCTTACACTAGCATTCATACAGATATGATCACCTTTTAATATTTTTTTTCAACAGGAGGGGGCTTTTTTGTTTCTACATTTATTGCTTTAACAACTTCTAGTAATCTTTTTACCCACTCTCTGTTGCGTTTTTGGGAATCTATTTCCTTAGCATACTGATAACCAAACAATCTTTCAGCTAATGTTCTGTTAAATCTTTCCACTAAAGCTTGGTCTCTGTGTATTTCTGTTCTGCCCCGTCTGATATTTACTTTATGTTTTGCCATCAACTGTGATACTGAACCCATAAATTCTCTGCCTGGATCCACTTGTAATAATTTTGGATATTTCAAATGCCGACTATATATTTTTTCAAATGCTTTGGCAACTTCTTTGCTATCCTTGGAAGTCAGCGGCTCCGCTTCTTTGTATCTACTCGCAATATAAACAACAGTCAATGCATATTTATATGTCTTGCGGCCACGACCAAAGCCAAAAGTATCATGCGGCAGAAATAACAAATCAGTTTGATGCACTCCATTTTTAGCAGAAACATCAAACCTGGGTCTAATTATTTTCTTTGGCGCAGGTAAATAAATCTGCCACACAGCTTGTTTCTTTAAAAATTCTAATGCCTGTTTCTTACTAACACCAGCCTCTTTTGACAATTTTTTAACTGCTGCGTAACCTTTCCTAAATCCTTTTGGGCTGTAATAAATCTTTTCCATTTTTTCTACTAAAGATTTAACTTTATATAACTATAAAAAATGGAAATCACAACTGCACAATTTGATGAACTGCTTGAAGAGCAATATCAAAATAGCACAAAGAAATGGACAGACTTGGAAATAGATAAAATATACAAAATTACAGATACGAAAATAGTAGATACCGAATATGGTCCATCCATGGTATTAACATTATTAGACAACGGTGAAGTATGGGCGCCTGATCATCTCAAAAATAAATTAGAGAAGAGTGCTAAACCACCATAATATATGCGACCACTTTGATTGAAACCATGTAAGAACAACAAAAAAAATAGATATCATGCATATGACTTAGTCTTTTCAAAGTAAACATACTTAGTCATTCCAAATCCAAAGAAATCCAAAGTAATTATAGTTTTAAACTATTTTTTTTTATAAACTCAATTTGTACGCCACAAATCCAGTTGCAGCCATGCCCACCACAATAAACGTAATTTCTCTATTCTGTTGATCCGGAGATGGTGTATAGAAATCACTCAACTTGGGCTCCGGTTCCAAAAGCAAATGTTTGCCAGTTATGTAATAATACTGTTTCATAGCTTGGTCTACATCATCAAAAGTCTGCTCTGCATGATGCTCTTTTTGCAGTTGTTTATTAATAAAATCTAATCTCTCTGTTCTTTTTTTATTCCACTCCGCTTGTGCTGCATTTAATTGTTCCACTGCTTTGTCATGCCTTTGTCTTTCCTCATCTGAATGACTTCCCATTTTTGAAAAGAAATAATTTGAACCGCTAAACGCCAATGCATTTGTTAATGCGCCACCTATCATCATTGCTACTGCACTTGCCTTTTTTTTAATATATTTTTTTTAAATTATTTTATAATATCCGCAGGAATAATACCTTGCTTAATCAGCATATCCTTTGTAGCCATTGCTAACATTATATCCACAGACAGCATCCCAACATCTACCATATTAAAATCCACTTTAGGGGTTGGTCTTTTTAGTAGTTTTCTGCCAATCTCAGAATATCCAACAGTTAGAAGTGTTTCCACTCCAGCGTGATACATCATATTTACAATTTGTTTTCCGTCAATACTTGCTGCCATTTTTTTTATATTATTTTTTATATTATTTTTTTAAATAAATTATTAAAAAAAAAATCGAGTCTTTTGGTGCAACACGAACAGCAGTAGGTTGCACAGGTTGTGTAGCAGATTTCTTGTTATAAGTATACAAACCCAACCCAGCAATGCCTAATAAAACCAGACACGGTGGAATATAATTTTTGTATACGTTTATTTTGATTTCTGGTTCCTCTTCATCTATTGTTATTTTTGTTATTTCATTTTGCTTTGCAGCATTTTGCTTTGCAGCATCTTGCTCTACCAAACCCTTTGCCTTTCTTGCCGCTGCTCCTTTTTTCCCAGCCTCTATTCTTTTTGGATTTTTTACTTTTTGTTGTTCATCAGGTTGTGTAACAACAGGTATAACTTTACTCTCTTGGTTCTCCATCATTTATATTATCTATATTTTTATTTTTATTAAAATCAATATGTCTAGCAGTTGTCAGTATTGCTGTAAATGGTGCTAAGCACATTCCATACCTGTAATACAACTCACAACAAGCGCTTGTCAAAGCATGATTAATAAATGGGTCTTCCTCCAAATCTTCTATCAGCTTTGGTGGATTGGTTACATTAAAATATTTTGATACTCCCATCACATACAAGTTAATAAAAGAATTGCCTAAAGTCTTGGTGATACTTGCCCCAGCCTTGCTTCATATCTGCAGTAAAGTTTGTTAATTTCATCCGGGGACATGCCATCTATATTCGTGAGTTGTATGTCTTTACCCAAATATTGACGACCACCACCGCCAGCCACTATGGCTGATAATCTTTCTTTTTTTGTTTCTTGTTGCTTTGATTCATCACGTTCTGTGAAACCTTCTGATATATCTTGTAATAGTTATTCCGCATTCATTTTTATATTAATAATTTTATTTTTTATTTTGAAATAAACATAAAACATAAAACAACCAGCTGCGATATTCATGCAACTAGTAATTGTTAGTATTGTTTATATATTTTTTATTAACATTGTTAATTTGCTGCAAGCATTGCTATTAACATTGCTACTTTGCTATGAGCAATACTATAAGCATTACTAATTTACTATGAGCAATGCTATAAGCATTACTATATTTTCTGATATTTTCATTATATTTTCATGTCAGTATTGCTACTTTGCTGAAGGTATTACTATTAGCAACAAGGCAATGCTGTTAGAAAAAATAGCAATGCTGTTAAAAATTATTCAACCCAATAACCAGTTGGTTGTTCAGACCTCAAAATTAACTTGGAATATTTAGTCTTAGCTAAAGCTTTTCTTATTCTGGTTCTCTCCTCCAACGTTGGAATAACATCATTCTCTCTCAAACAATTTTCATAACTATCTCTGTCTTTAGTGTAAAACATACACAACCATTTTGCTTGCTCCTTCAAATCTTTCAATACAGAATTATATCTCTGTGAAATAACCCACACTGATTGTTTAGCGTGGCGGCCAGAGAATGCCAACTCTGATAACATATCCTTTTTCTTTGTTAATTCTTTTGTGGCTGAGCAATCATCAATAATGTATAATGTGGGCTGGCCGGCATATTGTTTGAAAAATAAACGCAACAGTTCTTGTAGCATTTCTTTACCGTTGCTAACGGGATTAACAATTATTATTTTTTTATCTCTCTGGTGTCTTACATCACCTATCCAGGATCTATTTTTATAAGCCTCGTTCCACTCTATGGTTGGACACAATATAATTATATGTTCAAAAACTCCAACATACCCTTGTTCAAGTATGTCAAGAACAAACTCTGTTTTACCACAGCCTGTCTGACCACAGATAATGGCACTGTGTGGATATTTAGGATATTTTTGTTGTAAACTAGTACCGTACTTCTTTGAATCTTCCATCTTCGAAATTGATTTGCGCATCTTGTATTATATATAGATAAATATTTAAAGGTTGATCTGCATCTGCTTTTTTATTTATTAATATCGTTATGCCTTCACAGCCGTTTTCCATTTTTCTTCCACTGCCGTATAATAAATTGTCATCACATGTTCTAAGGTCAAGCCACAAAGCATATGATTTTGTTAGATAGGTCTCAAGAGAAACATTGGTAAAGTTTAAGTACCTCGCTACTATTTCTGTCTCTTTGTTTCTTTTTGAGGTCAAGGCAAAATATTTGTTGATTTCATCCCAATGTTGATATGCCTTCATGCCCTGACTATACAACTGATTTGGTACTCCCTCTATTGTCATTTCAACCTTTTCAATCTTTGGGTTGTAATAGGTTTCTGTGCTTGTTCTTTCTGGGTCTTCAAACAGCATTAAAATACCTTTCATGCTCTGTGCTGGTGCATTAATGTTGATGTTCCAAAGGGTTTCAGATTTGTTTGCTATTATTTTTCTATGTCGCAAGATACGATCATACATAAATACTATCTTACCATTGATTTGCTGTCTTATTTGTCTGGATAATTCAACATCACTAACCATATCAAATTCCAAGCAGATATTTTTTATTACATAAGATGCATCAGCATCACTGCTTTTGATAACTTTGTGATAATCGTTAAACGTTAATTCATATTCTAACCTATCACCAAGCCCCGCTTGATAAAATGGCATATGACTTTCTAACATTTCAAAGTCCAATGGAATACAAAATCTATTTCCAAAAGCTGCTGCTATAGCTTCATCTTCGGTGTCTGAGGAAGCATCTCCCGCACCAATTCTATGTTTTAACATGTTTGCTTTACCAATACCTTGGTAAGCTGTGTTTAATCGTTCGGTAGGGCTTTTCCATAAATCTACATAACAATGATATATATCACTGTCATCTATTGACATGACTTCATTGCCACTTATTCTTATTGTCATTTTTTTCACAATTGTTCTACCCAGATTCTGGAATAGAGTAGCGTTGGCGTCTGTTCTGCTTTTAAGGTCTATTTCAAAGGCAAGACGAGCAGTACGAGGAACTATCACATCGTTAGTACTTAGATTGGGAAATCTCACAAGCAGTTGCTGGTTTTGGTCTATTGTTGAGGGATTATTAGTTATTACTACACTTGTGCGGATGCCCATGGCACCATGAGGCTCTCTTAGTTTTCTATGAGGGTTGAGTTTGTTTCCGTAGGCTGACATTGTTTTTATTTTTTAAATATATTTTTTAAAATTAAATAAAATAAACAATGGCTGAAGGAGGATTTGAATATGACAATCCTACGTTCGATCCAGATGATTATGATGAATATTTTAATGATGATGATTTACCAATGGTGCCTGATGAGCCTGTTCAAAGAAGTCTTCTTAATGAAAGCGATCATCTTGCTGACCTTAGAGGGAGGCTGAAAGAATCCCAACTTGAAGCACACAAAAAACATCTTGTAAAATCCTTTTATGATGAAATAGAAAAACGATATAAAATAGCACCGGACAAAATGGATTATGACCAGTTTAAAGTATCAGCTAATGGCAACACATTATACTGGGATGTTGGTGATAAAGAAATAAGAATAACTGCCAAGCAAGGTTCTTTTACATTTCTTGCTCTTGGTTCTTTGGTAATTGAATATGGCCTAAGAAATATATAGACAGTTCACCTATAAATACTATGAACTTGCAGCTTGCAAATTATATAACTCTGTATAACTATTGAAGGAAGATATAAAACTGATTTCTCCAAAATACAACCTAACACTTCAAACAACTTTCCAAGACTGATTTTACATAGATCTTGACCATTGAGATTTCATCTGATTGTCAGGTGACACTCTTTTCCCACCAAAACTACTCAGCCTTGACCAGTATAATATTAAAGCTAGTAAACCCATATATGTTAATGTTAATATTGAAAACATGCTTATGTGTTAATATAAAAAACTTTAAAATATTTCAAACAGTAAATTACACTCTATCACATAAATGTTAAAAGGCGTGTTTGAGCGTGTTTAAAGTCTTGTGGCATTTTGTTCAGGCCTATTGGAATTATAAAGTTCAACATAAATTGTTGGACCGTTTGTACATTAAAAGTCCAACATTTTATTTGTATTTTCTACAGTTACTTTATGCTAGTAAGTGTCGATTCACTTGAATTAAAAATATTATCATCTTAAATGTAGTCCGTTGTATATATTGAACACGAGGATAATTGTACGAGAGGCCTTGAAAAAAACCGTCCTAGGCAGTCCTAACAGAATTTGATGTACATGCAAATTCATACAAGACATGTTGTATTACAGACTATAATGTACAACTCAAGCATATGATTTCAAACCTGTAAAATGCACATGAATGGAAGATCTGTGGACAGACGATCAAAATTAACTTCTAAGCCTATTATGTAGACCGTTAAATAATGCAACAACCTTTGGAGGACAAATACGAATGACCTTTGGGAGACATTATGAGTTCCAGAAAGTTGCATTTTTGCATGTAAAGATTCAAAAGACGTTCGGGCGACATGCAAAAGTGTATATTTTATTACCATTTCAAAAACACATTTTACTTCCCTCAGAATGTATTTAAAAAAGTAAAATAAGCTTAAATTGTCTCTTTTTGTGTTTAATTAGTATTACATTGTGACAAAATTTGAATGTCGTCTAAAGGTTGCTTTATATGAAATGAGACCTAATGGTTGGATTTTCCCTATATATATATATATATATAATAATTATATATATCTCCCTCTCTCTCTCGCTCTCTCTCTCTTGGACAAAATTAGAGGGATTGATACAAGATGGCACAGATGGCCCCGCTCTCTCTCTCTCTCTCTCTCTCTCTCTCTCTCTCTCTCTCTCTCTCTCTATATATATATATATTTCTATCCAGGACAGACTTACAGGGATTGATACGATATGGCACCGATGGCTTAAGTCCAAGTTCAATTCCTCCTAATTCAGTTTTAGAACAGATGTAATCTACTATAAATAAATATATATATATATCATATACATATATATACAAGACACAGCTAGAGGGATTGATACACGATGGCACCGATTGCGCATGTCGCTCTCTCTCTCTCTCTCTCTCTCTCTCTCGGACAAACAAAATTAGTGGCATTGATACAAAATGGGATCAATTGCTCTCTCTCTCTCTCTCTCTCTCTCTCTCTCTCTCTCTCTCTCTCTCTCTCTCTCTCTCTCTCCAGGACAGAATTAGAGGGATTGATACGATATGGCACCGATGGCTTAAGCATGTTATTCGTAGACTTTGTACTTGTAATTGTCTGCAGCCCTTTCGACCCTTTAGCATGATGGAAACTCGGAGAAGTTGTTGCTGAAAAGGCACGGGTACTAAACATCGACTCCATAACCCCCAATGGCCTACTTTGCCACTGACCGTTTCAAGGCGGTAGCCCTATTGTCAAACCTTTTGTGTTTGTGATGTCGTTTGCATTTATTATTACTTTTGCCTTCTTGTTTGTCTGTTTCTGTGTTTTGTGGTTGACTGTCCTCCTTGAATGCTACTTTCCCTGTCCGATCTTTTTATATGTCATTATTAACACAACTTAAATTGAGCAGAACACCTGTTATCTTGAAATAGAAATAGTTTATAATTGTATTTGAAAGCATAACTAGGAACAGAAGTCCGGATATTTTCTGGGATTGAATTACAATTTCGCTTAACAACATAGGTAAACGATTGTTTTAAATATTAGGATATTTAATGTCATGTTTAATGAATGTTCTTAAATTATATCTGTTATTTTCGGAAAATGTTATTAATTTACTTAATTTACTTATGTATATTGGTGTAAGATTATGAAATGCTTTATAAACTGAAACACCTACTTGAAATTTACATCTTGTTTCAAATGACATCCAATTTAAATCCTTGATAATATTTGCAGAAGGTGTTTGTAAAGATTTGATCAATATCCAGCGTGCAATGCTTTTTTGTAAAGTAACAACCTTTGTAAAATTTGATTTAGTACAATTACTCTAGAGGATAGAACCATAATCAAATATTGGAACTAAATATACTGCATTAAAGAATAGCTTTTTCATAGCAAGTGTCAAATATTAAAATATACTTCTTAAAAGAGTGAATTTACTCGATATATGATTTCAGGCTTATATGGACATCCCACTTTAGATGTTGATCTATTGTAATTCTGAGAAGTTTTAAAGAAGACACTGATTTTATCAGATAATTTAGAATTATCTATCGAAAGCATGAGTTTTCAAGAATGGTTTATTTTATATGTTGAACCTAATATCATAATGTTGTTTTTATAGGTTTTATAACCATTTTTAATCCCCTCCATAGATCATGCAATTTTGTCTAATTCACCCAGAGTGGTATTTTTTAAAGGTATCTATTCCCCCACCGCCGGCGTGGTTCTCTCATCTGTAAAGACTCCCTATCTGTAAAGCGCTTTGAACGAAGAAAGGCAATCTATATATTTTATGATCTGGCAGATACAAACAAATGTTTGCCGAATGATGTTTATTGAACATTACATAACAAACTCATCAACATATTTCTCTTTGCTTTGCCGTCCAAACCTGAAAACATCAACCATTTATAACTCAAATGAAAGAAGAGAAAATACTGGGGGGAAAAAGATGTCTTTGCAAATTTCTTTTAGAATAGTCAAGTCATATGCAGGAAATGGAACGAAATAATGTTTGTTTGTTATGACATATATACATACTAAGCATATAGATCCTATTATAGAAACATAAGCAGCAGGCTACACTGTGGAGGAAGAAGCCATCTACAAATCATTTTATAATTATAACTAAAATCTGAGTAGAACAGTCAACTTTATAAAATCTCACATGTGGAGACGTAATCCACAGAGGGTGATGTGCATGGAGTCTGAACGCATGTTTCTTTGACCACTCAGCCATGGAGGCCCCTAAATATGCAAACTTACTTCTTAAATAACTGCTAATATACACTATTAAACATTTTCAAATTGTATGAATAAACTGATAAAGCAAAGACTCATGCATAAATTAACTGGTATTATCACTAGTTCGTGAAATGTTCTATTGTTGTCCACATTTTGTCAACAGAATTATTACCTGGTTGTGGCCTAACATACTCCTCAGGCTGGACGGCAATATCCTCTGAACTATCCCCTATTATCTCCTCAGTCTGGTCCCCTTCGACAACTACTTGCTCCTCAGGGCTGGTCCCTTCTTTGATCACTCTTTTGTCAACGTTCTGTAATGAACAATTACCGGAAACTGTTCATCCCATTAGAGCAACACATCCATCGGCAGAAAACATCGCTCATGTAAAATTTATTCCAACTACGATCATGGCCAAGTGTTTGATCTATGTTCTATCAAATAATATAAAAAGTTGGACTTTACCTCAAAATTGATTACACAATGCATATATTACAATAAAACCTTCCATAAATTTCCTATCAGGGAAAAAGTAATAGGATATTACACTACTTTTCATTCTAACTCATCTCTCAAAACAATAATTTATTTGTTGATGAGAATACATTCAAAAGATTCATAAGGAATAGCAAAATGTGATTATACTAATGTGTAGCATGGTCAGTGACATTTCCTTCGATGAATGCAGAGCATTAAATCGTTTAATTTAAGGTAACTAAAGGGCCTGGCTATACCGTACTACAACTACCGGATATTGGAATTTAGAATACGGTCACTATGACGTCACAGTGTTACTAAGTACACCATGCTACACAAAAGATAGAGTATGTCTCAGCTCCTTGGCTTTTTAAACACCTTGTCTCGGTGTTTCAATAAGCCAACTCGCTGAGACCAGATTCTATCTATTACTTCTTCTTATTTCATCTTCAAAATGGGAAATGTGTAAAAAAAACTGTTTAAAGTTAAACATATCATCATTTTTGTTTTTTCCCTTAGCACCCAAGCATTTGACACAGTGGATCCTTCCTTCAAACTCCTTTTTGCTTAAAATGTTAGAGTAAAGAATACCACCATGAGAAAGAGAAATAAATGTATGTTGGGTTTTGACATAAATGGAAGGTATAATGTATGCATTAATCTCTTCGTGATATCGTTATGTGTGTTTAAATTGGGGCAATATTTTGTGAATTTCGGGACTGTACCACCTGCAATTTATGTACATTTCACAGTTTCCTATCTATTTTGTTATTAGGTGTGTGGATATTAGTAATTACGGAGAGAATAAACGCAAATCAATGCATCTATCGAGTATTTCAACGGCCAGGTACGGGTATTGCAGCAACGGGCTAACCCAAATTATTTTTATTGTTCTATTTCCACACTAGGAGCAACACTATCAGGGTAATCCCCTATGTTTGTATTATACCAGTTCTGTCTGAATCCTTACCTCGGGGTCCACATTTGTCTAATTGGACTTTTCCACGCAATATCTGCACCCACCTAAGGCAGGAAATATGTTGAAGGGGATGGTGGGGTAAGCGGATCCAGGGGGTGTTTTCGGGTTTTGTTTCCAGGAGTGGTGGAGGTATTTCGAGATTTTCCAGGAGACTGTGGTGTTATCAAAACATACTGTCATATCCTAACGACGATCTATTCAATCTGTTTAGGTTTGACATAGTTATTTTCCAACAGTTCGTGTTTTTATGTTTTTATGTTGTTAAAATCAATTCCATCTTGTTTTAGACTGAAAAAAGATAAGATAAATCCTCTATCCTCTGCTAACTACCAACAAGGTGAATGAGTGCTGTTTGGTAAGTATGTATTTTACGAAATCCAGATTGAGCAGTGTGCAAAATAATAAATTGTTGAAAGAAAGAGTGCAGTTGCAAAACAACATGTTTCTCAAAGATTTTGGAAATTGTTGGCAATAATGCGATAGGTCTAGGTCATTCTTTATTAACAAAGCGTCAGCTATACTTTTCTCTCCGTCAATTGTAACATTATTAAAATTTAAAATTGGTGGTAATTTAATAACAGTTTGAATGGTCTGTGTGGATATTGATTTATGATGCGACCAAATAATTTTAGAGTATTTTCTTGTTATTTTTAATGATATTTGCAAAAAAACTTTCTTTCCTAAAGAAATCAGATGGTTAGTTGTATTCCTCCATTTTTTATATTCTGGTCATTGTTTATATATGCTAGTTATTATTTATCCTATTTCCATCCCTTTATACATACATATATGTAAGATAATCCAAGCAAAACAGTACACATATAAATTCAGTGGCTGAATGGTCACAAACTAAATGTTAGGAAAACCCCGGAGGAATGCATTTACTAATTGATATATTTATGGCAACAATGACAGCTGCTAATAACACAAACCATCTTGTGATAACAATGACAGCTGCAATACCAGACTGTCATGTGATGACAACGACGGCTGCAAAACCACAAACCGCCATGTGATAACTATGTCGGCTGCAAAACAACAGACTGTCATGTGATGAATATGACAGCTGCAAAACCACAAACCGCCATGTGATAACAATGACGGCTGCAAAACCACAACCTGTCATGTGGTAACAATGACAGCTGCAAAACCACAAACCATCATGTGATAACAATGACGGCTGCAAAACCACAAACTGTCATGTGATAACAGCTGCAATACATAACATCCACAAGCTGCATGTGATAACTATAACAGCTGCAGATATCACGAAGCTGCATGTAATAACAATGGCGGCTGCTATATATAACTCGGCTTGCTGTCATGTGCCATTTTAGCATTAATAAAACAATGTGAACACGATAAATGAATGTATGCCGCTAACAGGCGGACAGACTATTTGTTATTGCAAGCACTAGCGGTGATAACTCCTGTCTATTAAATTATCCTGTACTTGGTATCTAGTGCATCCCCCGGAATTGTCCTGCCACACGAACCATATACTGGTTCGCCCCACATTCCGAACAGTAATTCTGCACAGAAAGAACACGCGCAAGGGCATCCTTTAAATGGACACCACGCTGCTCATATATACTGAAAGGAAAAAGAAACGCAGGGTGCGTATTTCCGCTATATATTGCATATACTGCACACTTAATTCCATATATATTCCAAGGAAATCCCAAGATGTTTTTTAAAAATAAAAGTGCAGTTAGTTAGAGAAAGGACACAACTGTGATGTTGTAGACGTTTTAATCACAGTACACGTTGTAACAAGAAATTCATAAATGCTGAAGTTCCTCTTTGAAAAATTGAAGCCAGTTCAGTACTGTATTTAATGTTAAGTGATTGCAACATTTAAAGCCTAAGTTTGCTCACCTGCTTGAGCCAAATGCGCATTCTGACGATAATGAAACTTTAAAGGGGTCACCATTGGTGTGTTCAGTGCTGTTTAAACCTTCTTTCTAAAAGGACAGGCCTAATGTCGCCCTGTACCATTCGATTAGCAGTAGCATAGTAAACATACAATATATAGCGGAAATACGCACCCTGCGTTTCTTTTTCCTTTCAGTATATTCCGGTACTTGTCCACTGTAATTTCAGGATGTGGAATAAATACCCCCTTACCTTAATAGGTAATAAAACGTCTAAAACGACCATTTAAGCGTATTCGTTTTTATCTGTTTTTTTCTGGAGATATTGCCCCACGCCATTCCTTTCTGGGTAAAAAAGCGGAAAACATGACGACCGAGTAACTATGCCTTACTTCAAGAAATGCCAAAATTGCACTAACCGTACATACTTCTGTAGTAAGTCTAGTGGGGCCGCCCAAACCGAGATTACCTATTGGCCGCCTAAACCGAAATAACCTTTGGGCCCTTCAAACCGAGATAACCTATGGGCCGCCCAAACCGAGATTACCTATTGGCCGCCCAAACCGAGATTACATATGGGCCGCCCAAACCGAGATTACCTATTGGCCGTCTAAACCGAGATTATCTATGGGCCGTTCAAACCGAGATTATCTATGGGCCGCCCAAACCGAGATTACCTTTGGGCCCCTCAAACCGAGATTACCTATGGGCCGCCCAAACCGAGATTACCTATTGGCCGCCTAAACCGAGATTACCTATAGGCCGCCCGGTAATCTCGGTTTGAGCGGACCATAGATAATCTCGGTTTGGGCGGTTCATGTGCTATGGTTATGGTATAACTCGGATATGTTTAATTCATTATTGTGCACCAGTTTAACTTTTATAGAGATACAATGTACTTTTCGAAATATAAATTGATAAATGCTAAAATATATCAGTTAAGGCCTCTTCCCTTCTTAATACAAACGTTATCTTATACTAAATGCATGGATTAATCATGCAATTTGGCTATATAGAAGCACACACTATCAATATGTCAAGTTGATTTTGTATTTTCTGTATCTTTAATTTGGCTTAAGTGGTTGTTTGGTAATCTATTCACTGAGACAAGAACCGAGGACTACTTCAAATTAATGATTAATGATGCACTTGTCAAAAGGAATATTACAACCGAATGAATCAAGTACTTCAAATAGATATTGCTATGATAAGAGTGTCATACCACCATAATTTGACATTGTTTTCCCACATTTTATCTTAAATATTGCATTTGATTAAACATTCAATGCATCATGAAATTCTTTTACTGTGTGAATTTGTTAATTTGGTAATTTCAAAACAGAAGCAATTTCCAAGTCTGGGTATACTGTTTTTGATATATAAGTGCAATTATGTTCATGTGTTCATGTGTTGTCTGGTGGTTCTGCATGGAAAAAAATCTCAACTTTCACAACATTTGTTGCAAACTTCCAATTTACTAGGTTAAATTATTGGTTTAACTCGTGCTTTATCCTCAGTCTCTTTATGAAGTTGTATTTTGAATTTTCGTGCTAATCCTTTTAAACTACCTACGTGCAATGTATGTGCAATGTGTGTACAGTGGGTTTTCGTTATAATCCCTTATACTAACTGCAGGCAACGTGTGTACATTTCGTACCGATTCCTTATACTTACTACAGGCAATGCTTTGTCTTTAGTTCTGATCATTTATACTTACTACGCGCAATGTGTGTACAATCGTCTTTCGTTCTAATCCGTTATACTAACTACGGGCAATGTGTGTACAATCGTCTTTCGTTCTAATCCGTTATACTAACTACGTGCAGTGTGTGTACAATCGTCTTTCGTTATGATCCTTTATACTAACTACGTGCAGTGTGTGTACAATCGTCTTTAGTTCTGATCCTTTATACTAACTACGTGCAGTGTGTGTACAATCGTCGTTCGTTATGATCCTTTATACTCACTACGTGCAGTGTGTGTACAATCGTCGTTCGTTATGATCCTTTATACTAACTACGTGCAGTGTGTGTACAATCGTCGTTCGTTATGATCCTTTATACTAACTACGTGCAGTGTGTGTACAATCGTCGTTCGTTATGATCCTTTATACTAACTACGTGCAGTGTGTGTATAATCGTCGTTCGTTATGATCCTTTATACTAACTTCGTGCAATGTGTGTACAATCGTCTTTAGTTCTGATCCTTTATACTAACTACGGGCAGTGTGTGTACAATCGTCTTTAGTTCTAATCCTTTATATTAACTACGGGCAATGTGTGTACAATCGTCTTTCGTTCTAATCCTTTATAATAACTACGGGCAATGAGAGTACAATCGTCTTTCGTTCTAATCCTTTATACTAACTACGTGCAGTGTGTGTACAATCGTCTTTCGTTCTAATCCTTTATACTAACTACGGGCAATGTGTGTACAATCGTCTTTCGTTCTAATCCTTTATACTAACTACGTGCAGTGTGTGTACAATCGTCGTTCGTTATGATCCTTTATACTAACTACGTGCAGTGTGTGTACAATCGTCGTTCGTTATGATCCTTTATACTAACTACGTGCAGTGTGTGTACAATCGTCGTTCGTTATGATCCTTTATACTAACTACGTGCAGTGTGTGTACAATCGTCGTTCGTTATGATCCTTTATACTAACTACGTGCAGTGTGTGTACAATCGTCGTTCGTTATGATCCTTTATACTAACTTCGTGCAATGTGTGTACAATCGTCTTTAGTTCTGATCCTTTATACTAACTTCGGGCAGTGTGTGTACAATCGTCTTTAGTTCTAATCCTTTATACTAACTACGGGCAATGTGTGTACAATCGTCTTTAGTTCTGATCCTTTATACTAACTACGTGCAGTGTGTGTACACTCGTCTTTCATTATAATCCTTTATACTAACTACGGGCAGTGTGTGTACAATCGTCTTTAGTTCTGATCCTTTATACTAACTACGGGCACTGTGTGTACAATCGTCTTTCGTTCTAACCATTTATACTAACTACGGGCAATGTGTGTACAATCGTCTTTCGTTCTCACCATTTATACTAACTACGGGCAATGTGTGTACAATCGTCTTTCGTTCTCACCATTTATACTAACTACGGGCAATGTGTGTACAATCGTCTTTAGTTCTGATCCTTTATACTAACTACGGGCAGTGTGTGTACAATCGTCTTCGTTCTAATCATTTATTCTAACTACGGGCAATGTGTGTACAATCGTCTTTCATTCTAATTATTTATACTAACTACGTGCAATGTGTTTACGGACAGACCGGCGGACGGACGGACGGACAATCCCATACCATAATACGTCCCGTTATTCAAACGGGTGTATAGTAAAATGAAATGAAGCATTCTTGAACATGTTTAAAAGAGATTAATATGTATAAACTTCGATCTAAACACATTTACCATTAAAAAAACATTTCATTTCCTACATAATTTAGATGTATTTGTGAACGCATAACCCCTGAATAATTCCACTTTTGCTTATACAATATAACAATAACAAGGACATAGTATATAGATAACGACATATCTTTGTTGCATTGGTGATGTAGCAAAATACAACACTGAATAGGTATACGTTGAAACTGTCTCGTCTACACAAAAAAAACATACGCATCGGTAAAATAATACATGAACAAACACTAACCTTTCATACTTATAAATTACTGTATGACGTCCTAAAGACACGGCTCGGAGACAATACATTGAACTTAAAGGAAGAGATACATAATAAGCTACATTTACAACATTTAAAACATAGAAAAATATATTTAAAAAGTACTTACATCGTCAAATATGTACCCCACTTAAATAAATTAGGCGTGTTTATGTAAATAGAAAAAAAACGGTTTATCGTGCAGGAACACAACATTTACACGGGCTTATTGTCATATACCGTACTACGTATAAAACTTACAACCAACATGCGAAATGGATTTAAAGGAAGTTTAATTCGGATTTTTTTTAAAAATAATTTCGTATGCTTTGAACAATAGACAAAGTTATGTGTTCTACCAATATTAACATACAATTGCGAAGTTTGGGGATATGAAAACTTAGATATAATAGAACGTGTACATACTGATTTCTTAAAAAGAATTACAAACAGTAAAAAAGCACCCCTTCCTACATGCTATATGCGGAATTAGGCAGACACCCAATCGCAGTCACTATACAAACGATAATAATAAACTTTTGGAATAAATTGATCTTAGGTAAACAAACAAAACTTAGTTACTTATGTTATGAATCAATGATTAACACAGCTAATTACGAATACAAGTGGTTAAAATACATTCAAAATATACTTAACAACACAGGAAATTCCGCTATTTGGACAAATCGCCATTTATTGGAAAGCAAATATGTCCATCGATCCATTAAAAAAACTTTAATCGATCAATTTACACAATCATGGAGGGCAGACCTACAAAATTCGTCCACAGGGCGTAATTATAACCTATTCAAAGACGACCTTTTATTTGAACCATATCTAAAGTTACCGAGAAACTACAGTATTCATGTATTCAAATTCCGAACAACTAGCCATAGATTTCCTATCGAAACTGGTAGGTTTGCGAATATCCCGTACAACTTAAGGCGCTGTACGCTGTGTGACTCTGATATTGCCGACGAATTTCACTGTATTTTACCGTCACGCAAATGTTATCAAATATAAGGAAGGAGCTTCTAACTCATTCGACAACCAAAATACAAATCAATATATGTGTCTTTGTCTATTACAAACGGTTAAACAATAAGTATATATATATTTACATCTTTCACATTTGAAGCTGCAATGTTATTCCACGCAACTGTTATGCCCCTAACTTGTCCCATCATATCACGTGGTGTGTGTGTGTGTGTGCGTGCGTGCGTGCGTGCATACGTGCGATCCTTTTTAATTCAAAATTAGTAATTGTATAATTTGTTGCATGCATAATAATTCTCTCATGTTGTAACTCATGTTGCCTTGAGATTGTACATAATAAAATATTGTTCTGTTCTGCTCTGTTCTGTGCGGTATGAATTTCAATATGCAAATCCGTTGTCAACTATCAGTAATATGTTACTGGGTTGGTAATCATGTACTACGGCGTGGTATTCCAGTGTGACAGCACTATATCTGCTACAAGTAGACAATACACACACGCAGAAGTTCAAAATCAGTGTTTTATTTATATTTTAGACCTCTCTCTTTATCTCTCTCTCTCTTTCTCTCTCTCTTATTTATTTGTTGTCGGGTTATCTTACTTCTTCCCAATCGTTACATATTCGTGATACTACGTTGTATATATGCATACATATATCATATATAACATAACCATGGATAAATAATACCCTATTACTGTTAAGTTCATAACTCTTTAATTTAGATTTACGTTTATTCATTAATTTCTTCTGCAATAGGATTTGCAATATTATTGTAATAAATCGACAGTGCAAGCAGATATTTTACCTTTCTCACATAACGTGGGGTCTTCACGTGACACCACCCATGCAGCAGTAAATATGATCATATCCTTTTTGTAAGCGGCAATCTGATTGGTCGTTTCAAAAGGAAAAAGTATAGGTGCACGTAGGTACGTCTAATTATGGGGGGTCAAAAGAAATTGTAGGTGCACCTGTAAAAGTGTAGGTGCACCTATATATTTTATAGATGCACCTATATTTTTAACAGGTGCACCTACACTTTTTATAGGTGCACCTACATTTATAGTTTTGACCCCGATCGTACACCATAACCCTAGAACCTGGTATCAACACCCAGCGGCTTTTTTGCCACTGACCAAGGCGGTAGCCCTATTGTCAACCCTTTTGTGTTTGTGATGTCTTATCTTGCATTTTATTCATCTTTAAAGTTGTTTTCTGTTTCTGTGTGTGTTTATGGTTGACTGTCGTCCTTGAATGCTTCTTTTCCTGTTCGACTTTTATATCTACTTCTAGTCTTCGTGTGAAATCTTCAGTACTAAATTTCGACTTTTCGTGTGAACAACAAATCGAAAAGTTGATGGCACTTACAGGATTTCGTAGAAAATCCCTCGAAATTATCCAAGTTTCTATTTTTAACACATGTTGATATGCATTTGTTGTGACAGAGAGTTTTATCATTGCTGTGGTGATTCAGTAACATTAGGTAAATTACTTACTTTACCACTATATCACAGAGTTTTGCATGTATTGACAGTTTAAGATGGGTCCGTGTCTGTCATACACAAAAGTAGGTGTATGTGGGTGTGGGCCAGTCGGGGAGGGGGTGGGGTTTGGGTGGTGAGTAGTTTTAAATATGAATATGTTGCTTTTGCTATTTACGATTAATTTACTCATACAGAATATGTATCAATTTAAAAAATTGAAATTCTTGACATTTTGAAAGTGTGTAAATCAATACTAAACTTAATTAAAATGTTACTACATACTGATATATATATGAGGGTCTCCCAGGGGTTTTGGGAATATTGTCTTTATTGGTAACATTTTTGGGGAACAAGGGAACATTGAACACATATTTTTGGGGAACAAAGCAACAAAAATTGGAGAACATTGGGTCATATTTTCAGGGAACAAGGAAACATGGACCCCTGGGAGGGCCTCAATAATATAATCTAAGATTTGATTTACGGTAGCTTAAATGGATACTTCCATATACACAGCTGATACAATAGACTGCTCCAGGCTTGTTTGAGTGAACCGGACATCCATAGTGAAGCAGTCTACTGATTCGACCATGGACGTGTCAGATATTGATATTATAAGATCGAGGCTTATCTTGTTATGCTGTTATTAGACAAATGTTGTTATCGTAAAGGGACAATGTCCGTAACTTTTAGCTTATAAAACACACACTAATTACATTTACAAACATTTCACACTAAACATTATTGAATATTTACTATTTAAATGCAAGATTGTTTAACGGAATTCAATCGCGATGCAAAAAAAGAAGTGTCGCTTTGTGCGTTTGAACTCGCAGCCCAAACTAAAATTACGCTCTCGGGTAATAATAGTGAGCACGACATTCTCGACATCGTTCCAACTTCAACTTCAACTTCTTTATTTCACTTAGGTTCACATATATGAACAGCATAAGCAACATGTTACAAAATACATTTACATATGAATGGCGACAAGTCATCACATTGGAAAAACAAAAACATGTATACATCAGAAAACGACTATATATATATATATACAAACTATCTAGCAATGAAGTGGGTAGATGTCTGTTCAATGTATACGTATACTACTTACACATTGCAGTTATTAATAATAATAATAATAATAATAATAATAATAATAATAATAATAACGATAATACTAATACTAATGTGTTTGAAAACAATGGTATAGGTGGTGGCTGGCATGATATGGAGGGACTTCGATCACTAACTATAGTTTAACTATGGTCGTTGATATGCGCATGTCTAGTAAAGGAGTAATGCAAAGTTACTCTAGTTAAACTATAGTTTTACGCGGCATAGTGTAAAACCTGGAATGTGTTTACTTTATCATATAAATATATGTCAATCCAAAATTAACAACTAACACTAGAATAAATACAGGCACATGAACAAATGTGTGATATATAGAGTATAGTCTCAGCGAGTTGGTTACCAATTGAATACAGGCATATGAACAAATATGTAATAGTCTATATAGAGTCTAGTCTCAGCGAGTTGGTTACCAACTGACTTTCATACAACACCGAGATGGGCTAAGCCCATCGAGGTTTTTAAATAAGGCCATACCGAGTTTTTTCTATCTTTAGCGGGTCATCCTACATAACACATCTAATGAAAACAAACATTTCTCCTCTGGTTGAAAAAGTCATCCTGCATAACAAATAAAAAATATACTGTAAATAAACATTTCTCCTCTGGCTGATGCAGTCATACTTCAAAACAAATATACTGAGAAAAACAACGTTGCTTTCTCGAAACCTACCTACCAGGCAAGAACAAAGAAACGAACAGTCGAAAGAAAAAAACTACGATGGCCCATTTGGCTCACGTTTATTTCACTTCTATTTCTTGACTTCCGCATTCCGCATTCCCAATCCGCATTCCTAATTCCGTATTCCGCATTCCGAATTCCGCATTTAGAAGTAGGTAGTAAGATAATAATTATAATATAGTTTATAGGCATAAATGACCAGTCAAAATGATAAGAAAAAGAGCTATTGTTTATTGTTTGCTAGAGTTAGACCATAATAATAATAATAATAATAATAATAATAATAATAATAATATATGCGTGCATGTGCATGTATGTGTGTTGTGAAATCACAGTGTTACTGTTAAAGATGCAATTACTTCTAACATTTTATATTTAATAATCATGTAATATAAAAGTGTATGAATATTGCCAGTGACCACGATCGCTGTATTTTTATATAAACCACATATTTTAAATTAAATTCCCTATAAGCTGAGTATCCGTGCATCCTTTGTATAAATACACCATATACGTATATACTATTATACCCTATAAATATACACAAACTCCTACTCTTATACCCTATAAATATACACAAACTCCTACTCGAGTATCTGTTAATTGAATTGGGTTTTACGGCGCACCAACACATGAAAGGTTATATGGCGCCTAACAGGGATGAACATGCCAGGCTCATCCTCCATTTACATCCAGATAAAATATGGAGAATGGGACTCGAACCTTCTAATCTGCCTAAATTGCAGAGTTTCTGCAACTTCTATAGTAAACACTCCATTTACGATGGAGCCACGTTTCCACGTTTGCATACGCGGTGTCATGATGAAGACATTGAATGAGCATGATATAAATGACAAAATGAACATGAAGGGGGTTCCTACCCCTCTGCCTCTAGCGGGATTTGCAGTGGTTGTATTCTACCCCGGCAACCACATGTGCACGGGGAGAGTATCTGTTAATCCTTTGTATATACATACTATAAACTTCAATATAAAATCTAAGATTTTCAAAAATACTCTTATTTAGTATTAATGCAAATATGAAAAAAAAACATTATTATGGAATGCGGAATTGGGAATGCGGAATGCGGAATTCGGAATTCAGAAGTCCGGAACTATTTTATTGGTATGTGTGTGGGTGGTGTATACCACTAGCGGATCCAGGTTGGAGTATAAATTCAGAGTGGATCACAAGCGGATCCAGAGGGAAGGCCGAGTGAAGGGCCGGACTGAGATTTTATAAATTACATAAAATAGTAAGGTTTGTAAAGTTTGGACCGACTCTGGACCTCCCCCTGGTCACCCCCTAGATACACCATCCTGAAAAAAATGAAAAGAAACATGTGTTGTAGTTTTCTTGTTATTGTGAAACTTATGCTCCCCTTCGAGGTAAAATCCTGGATCCGCGTATGAACTTTCGGATATAAGATTACAGTTTATTCGTACCAATTATATTTTAAGAGAGCAGGCGCGTAACTAGGCTTACGCACCTATGAAAGTGCGTACACTTATTTGTCAATGTCCGAAAAAATAAAAATCGAAAAAATGCGAAAAACGCAATAAAAACTGAAGAGGATGGGGTGGGAGGGGTGAGTTGTATTAAAGTTCCGTATGCCGTACCTAATTTAATTTTGTCTTCTGATTTCAATGTGTACTAAAATAGCAGTCAAAATAAGCCGACTGCGCCCTTATATTTTATATTGAACTTTATAGTGTGCCAAGGATCAACAGATACTCAAATTGGAGTTTGTGTATATTTATGGCATTTTATAGTATATACGTTTACAAAGGATCAACAGTGATATTCCGATCTTATCACATAACTTACGGTGTGGGAGTGGAATAACACCATTCTATATTTTCGATATACTACTAGTTATATAAGAATGCAAATAAGCCTAGTATGCGTTGTCAAAAAAATATCGATAATGACTATGATTCAATTCCCATGGTTTATGTCGATTTCGCGTGTCAAAACGACAGGCAAAATGCACTAAAAGTCGATATGTGTGTTATGATAAATATAATCTAACATTCGTTCTTGTTCATTATTGAATTTATTAAACTCGTTAGCAAAAATGATATTATGCTCGGCAATAGCCTCGCATTATATCATATTTCCAATTCGTTTAATAAATTCAATAATGAATGAGTACTCATGTAAGTAAGATCCTCTGTATATAGAATTTAATTTAAGGTTATGGATTTTATATTATAAAAAATACTACATTCATAGTCACTGGCAATATTCAAACATCTTTATATTACACTATTATTAAATATAAAATGTGAGAAGTAACTGCATCTTTAACACTGTCATTTCACAAAACACATACATGCACATGCACGCATACATTATTATTAATACTATTATTATTATCATTATTATTATTATTATTATTTTCATTATCATTATCATTATCATTACTATTATTGTGGTTGTGGTAGTGGTAGTATAGTAGTAGTAGTAGTAATAGTAGTTGTTGTAGATATAGTAGAAGTAGTAGTAGTAGTAGTTGTAGATTAGTAGAAGTAGTAGTAGTAGTAGTATTTTACTCGTACTACTTATTTACTACCTACTTATAAATGCGGAATTCGGAATCCGGAATGCGAAATTCGGAAGTGAAGAAATAGAAATGAAGTTAATGTGAGCCAAATGTACGATGTTCCGTTAGGGCCATCGTACCATCGAGCATCGACCTTTACAAGTCGATGCGCGATGGTACGATGGCACGATGGTACAATGGCGATGGTACGATGACGCGATGGTACGATGGCGATGACGCTACGCGATGGTACGATGGCGATGACGCGATCCATCGCGTCATCGCCATCGTACCATCGCGTCATCGTACCATCGCGTTTAAGTCGATGCGCGATGGTACGATGGCGATGGTACGATGGCGATGACCATCGCGTCATCGCCATCGTACAATCGTCATCGTACCATCGCCATCGTACCATCGTGCCATCGCCATCGTACTATCGCGCATCGACTTGTAAAGGTCGATGCGCGATGTTACGATGGCCCTTACGGAACACCGTACAAATGGGCCATCGTAAAAAAACAGCTGTATTGTTCATCATTATTTGGACGTTTTTCAACCGACACCATATTCAAACAACAAAACAAGTTATAATGTTACTCATGTAGTAAGATTTTTGTTTATTCCAATTAGGAATTGATGTAGTTGATCAAGTTGTTCATTTCCCTGGTCATTTTATAACTTGTTTTGCGTTGTCGTCGACGTGGAAATACGTTTCCGATGATTTCCATATGAATGTCAAAAATATTTTGTTTTGTTTGGCCCAGACATTCAAAAACTTACCAGCCCAATGACGCTAAACATAGAAAAAGAACTTGTTAGGCACTAATAAGCTATGACAGACTCTATTTATTTTTGTGTAGTATGGTGCTCTTCCATTAATTTATCGGACGTTATAGTATGGTAAAGCTCCGCCCTTTGTCTGTATTGAACTAAAAGATTTAATGCTATGCATTCATCAAAGGCAATTCCACCGACCATGCTACGGACGAGGAAAAACTAGTGCACTCAGCGGGGTTTGAACTCAGAACGATTGCATGTGAAGCCATACCTACCGCTATCGCTCTGCGGCGAGACAGTAGTACCTATTGACATACACCTAATTGAGTATTACTACACTAAAATGCTATCATATTGTGCACTGTCTTTGTTAGTTTGCGTACATGTATCTGCCATGTACATAATTATGTCAATATTGGTGTGTGTGTGCGTGCGCGCGCGCGCGTGTGTGTGTGATAGTCTGCGTGTGCCAGTCTGTGTGTGTGTGGTTAGAGGTTATAATACCAATAGGTTAGAACATGTCAGATATATTACATTGTGTTCCCATGCTTTCCTGATAGCCTTACAATGTAAAACAAGCATATTTCACATGTTTTCATTCCAATTTTCTTCCAGATTCATTCAATATTTTATCCTATACTCAGTACATGTGTCACAGACTAAATTATGGAATGGGAACTTTATACTAGAATGGAAAGGAATGCGATTGTAATCAAAGGCTCATTCCATTCCATCCCAGGTTTTAGACTATGCCGATACATGGTGCATTTAAACCATACGTTTTTTACCTCGACACCGGCAACTCAATTTCTCAAATAATTCGCTGTAAACAGTTAATTGTTGTTGCAATTGCATACATGTATCGAGTAACTGACTACATACAAATAACACATTTATAACTCAAGTCAAATGTCTATAAATGCCGAAGATACAACAAAGTTAGTTTCAAATTTGTGAAAGTTTATTTTTGTCCGCCATGTTTGAACCAGAGCAACCATCCCCTTGCCGTGGGTTGAACTATAGTAGATTGATGATGTCATTCTGGTTAAACCATTGTGTATTCGATCTGACCATAGTTACAGTACGGCTACTATGGTTCGTGATCGAAGTCACTCATAATATTCCTGTCTATATATACTAATCTAACATGTTAAAGTAATTACTCAATATATATGTTATGTATGAACATATACATATTATTCTTTCTTTATACTATCGTAACGGAAGCCCTAGATATACTTTTATGACGATAACATTCCGGTATAATACTTGACTTACAGTCTGAGTTAAATTACACGAGTGTTTAATTTACGTTCTACACCGTCGTCTTTGTGTGCTAAATATACATTATTTTTTATTGGAAAATCCTTTGAAATGATCCACGTTTCTAGTTAACATAATCTGCTATGCATTAGTTGTGATGGACGATTATATCAAGGTGATGAGGTTTCATTAGTATTAGGTAAGTGACTTACTTGAACAAAATATCACGCCACATTTTATAAATATTTACAATTTAAAGAATGCCTTCCAGTAGACTCATTCATTATGTCTGGGGTGCTTCTTTTATACTATGCACGCCAGGACGGATCATATCAACAATCGTCTCGCCGCTCTTAGGCTTGTGTTTTATGTAAGTTGGTGGGGGTATGGTGTTAGGTACAGCCTTTGAACAGTTTTACATTTAAAAGTATGTTACTTTTTATCAATGTCGGTCTATGTTAATCATACAAAACACCTATCATAATTCATAAATTCGAAATATTCGTATATAGGAATAATTACACTATACACTTAAATGATTTGTCTATGAACCTGACATATATCCCAAATAAATTAATAAGAACATAGACTAGTTCCCCTTAGCACCCTCATATACATGTTGTTTGTCCGAATTCAGCTTCAAGTATGGCTACCTAAACATGAAAATCCTTGATAGTGTGGAGTTTTGATACGAATGGATTTATATAAGGTAGCCTTACTTCATGTCATTCAAAACCCATTTATGGAAGTGTGAAGGGAAGACAGAAACAAGTATTTGTAGCATGGTCACAGACAATTCTCTTTGTTCAGACACAGGTGTAAATCGTTTAATTGAAAATAAGACCTGTCAGAATAACTGTGAGAATAACAGTGAGAATAACAGTTAGAATAACTGAAAAAGAGTTGAAATGGACATGCTACAAAACAAATAGAGTATGGTTTCATCTCGTTGGTTAATTTAAACAACTCGATGGGCTACGCCCATCTCGATGTTTAAATGAACCAACTCAATGAAACCATACTCTATCTATTACATAGCACATAGACAATGTATTTAAGAATATAGTGAAAGTATTCCTAAATTAACATGATCTGCACCGAAAACAAATTCGCATACTTGATGCATTCAAGTAAATGTAATGTAGTGTGTCGTAATTAACGTATACCTAACGATATTTGTTTTTTTACTCATTTTGTAACATATACATTGTGCAGCAGTCAATGGCCTTTAAATGAGTGCCCTGTTAATATTCATTTTCCTGAAAAAAATACATATCGATATATAATTATGTAAAGTAGCATAGGCCTCTATGTTAACGCATGAAGCAAGTCGTGGTGCGTAAACGACTATACGTTAATGTATTTAAAGATAACCCATAGCTGTACAGTAAGTACAACATGTGCAAATACGCTGTGTAATCATGTACTACATACACTAAGTTTTATTTACATACGGGATACTTGACTTTCATTTTAATTGAAAACACGCGCGTATAACTCGGTCGTCTTTGTGTGCTAAAAATACTTTTTTGGAAAATCCCTTGACATATTCCAAGTGTCTAGTTTCTATTTTAAAACAAAACATAACATAAATTTAACACATATTGTTATGCATTTGTTGTGATAGATTGCCATCTTTTGGTTATAGTGCGTCAATAACATTAGCTAGACACGTAACTTTAAGTACTTTACCATTTACATGATTTATTACAGAGTTTAGCAATTAGTGAACTTTATATGAGTGCCCTGTTAATAATCACGTTCCTACGTGAATTGTTTTTATAAAATATATGCCTCTAGGTTAACACATGATATTGTGAAGTGAGACATGTAATTTAATGCATTTAATGTTTACACACATATATACAGTGTAAGTCGTGTATATACATGTACACACCGACACGTAATCCGCTGTTTATTCATGTGCTACATACTCTCGTGTTATGACCTATTTATTGGTTTATTGTAACACGCATATGCATTACGTTGTGTCGTCAATACATTATTCAGAGATCCCTTGAATTTATCCAAACGTTTAGTTTCGATTTTAAAATTAACATAGAAGTTCATAAATCGTTAAGGATGAATATAACCTGGTGTATATATAGATTCGTCTGATAAATAGGTAAACCAGTATAGAGTATATATCTGATCATATACCACTATTGCATTTCCCATAGGCCTCCATTATAGCCTTTTGCCTATTCCTATATCAGAACGGATGATAAAACTTAACTTGTTTTGTCGCCTTTTCGAAGAAAAATGCGATACATACGGATCACTTTGTCGTCCGTCCGTCCGTCCGTCAGCCCATCAGTCAGTCCGTCAGTCCGTCACGAAAACTTAACGTTGGCTGTAACTTTCTCATTTCGTGATATTTCTTCATTACACGTTCAATATATTCATCATGACAACACCGACATGACCATACTAAAATAGAAAGGTCAAGGTTACACTGAAGGTCATTATATGGGTTAAATACTCGTTTTTTCTTCACGAAAACTTAATGTTGATTAGTACTTTCTCATTTCTTCATCAAACTTTCAATATATACTCATCATGACAACATCGACATAATCATACTAAAATATAAAGGTCAAGGTCATTATATGGGTTACATACACATTTTTTTTTCTCACGAAAACTTAACGTTGGTTATAACTTTCTCATTTCTTGATATTTCTTTATCATACACACTCAAGAGATATGAAAACGCAACACGGGAATTTCCGCTATATATTGTATGTACAATATGCTGCTTTTAATCGAATGGCCCCTGGCTACGTAAGACCTTTCCTTTGAGGAAAAATACTAAAACAACAAATAATACAGCAAATAGTATTCCTTCAAAATTCATTATTGACAGAGTACGCGTTTGGCTCAAGCATGTGAGCAAAATTAGGATGCAAAATTTTGCAAACTATTTACGTTAAATACAGTACTGAACTAGCTCAGTTTTTCAATGAGCAACTTCAACATTTATGAAGTTCTTGTTACAAGGTGTAGTGTGAATAACACGTCTACAACATCAAAGTTGTGTCCTTTCTCTAATTAACTGCAACTTTTTTTTTAAGAAACATCTTGGGATTTCTTTGGAATATTATGTGCAATTAAGTGTGCAGTATTTACAATATATAGCGGAAATTCCCGTGTTGCGTTTTCATATCTCTTGAGTGTACTTCCAATATATACTCATCATGACAACATCGACATGACCATACTAAAATATAAAGGTCAAGTCACACTGAAGGTCATTATATGGGTTAAATACTCTCTTTTTCCTTCACGAAAACTTAACGTTGGCTATAACATTCTCAATTCTTTTTATTTCTTCATCAATCTTTCAATATATACGTGTCATGACAACATCGACATGGCCATACTAAAATATAAAGGTCAAGGGCACACTGTATGGGTTAAATACTCATTTCTCTTCACGAAAACTTAGTCGGGCCAGTTTGTCAAGGTCATTTATCTGGGTCCAAAAAGCCTTGTTATACTGACAAAGCGCTGACAGGCGACACACGTATTCCGCGAAACACCCATCTAGTTTTAAAGAACTATCTTAGAGACACTCAAAAAAGACCAGCAAATTGGGAGTATTGTAATGCTTTCAGTCTCTAATATTGCACTGAAGTTAGGCACCGCCAGAATGGCAGTAAAGAAATTTTACTTTTTGCAAATATACTCTCAGTACAACTGTACCCATAACAATTTAAATTTCAGTCAAATTATGCTAAATGAACATGTTTAGTGTTTGAAATAATTTTTGGGATGTTTTAAGGGGATTTGTTATGATTTAAACCAATCACACTCTACCTTACAATGTGACTATATGCCGTAATAGATCCTATCCTTTTTTCAACCAATCAGAAGCCCGAAATCAATAGTGGTATGTGACCATCTATTGATGCGTATCTGGTGTAGGAGGCCATGATGTCCGCGCCGGCCATGATGTCCGCAGAGGGCGTATCAACCCTATGTGATCGAGGAGTGTAACGGGGTATTATAACGTAGTGGGTGGAGACATAATGACTGAATGAGTAAATCGAATTGAATTGAATCTTGATTAATGGCTCATTAACACATTAAACGTTATTTAGAGCCGCCCCTGGAAAAGGTATTATAACTTATTCAGTTGGGGAAACTGAATTGAATTGAATATTGCACAATGGCTCATCAACACATTATAGGTTATTTAGAGTCACCCCAGAGAAAGTGGAAGGTGGTATTATAACTTATTGAATGGTAAAATAATGACTAAATAAGTCAATTGAATTGAATATTGTTTAACGGCTCATCAACACAATTATTATTATAGGTTATTTAGAGCTTAGCGATTGGTTAAATAATGACACAATTAGAAAATTTAATTTTAATTGAATCTTGTTGTGCTCTAAATAACCTATTATGTGTTGATGAGCCGTTAAAGAAAATTCCGTTCAATTCAATTTCCTTATTTAGTCTTTATCTCACCACTCAATAAGTTATAATACCACTCTCCATTATCTCTGGGGTATAGACATCAATTGATGTGTATGTTCTGGGGCGGCCCTAAATAATCTGAAATGCGTTGATGAGCCGTTAAACAATATTCAATTAAAATTCAATTTTGCAATTTTGGCTCTGAATGTTCTTTTGTGTGTTGATGAGTCGTTAAACAATTTTCAGTACTATTCCATTTACTTATTTAGTAATTATTTCACCACTCAAGAGGTTTTACTACCACATTCCTCTGTCTCTGGAGCGGCTCTAAATAACGTATTCAATTCAATTCAATTTCCCACTCTCAATAAGTTAGCCACTGTTTCACAACTCAATAAGTTATAATGACACATGTCCCTCTCTCTAGTGCGGCTCTAAATAACCTATAAAGTGTTGATGAGCCGTTCAATAATATTCAATTCAATTGACTTAATTAGTCATTATTTCATCACTCAATAAGTTATAATACCACCTGTCACTTTCTCTGGGGCGGCTCTAAATAATCTATAATGTGTTGATCAGCCATTGAACAATATTCAATTCAATTCAATGTTCCCCGACTCAATAATTTATAATTCAACTTTTTCTGGGCGGCTCTAAATAACCAATATTGTGTTTATGAGCCGCAAGTAAGGAGGTAACATTATAATTCTGTATTCCTATTTAATATAAGCCTGACGTAAAGTCGTACACCAATGTGGTAATTAATTTTAAAACATATCACAAGCTGTTTCGGTACGTCTTCTTTATGTGACCACGTGCATAGAAATGCGAGATTAATAGTTTTATCAGTGGATGAAATTTCCATTATAAAGGAATATCTTTTACTACTGGAGGTTCATTTGCAGATGCACCGCAAACATTGTCCAGTCAAGCACAGAAAGCTATTTTCAAACTAAATAAATATTTATATAAGTATAAAGATATATCAGTAAAACATTATTTGGATTTGTTTGATAAGTTGGTCTCCCCTATTCTAAATTATGGCTGTAAAGTATGGGGATTTTGTAAATCAGACAATATAGAGAAAGTTCATATACAGTTTTGCAAGAGATTACTTAATGTTAAACAGGGTACTCAGACAGATTTAATTTATGGTGAATTGGGGCGTTTTCCTCTTCAAAACAATAGATTGTTCCGTGTTATGAAATATTGGTTTAATCTAATATATAGCCAAAATACAATGTATAACAAATGTGCGTATAACCAGTTATTAAGAGACATTGAGGCACACCCTAATGCAAAAAACGTGGCATCTCTTGTTCGAACGTTATTATCAAACTTAGGATTTTTTGAAGTCTGGTTAAAGGGGCAAAATTCCCTACCCTGGTAGGGAGAGATTGGAGGAGTGGCTACCAAATTACACCAGCTATGCTGGGCTGTCAGTTACAGTGAATGATTCTAAAAATAGCAATGTAAACAGCAGACGACATAAAACAATGTACTTACAGATCAGCTAGGAGTAAAGTTTATCAATCCATTGACTCCAAATCATTTCTTTGAAACTATTTAATTTCCTTTTTTTTACTGGAACTGTGTATGTCATTTCAGGATTTCTTTTGTAGCTCATTACCCTAACTGATGATGATTCTCTGTTTACATGCTCATTCCAATCTAAAGTTGCTAAATTAATTCTTAACTTATAACTTGAAGCACCAAACACAATTCGTTTGTCCACATACTGCAGAAGGGCGTTGTTAAATGACTCTACATAGTGAGTATCCATACAATATTTATATTTTTCAGCTTCTTTGTATACTGGCAAGTTTTTCAAAAAGTTAGTCAAAATTGCTACGGCTTTATCACATTTAAGAATAAATTTTGAACATTCATAATTCGGGTCAGATCTACACCTTGAGCTTTGGAAGCAACTGTCATGATGACCTTGGTAATGTTCCACAAAGTTTAAAATATTTTCTCGTAATTTATCAGCATTGTTTTGACTATTTTTCATAGAATGGTAGATGTGAGTCCTTATTGCAGCTGCTTTGTCTGAAAGTTCCTCGTGCCAAAGTTTTCCATGGTTACATTTAAATCCTGATGTAATTTTTTTAGCTTGCTTTACTATGGATTTAGTCATATGCCATGTGTCGATAGCATTCTGTGTCGGACTTCTTTCCTCTCGTACATATTTGGTAATCTGGTTGTTGTTGTCATGAGCATGGATATTGATTGGGCAATCATTCTCATCAAAGTATTCATAAATTCTTTTCACGCCAATAAGTTCATGCCGTTGAGAACAGGGGTCATCTACTTTCTTTGATATTGTTTCAACATCTAAAACTTTCTTTGTCTCCTGTCCAATGCAGACAACATCACTAAATGTGGCATTTTTTCTCAAACAGTGCCTTGCATCAGTCAGGATGTTTATTCCGGTGACATCTTCATTTTCAGACAAGCCAGCTGCAGATGTTGCTATTTCTTCTTGCAATACTTGTTCCTTGGATCTGCTGATCGCACTGGAGACTACCTCTTCATATGATGTTTGCAGCTCTTTCATGTATTTATCGCCTATTTCACCAATATTTGCTTCTTGGCAAAATTTATTTAAGTGGTTTGGTAACATACCAGAAGTAAAATAGCCATGAGCAATCCTTGCATTGACTAGAAATTTTCCCTGTTCTATGTGTGGTGAAGATGTCCATGAAAATGAATGATTTGATTGTTCACATTCCATATTTAGAGAAAGTACATGGCGTATTCTTTTACTGTCTTTTATTTTAATATTGTTTTCACATTTAGATGCATGTGATTCAACCTGTGACACCAGATTTTTCACGGAACTGACAGATCCAACAAACAGCTGTTCATCAACTGCATCATCTTTGTCTATGTACTGGTACATGTATACCGACTCATCTAAGTCTTCTGCATTATCTCCATTTCTTTCTGATGGAATGTTAGTGTTGATAAAAAAATCAAAAACCCTGTGTAAGAGCTCAAAAGTTAAAATTACATTGAATTTTCCCTCTCCAAGAAACAATTTCAATCTATCCATTTTGTTGAGCAACTCCATTTTTTCATTTTCTGTCTTGTAATAATATTCCATTCGTCCCCTTAGTCTGGTTTGTCTTTGTTTCTGTCGTTGATTAGATTCTTTTCTAGCTTCTTTAGAACATGACGGATATGTCCTTGCTTGAAGTCTCATAGCATCCCGTATTCTATTTAATCCAGGCTGTTCAACAGGATTATCCATGTTTTACTCTATTTCACTATTTGTTTTATTCTCAATTCCACTGTTTATCACATTAAAATGGCACTTCTATGAACTTTACCGCCAAAATAAATGTAATATGATGACTAAACAGAAATCAATGCCATATGTATTCACACTGTCAGCAAATAGTTGATATATTAAGTTTGTGTTAAATGAAAATTAATTGCCAATTATAGTTTGTCTGGTGAAACAGTGTACTGATCAGGGATCAGTTCTGTGTATAACTTGGATATTGTAAGAACATATTGTGCTGGGAATTACAATTTAAAATAATTATTGTTAGAAATGGCTGGACATGATGAAGATAACAAAATAAGGAAGTACATAGTATATATGACAAAGGAACAGAAGGACATTACTGAAGGAATATTCAATTTTCATGGGTGGGATATAGAAGTACATAGTGGTGATTCTGATTCTGGTGTTCAATATGGACATGATAGAGATGATTTATTATCAGGAACACACGTACATGAACAGTTCTTATCCACAAACACAGATACAAATGTCCCATCTCAGAGTACTGCTAGGGTGGTTCACACGGTGCACAACAAAGACAAAGGTGTTCTACAAAATGCATGTGCCTCTCTACCCAGCCCAAATGATGTAGACAATCAAGGACATGACCAGAATGAACACAATGATCATAACATTCCTTGCATACACTGTTTGAACCTTCCATGTGTAACTGCTTATCCGCAAGCATGGCTTGGAAGGGGCTTAGCTGCACGTCCTGGCAATAATGTCATTAGAAAAGGCTTTACAAAAAGTTTTGGGTGATGTTGGACAGGCGAGGACTCTGGAGCAACCCTATTTATTTAGCAAGAAAACACCAGTCCATGAGTGAATCGCATGTAGAACTTACACAAAGAGAGATAATGCCAGAATGCGTTCTAAACCAAGTGAGGCACTTGTATCCAAACCCTAAAGATGTACCTTACATGGGACACTTCTGGTGAATTATACATATATGGATACTCAAAACACCAAGACAATACTGTTATCGTTACCTTACATTTGGGACACTTCTGGTGAATTATACATATATGGATACTCAAAACACCAAGACAATACTGTTATCGTTACCTTACATGGGACACTTCTGGTGAATTATACATGTATGGATACTGAAAACACCCAGACAATAATGTTATCGTTAAAGGTACTTTATTCTACTTTCTTTCTTTTGAACATCTTAAACCTTATTATAATAATCAACAGGCAATATATATACCTCTCTGCAACATGAATGAAATGTTCCAAGTTAAAGAAAGATAAGTTTATTATATAAAACAAGTTCAGGATTAAAATAACTGTAATACTATTTTCTTCAAGTGTTCATACATTTTCCATTCAGGTTTCTCCAGCTGTAATGTATCAACTACCTAACTACTGCATGTCGTCTGCTGTAAACACTACCACGTGTATTTGTGTATACTTCTCAGTTCATGACCCCACAGGCTCCTCCCTCATATTTTCAAATTTCTGTCAGTTGGGTTTAAATAAACTTTGAAACTAGGAATAATAAATGCTTTTACACAAATATTTTTTTACCAATACAAGTGTTTAATATCAGTGTACTTCTGTGCCAAATATATATTTTTTTTATGAGGTGGAATTTTCAAGATTTTGAAAAAGGACTCCCTGATGTAACCATGTATAAATTTAAATGAAAAACCTGGCCCAGCTCCATCTAGTGGCTTTTATACGGCAGTTGCCCCTTTAAATCCAGGTGTTGAAAATGTTAATGCATTTTTATCAGTTTTTAAACAAAGACTGCATGAACAATTTATTCAAAACTGGAATTCAAGATTATCAGAGTCTCCTAAAGCAAGATTTTGTATTTTATTTCCAAAGGTTGGTTTTCAGTCCTACTTAAGTACAATTACAATAAAAAAGTTTAGAGTTGCACTGTCAAAATTAAGACTCTCTTCCCATAGACTGGAGATAGAAGCAGGGAAAACGCCTTTGCAAGAAAGAAAGTGGCAACATTGCAATATTCGTCAAGATGAATTCCATTTTTTTGTGAATGCCCTCTTTGCTATAGTCTTAGAAAACAATATTTAAAGAAATAATTTTGGAAACACCCATACATGTTGAAGTTAATAGATATCATGACGTCAAACAGTACCAAGGTACATCGATGTTTAGGACAATATATTTATAAGTCTTTCAGATTAAGAAATGAGATTGATGCAACTAATAGTTAAGAATCACACCGAATTATTATATTTTTTTTCAAAAATCATGAATGAGTGATTGATTGAGTGAGTGAGTGAGTGAGTGAGTAAGGGTGGTAGTGAGCGAGGGAGTGAGGGTCAAGCTGTTTACTGATCGCTTGAATGCATCAGTATTCGGGAAAGGGAACACATTGTCTATATACTCGCATGTATGATATGTAAAAGTAGTGTATTATTTATTAATTGATAATACTAATTATACTGGTTTGTGAAAGTATTTAAAAGTATGTTTATACAATCGCTTGCTTGCCATATTTAAATTGTTTTGTAACTCATAGACATGTTTTGTCTTTTGGATGAATAAAGTTATCTATCTATATATAAAGAATGCATTAAGGTTATAATTATAGACAGGCTATCGACACAGTCTATTACAAAATAGATGTCATGCTATAATTATAAGTACTTTATCTAATTACTAAATACCTACCATTTCACAACATGACGTCATCTTCTTGCGTTTACCGGATTCGCTCCCTTGATCGTCGACTCTTAAATGGTAAACCAACAACGAATCAATTTGCTAAATGTACTGATGATGATTTTATGCTTTAAACATCGAGACAATTGATTTTACTAACGGATATTGAATTACAATTAATTGATAGACTAGTATGGTCGCTCCAATTGTCCTATATGGGTCGGTGGTGTCTAATTATGAATAGTGTGATATTACTGAATCTTTAAGTTTATTTGTACACTCATATAAGTATCTTCTTTACTTTAAGAAATAAACACCGAACTGGTTTATTATATGACGAACATGGTCGTTTTCCTGCTGAAATATTTTATTTAATAAAAGGTTATAAGTCCAACAGGAAGAATAGCATTCACAGAATACAATCACTCATATAAGTAGAACAACGCAAAGGTGATTCAAAAAGTACATCTAGGCGGGGACCCAAGCCTGAAAAAAACCGAAAACGTTTACCCGGAAAGATATACTCCTGATTTTTTAAATATTAACAGATGGGGGTCTTGTACATATGAAACTACTATATGGACTTCTGGCATACTTTGCATTTCGTAACAGCATCGCGATTTCTACGGTAACCCATTCGTACCAAGCCAATATATGAAAATCGCTGAACAAACATTCAAAGGAAAATAAAGAAATTTGCACCCGTCCTTTTAGGCAAATACAGTTCCAGTATTTGAAACCTATTTGTGTATATGAAATATCAAACTACAGAATCAAGACCTGATTATGTTACACTTTACTAATTTTAACAAGAGTTATAGACCTTTTATGAATTTTGTTTTGTCCTGTGCCAGGGGTAATGCGAATTTCTTGTGTTCACAATAACTGCAGTGAACGGGTTCCGATTTCCACTAAATGTTGTATGGTGTTAGGCCTTATACCTACAAGGCCTTTGACAAGTTCAATACTGAGTAAATCTGACACTTGCTTTAAAGAGTTATTACCCTTGGTTATTGAAAGAATAGGCACATTTTAGCTTGAGTACACACATTACTTTAGTAAACGGATTCCGATCTTCACATTATTTATTGTGAGACTTTATATGAATATGAACTTTGACAAGATGACAATGAGCAGAATTGACACCTGCCTTACTGAGTTATTGCCCTTGATTATTGCAAAAATACAAATTCCAGCTTTCGTACACAATACATTAAATAAATTGGTTTCGATTTTCACACAGTTTGGCGTGTAACTTTATATCAAACGGATTTCAGACAGGTTAGACGAGTATCAAGTTATTGCTCTAAATTGCCGAAAAATGCCAGATTCTGATTGTTTCCTACTTTCCTTTGAAATATCATCAATTACTGTGTAATATTCTAATTGAACAAAGAGGATATCGTCCTCTGACTATGGAGCGTGATTGTTTTCACGATGATTGTAATAAATAGCATTTGATTTTCCATGCTTTTTGGGGTAATATTATTAAGGTCTCGGTTTTGTTTGACAATGAGAACAATTGAGGAGTGGTTTACAAAGTTATCGCCCTTGATGTTTGCAAATATTTAAATTTCAGACTGAGTACACGGCAACTACAGTAAACGAGTTCTGATTCTCACTAATATTTAGTTGAAGGGTTTTGGACAATTACACTATGTGGACTTGTCACGTAGTTGTTTTCGAAGCATTTATATTCATATAAGATAATATTTTTTACACATATGGAACTAGTTAAGTATGACATTACTGTTTATAGACAAATTGTTGGAATCCCAAATGAGAACGAAATGTGCAACTCTTGTTGCAGATTTGTTTTTGTTTTGTTATGTTAGAGGTTTCATTTTTAGTCTTTTACCAGATACGCTTAGGCAGATGTAATTGAAGCCTTTTATTATACCTCTTTGTATATGGGTGATATATTGGACAATTACAACCCTTTCTTTTCTTTACTACATATACTTTCTTTCCAAAGAACTTCACCTCTAAAAAGCTAATATTTCTCATAGTTGCTATATCTTCTTTACTCGATTTACATCTCGCGATTGAAACTGAGAAATAATAAGCCAACTCTATGACAAGAGAGATCATTTAAATTTTGACACTGTTAAGGCCACGACTAGACAATATTAAAGACAACCATCGAACGTTACCGTCCTTTCAGGATTTAGGTAGACGTCATCATAGGTCCACAATCTTTCCGGCGATCGCACAATCAAGTGGAAAGCAAAGCGGTGAACTGTAAATGGGTCAACCACTAAACATGCAGTGCGTTGCAAAATAATAAGGTGACAACCTCCTTTGATAAGCCTTTTAACAGTGATCATTACCCAATCTTTATCAGGATCACCATGTGACTCTGTCAACGTCTTAGAAAATAGTCTACGATTACGTCATAATTTGTCACATGACCATAGCTAAAATATCAAAATGGTTATCAGAAATCATCTCCGCGACCTGACACCATTAATGTCATGGTGTGGTGCTGAGTGGTAAACTATCGAACGGAACTCCGCTTACTTTGGACATTTTTGGTGAATTTAGGTTAGTATTTTAATTTTAGGTAGGCTGTTTAGAGCTATGAAATTTAGAAAGTGATGGTAAGAACAAACGATATAATGCAACCCTATGGAAAATCCAATGGTAGAGTCCATTTTGATTGTTTTAATGGCGGAGTGATATGCCAAAGAATACATTTTATTCTACCGCAGTATAATGCTGAGCCAACATTAGTGTTTATTCACTAAAATAAATATTGAATAAGAGCAATACGCTTATATTTGAAAAGGTTTGCGTGACGTTTACTGCATTCGTTTTCAAGAAAGTATTATCGACCAAAATATATTATCCAAAAGTTAGCATAAGCTTTAGCTCAATATTGTGTTACGTGATCTACAGCGGCAGTAAGACAGGACGTTATACCTTTGGAAATGTCTGTAGTTTTGCAGACACTAGAAATACGAAGAAAGTGTGCTTTATTAGTCTGTTTTTGTAAATTAGGAATACCGTACATAGTTGGAAGTTTGTTTTGCTTTTCATCTACTCCAGCTTTAATAGTGCTTCATTGAGTTTTATATCTTTTGCGAAGGTTTATTATCATAACCCTGATTTACTTAAAGTATTGTCAGAACACTTCTGCTACAAGGTCTGTCACAACGTGAATACTGTGGTGACTATATGTACAGACTTTTTAAGATTATTGGTCATTATCACATTCATACAATCTGTGTTAAACTTGTTAACAAACATAACAAAATATGATATGACCCTATCATTATGCAATGCACTGCATGTTTTGATGTTGACCCATTTACAGTTCGCCACAATGCTTTACAATTAATGTTGCGATAACCCGACTGATTTTGAACCCTATGATAATTTCTACTCACAGGAATTTATTACGATATATAATATAGAAGGCTAGAAAGAATATAGTTATAGTATATGTATATAGTAAAGGGCCTTCTTCTGCTCTCTATCTCTATCCTTCAATACTATATATCGTAATGAATGCATGTGCTTCTACCTAAATAGGCCTAATATTTTATTTAATATTGTCTGATCGTCATCATTCTTTTTTCGTTCTGGCTTCTGACAAGTATTTGCTTTGTGGTTTTCTGGGAATTTCTATTCATATATACATGATCATTTTGTGTTATACTTATATTGCCTACTAATTGCTATTCATACTTCCTAGTTTGTAAGGGGTTATAGCCTGGCTGGTCGAATTTTATTGGAATAAAAATAGGGTAAGAGTGAGGTATGGTGCACTCTAGAACCTGGTTTAACCCCCAGCAGCCTTTATGTCACTGACCATTCCAAGGAGGTACACATATTGTCACTGACCATTCCAATGAGGTACCCATATTTCAACCGTTTGAGTTTGCCATTTCGCATACTTTGCTCTTTTCTATCCTTGTGATTGGTGTTTGTTTCAAATACGTGTGTTTGGTTGATTGATTGTGTTCTGTGAATGTTATATTTCCTTCTCGACTTTTATACCATAATTTGTTTCTGACTCGAAATAGGATATGGATCACATTTAGTGATACTTATAGTTTTAAACTGTAAACATGATTCTATTACACTATTTAATACATTGCGTCCCATGGATCAAGGCGATACAAACCGTAGGAAAATATTCAAGTTCATGATATGTTTGAGAAACGTTGACAAACTTCTTAACCAGAAGTTGCCTGTTCAATCAATTAGAACATAGAATTGAAACTCAAGGTCACAGAAACACCAATGTTGGTTGGACAGTTAATGATCATATGTAACAAAAATTCAAATTTCAAATAAATCATTTAGATAGTATTCAAGATGTTTTGGAGAAACTCTTTCAGACGTCATACCCAAACAATGACGTCGCTCAATCGCCTTCCAACGAAACTAGTCAATAAAAACCCCGTTATTTTTCTGATAAATGCAATCAAACGTCTGTGACAAAATAGTGAACCAATTTGGAAGTTTACAATTTGATAAGACAGTAATTGCAGTAACTTCTATTCTATTTTCAAGGTAAATTAAAGGTCCATAACTGTATTGAGAAATCTAAAAGCTACCATCGAACGGATTCTAAATATCTGTCAGTATGTTAATGTTATTAAGACTTCACACTAAACGATATGGTTTAAACCCTACACAATTCAAGATAGTTGTTGAAATAGCCATATTTGCTAAGTAAATTAAGGGCCATACCTCTATTCCAAACAATTTGATGTATTATAAATATTATTAACATATACTGGTATCCTAATTGTATATAAAATTTCCACCCAAAATGTTGTTTAATTTTCAACAAAACTTGATTAATTAACATAAACTCAACACAAAAATGTATTTTCGTACATAATCAGGGGCCATAACTCTATTTAGAAAAGGCAAAGGTACACATTGATCGTAAGGAAGTGATGTCTGTTTGATATAAGGCTTCACAGCAATTTTAGTTAAAATCCAAAATAAGATAAAGAAACCTTGCACCTAAGCTTTACCCAAAATGTGCATTTTTGTTAAGTAACTCAGGTGTCATAAATCTATTCTGAAAAGGAGAAAATCGGTCTTGCTCGTAAGAAAGTGACATCTTAACGATATAACACTTCACAGTAAAGTTGGTTTTAACCGAAAACAATTTACAGAAGTTATTAACAACGTGCATGAAAGCTTTAGCGGAAAACAAGAAACAAATTGTTACTATACAAGAGGTGTTCAACTTATAACACTTTCATTTTGTAACTGAATCAAATATTTTGACATTCTCGGCGATTATGTTCATTTTAATGTCAAGTCTAATGATTCCTTCGATATAAACATTATGACATGAACTATCATGTGTTTGCTAATATTGCTGCATCCATATTTCTGAAAAAAGGTAGAGAGTTACGTTTTGAAGCAAAACGCTTTAATTTAAAAATAACCACAATACAACTTAAAAAATATGCTTGTAAATTGTCGTTAAAGGTTATAGTAGTCTGATATGTCTATGTATGAACATAAAAAATTAGAATATGCATTTTTTGCTATTTGTCGGTTTTCACGATTTCGGTGAAAAGTAACATGAAATTCGATTTCTAATTCAAAACATCAGCTGCAGGCATTGTTATAATTTCCTTCACTATAAAAAGGAAGTTTCTTTACTTTCGTATAAGAAAAGAAACAAAAAATATATAACTTGAGATTTAGTGGCAAAACACACACATTTGTAAATAATGATGAAAAAAAAATGTGCCCAAAAATTTCTATATATAATGTATCAGCAACAATAACTATTCATTTTTGGTCTTACAAAATATTAATAAAATGCTTATTTTGGGTAATTTATAAAGTCATTGGTGAAATACATACGATCATATTTAAACTGCAAAAACAGTTTTTAACAATTATGATACGTATTTATTGGAATTACATGTATTTGGTTTAAGGTAAAATCCTGCAGCAATAGAAAGGTTTACAATTGGAAAACAGTATGTACCTAATTCAAAATGTAATTTAAAGCGAGCCGTCTGAAATTGGAGATTATTATTCAACAATGCATATATTCTAAATGACAGTTTCACATAAATAAATCACGCATTTGTTATGATAATTACTTCCGCTGAAAAATAACATCTTATACAAAAGTGTTACGTTATAAGTACACCTCTTGTAAAATGTTGTATTGCATGCATATAAAGGATATTGTTTACTCTGTGGATATGCAATATAGAAAATAGTGTAATAGTAGTGGATTATGAATATTGAATTAATTAGTATATCTTACAAAAATGTATAACAAAGCTAATATATCTGATAATAACGCTTCTTTTCTTGATTTAGATCTCTCGATTGGAAATGGTAAAATAATTAGCAAAATCTATGACAAGAGAGATGATTTTAATTTTGACATTGTTAATTATCCCCACTTGGATGGGGATGTTCCCCGAGCAACTTCTTATGGGGTATATGTGTCTCATCTTATTCGTTTTTCTAGAGCTTGTACTCGAATTGAGGACTTTTATATTCGTAATCTTTGTATAACTACAAAGTTACTCAATCAGGGTTACCGTTACCATTAACTTCGTAAAATCTTTGCAAAATTGTATTATCGTAACCCTGATCTTCTTTCCAAATATAAAAGTAATTTAAGGACTCTTCTGCGACAAGGACTATCACAACCTGACTTCTATGGTGATGTGATTTATAAACTTCGTAAGATTCTAGGTCATGATCACTTTCATACTATCTTTGTTAAACTTGTTAAACAGTTTATCAAAAGAGGTTATGACCCTATCATTATGCAACGTACTGCATGCTTGGTGGTGGACCCTTTTACAGTTCGCCACTATGCTTTCCTCTTTAACTGTACGATGACCGGACAGGCTGTGGACCCTATGATGACGCCTACCTAAAGCCCATTGGGACGGTGGCGTTTGATGTTTTTCCATGATCTTTCTTGTCTGGCCCTTAATGGTTTATTCTCTTATTGCTCTGGCTTCTGCAAAGTCATTGAGTACCTTCATTGTGGCTTTCTATGCTATTGTGTTTTTGTATTATATTTACACGAGCATATTTGTGTTTTACTAATATTGCCTATTGATGCTGCCTTGTTGGTTAGAGATTAGATCTAGCGGGGATTTCTTTATTTACACTGTCCTGTTTTAATGGGATGACAGTAGTGAGGTTTGGTGCACCCTAGAACCGGTTTAAACCCCCCAGTGGCCTACTTTGCCACTGACCGTTCCAAGGCGGTAGCCCTATTGTCAACCCTTTTTGTGTTTGTGATGTCGTTTGCATTTATTATTGCTTTTGCCTTCTTGTTTGTCTGTTTGCGTGTTTGTTTCTGTGTTTTGTGGTTTACTGTCCTCCTTAAATGCTACTTTCCCTGTCCGATCTTTTTATATTTCTTTACCAACATGTATGGCTCATAGAAAAGAAGCTTTGGATTTCTATTCGGTCATTTCGTCCAAAGTCAAGATCATTGATACTCTAAATATTGGTTTCCGATCAATACCTTCAGTGTTTCTATGGGATTTTAACGACACTTTACCAAAAGGCACGGCTCACGGAAAGTAATGTTGGGATTGCTATTTTGGGCCATTTGGAATAATTTGGTCACATTTGGTCACTTGTTTCGGTAATAGAAAACTGGTTTCCAATCAATAAATATTGTTTCCCCCGAGGGACCTTAAAGGGGAATGGCCACCCTTTTTGTAGTATTATCATTTAACAAATTTAACTCTTAAATAGCATATGAACATTTCTTATAGTCCCGGAGAGAAACATAATATTTAAAACCCTTCTAAGTTATATGTAAAAATAAGTATTATGTGCATGACGTAGATACTACTTTTACCACTGCGTGACTCCACGGGGAAATGAGGTAAATCTGAATTGTATAGCTGCGCAAATATTGCCAGATAATTGATCAATACATTTACCTGTCAATTATTTTACCTGTTCAAAGTTTTCTACGCCATCAAATAAAATCTTATTCTCTCTTTTCACAGATATTGCAATGTGTGAATTGTAAATATCTATTGCTGTGTATTAATTTCGATTTAAATAAACATGTTCATGAAACAAAACATGGCCGGAGAACTTTAACACAAATTTACCAAAAGGTCCGGCATGGAAGGGAAGCTTGGGATTGCTTTTCGAGACGTTTCGGTCCAAGGTTAGGGTCACTGCTACTATAAATAGATAATTGGTTTCCAATCAATAATTTACTTTTCCTTACGTTTTTTTTAACTAATGCCCGATAGAGGACGAACGTTGTATTGTGTGGCATTACTTCTTGTTTTATATTGATGTATTCATGACCATCTATTTATTGCCTATTAATGCTGCCCTGTTTGTTAGAGAATACAACTTGGTGGAAATTTCCTTATTGATAATTTCCCGTTTTATTGGCATGACAATAGGGTAAGTGTGAGGTTTGGTGAAAGCAAAACCTTGTTTAACACCCCACCCACCCAGCGGCTGTTTTGACATGGCGTGTTAATGCGGTAGCCCTGTTGTCAACCCGTTTGCGTTTGTGATGTCGCATGTATTTTCTCACCTTTTCAGTATTTATTGCTTCAGGTTAACATTGTAATTGTTGTTTGCTTTATTGCATGTTTTTGGTTGACTGTTCTGTGAAATCTACATTTTCTGTTTGATAACACCGAATCCGCTCTTTCTCTTTTGTTTCTGTTGTTGTCCAAAGGATCCCCCTTTCAGAATTTATTGACATTCACACTAGCGTTTGTTTAGTGTTGAATGGCTGCTGTACAAAGTCGCCCGACTGCAAATCAGTAGCATTTTTACTTACTGTCCTTTGAAATCATCAAGTCCACTCTTTGTGGCTTTAAAGTAGAATTTAAAGTTAAAGCTTAAGCCGGTGACAGGGCTTAAGAAGTATTTCTCTTGAGAATATTATTCAAGTAAACATTTTATTTTATTATTTAAATATCGGACATGTAGGTTATCTGCTTTAAAGAGTTAAATATGTATTCAAGTGACTACACGTCTACGGCCTTTGATCCATTCTAAATTTTTACAGTCGAAATAAAATAAAACACGATTGTTGTTTAATTTTGCAGTTATTTACTGCGACAGAATTCAGCTTTGCAATAAACGAGTCACACGTAAAACTACTTTTAACACTCATATTTGTTTATACTTATGTAACTCCAGAAAACATGGCGGCGTCACCTGCGTGGAAAGAGAGGGACAACTGTGTTCGATGTTGTTCACTGACTTTAGATGGCGGTGGATATTTTTCTAAGCAACTCCTGCTACAAGAAACTATATCCAACATAAAGTTTAGCAGCATAGACGCGCTCCTAACAGCAAATCAGAAGAAGCTCAACAAGCTGAAATCTAAACATATTGTTAACGAGACACAGTACCTACTTATGTTCCCTTTAAATGGCAACTCTCCACAGTTAGACAACTGGGACATTACCTTGACAACGTTGGTACTAACTAATTGCGTAACGTTAAGTCAAAATCAGAAGGATGCAATACGAGACATACGAGACATGAGGAATACTGTCCACGGACACACTACACAAATGGCCATGACTGAGCTCGAATTCCAACAAACATGGACAGATATTACTATTAAACTGAAACATTGTTCCACGTTGTTGACAGACCACAACTGTCAAACCAGGCTAAACGATATGATTGCGTCTATACAGCGGGAGGTGTTATCGTCAGACAAAGTAGTGGAAACCTTCAAGGAATGGTACGAGTCTGAGAAAGAGATAGAGAAACTGATTGGGGGCCTAGTAAACAAGATTGACACACATGCCGGTATGAATAGAAGTTGGTTATTAATTATAATCATAAAGATACAGGATCAATGTTCACGCAATAGTTTTGTGTTTGTTTTAGAAGTCGCAGAAAAGAGACAAACTGGCAAGCGTGATAAGCATTTTGAATCAGGAATACATTGCTTTTAATTATCAAAACTAAGCAATTCATTAACATGTACATTACAATTGCTGTATGTTATCGTGTGTTATATTAGTGTCAGACCAAAGAAATTATCCCTCTGTGTATTTTGTTTTTAATGACTCAGGTGATTATAAAGGCTTCGGTTTGTATTTAGTGAACACTTTTGCTATTTTTATTATGTATTACTTAATGAACGCCTGATACATATTAATGAGGTTCACGCCCTTTTCGTCATATTCATTTCTTAAAAAAAGGTTGATAATGGACCTATTAAAAGTTGATTTTCGTTCGCTTAAGACATAACGGTTGTATGGATTTACCTCATTGAAAACGTGCACAAGTGATTTAGTTCACCAAGGGACACACGTTTGTCAGTGTTAATTTAAAACACAATTGGTTCGTTTTCCATCCGGTCTTTCAAAAGAAAATTTAAGGAGATGAATTTATATAAGCTTTGATAAGCTTGTTTTCAGATCCTTACTATTATAATTTGTTTAATATTATAGAGATGTGAACAATGCAAAACAAATATTGTTTAAACCAAAAGAAGATATTGACTGGAAACCAATAACACCGACAGTTCTTGGAACAAGAAGTATCATTTGTCAGTCAATTGTTAATTTAAACTACCCATTTAAGAATACGACGTACTAATAGATTATTGATTGGTTGTGCCTGTATTATCATAATTCTATAACAATGTAACGCCAATATATGCCAATAAAAAGCTATCGGTCATCTTATGATTCCATAAATAATCACTCTAAATTGTAATAATGGAGTACAGCACTATTGAATGCACACCCTATCAGTTAAACATATTAGATATTCATTTCAGAGACACAAAAACGAAAGTGTGACCAACTACAGCAAGGAATAAAAGCAGTGAAAGTGGAGATAGGTATGTATTAAGACCAGAGGGCACAGAACTTGCGATACTATTAAGATTAATGACACAAACACGGTAGACTAATCTCTTACTAGATACGATCATACTACCAATTTACAAGTACTTAAAGGAAGCATGGCACCATACAAACGTGTCACACTATTATGACAGGATATAATTAACACACAAATAAAACTCGTAAACAAATCACGAATTTATGAATAGTATAATGGATTCTATTTCTGACTGTATAATAGTTCCAGTATCTAACTACTAACTGCAGTGAAAAATAGGAGCCAGTTTCCCAATATTCAGATAATTGAGATCGGAATGGATAAGTACAAATTGTATATTCCACATTCCTCCAATTCTGTATTAAAGATTTCAGATAACGAAAATATACGCAAAGGTCCAAACAAAAAGACCGTTTTGAACTGTTCTTTAAGCTGTCGAAACATGTTCTCTGGCTTTTAACAGGGGACGACCCCATTTTCCACCATTTAATGTAGATGTGCGGAATTCCATTTTCAGTGAAAAACGTATATCATTAAAAATAAGTATAAAAGTCGAACAGGAAATGCAGCTTTCACAGAACAGAGTAAACCCAAAAACACGCAAAAGGCCAATCATGAATTGCAATGTTAACAAAGAATAAAGGCATATGACGTCACAAACACAAAACGGGTTGACAATAGGGCTACCGCCTTGGAACGGTCAGTGGCAAAATAGGTCGATGGGGGTTTAAACCCGGTTCTAGGGTGCACCAAACCTCACACTTACCCTACTGTCATCCCAATAAAACGTGACAGTTTAAATAAAGACATCCCCGCCATAAACTATTCTCTATCCAACAAAGCAGCAATAATAGGCAATATAAGTAAAACATGTGTATATATAAATACAAAAAGCAATAGCCTAGAAAGCCAAAAAGAAGGACTTGGCAGAAGCCAGAGCAACAAGAGGTTAAACGATTGAGGGCACTACAAGACAAGATTGCAGACAAACATCAAACGTCACCGTCCTTTTGGGCTTTAGGCAGACGTCATCATATGTCCGGTCATTGCACAATTAAGAGGAAAGCATAGTGGCGAACTGTAAATGGGTCCACCACCAAGCATGCGGTGCGTTGAAAATGATAGGGTCATAACCTCTTTTGATAAACCTTTTAACAAGTTTAACAAAGATAGTATGAAATTGATCATGGCCAAGGATCTTACCCACAAACACACACAGAAACAAAGAACAAACATCAAACAAAGAAAGAAACAAAACAACATTAAGTTGAAGTTCTTTAGGATATATATTATTAACCATAGTAGAAAAGAAAGGGTTGTCAATGTTCAATATGTCATCCAGATATCCTAGCGCCGGCTTACGCGTTATTCTACGTCAAAAGCCACAAAGAGTGGGCTGGCTGAAGTATCAAATTTAGTTGGTAATGAACAAATATGTCTGCAGTTTTAAATACGTATTGGACTAAGTAAAGGCTAAAGAAATAAAAAAAAATCGGACAGGGAAAGTAGCATTCAAGGAGTCAACCACAAAACACAGAAACAAACACGCAAACAAACAAGATGGCAAAAGTAATAATAAATGCAAACGACATCACAAACATAAAAGGGTTGACAATAGGGCTACCGCCTTGGAACGGTCAGTGGCAAAGTAGGCCACTGGGGGTTTAAACCGGTTCTAGGGTACACCAAACCTCACACCCTACTGTCATCCCATTGAAACAGGACAGTGTAAATAAAGAAATCCCCGCCATGATCTAATCTCTAACCAACAAGGCAGCATCAACAGGCAATATAAGTAAAACACAAATATGCTGGGTTAAATATAATACAAAAAAACAATAGCCTAGAAAGCCACAATGAAGGTACTCAATGACTTGGCAGAAACCAGAGAACCATTAAGGGCAAGACAAGAAAGATCATAGACAAACATCCAACGCCACCGTCCCAATGGGCTTTAGGTAGACGTCATCATAGGGTCCACAGCCTGTCCGGTCATCGTACAATTAAAGAGGAAAGCATAGTGGCGAACTGTAAAAGGGTCCACCACCAAGCATGCAGTACGTTGCAAAATGGTAGGGTCATAACCTCTTTTGATAAACTTTTTAACAAGTTTAACAAAGATAGTATGAAAGTGATCATGACCTAGAATCTTACGAAGTTTATAAATCACATCACCATAGAAGTCAGGTTGTGATAGTCCTTGTCGCAGAAGAGTCCTAAAATTACTTTTATAATTGGAAAGAAGATCACGGTTACGATAATAAAATTTTGCAAAGGTTTTTTCGAAGTTTATGGTAACCCTAACCCTGATTGAGTAGCTTTTTAGTTATACAATGATTACGAATATTAACCTCAACTCGAGTACAAGCTCTTGAAAAACGAATAAGTTCAGACACATACACCACATAAGAAGTTGTTCGGGGAACATCCCCATCCAAGTGGGGATAATCAACAATGTCAAAATTAAAATCATCTCTCTTGTCATAGATTTTGCTAATTATTTCACCATTTTCAATCGAGAGATCTAAATCAAGAAAAGAAGCGTTATTATCAGATATATTAGCGATATAATTATTAGAGATTTAAGGTTTAAACAAGTTTCTATTGTAAGTTACTATATGTTTTCATAATGTACAATTAATTATCTATATTATAATAAAAGGTGAAAAAAAATGAATATAAATGTATATTCAGTATTATTGATTACTGTAACATATGCGTTTTTCTATATTCAGGTGCATTTGAAAAGCGACAAAAATCCGCTGACCCGGTACTAAGGAATATGCAAAGTAAGAACATAAGTATGTTAATACATAAATGATAACATGGATATTGTTTATAAGCAGTTGTTCTATATATCTGGCAATACTATGTCGAAATTGATGCTTTAATTTTTTTTATTTTTTTATTTTTTTATCTTTTCGACTCATTTTTAGTCGTGGTGTGGTGTCCGTCGTCCGTAAACTTTTTTTGTAGCGACTACTCCTCTGAAACTACTGAATGGATTTTCATGAAACTTTACAGAAATGTTGCCCATATAGTCTAGCTGATTCTAGCAAAAAGTCATGTTGATGGTAAATCCAAGATGGCCGTCAAATCTAAAAATAGATTTTTAATTTTTAGCTCTACTGATCAGAGATCAGCAGAGCTTATGCCGTGGTGCGGCGTCCGTCGTCCGTCCGTCCGTCTGTCCGTCTGTCCGTAAACTTTTATTTGTAGCGACTTCACAGCTGAAACTACTGGATGGATATTCATGAAACTTTACAGAAATGTTGCCCATAAAGTCTAGTTGATCCTAGCAAAAATTCATGTTGATGTGAAATCCAAGATGGCCGCCAAAGCTAAAAATAGAGTTTTAAAATACAAGTTTGTAGCGACTTCTTCTTGAAAACTATAAGTGATATTGATATGGGACTTTTTCTAAAATGATCAGCATGACATGATGTTGATCCTAGTCAAAAATCATTTTGATTCAACGTTAAACATGGCTGCCAGCGGCCATCTTTGTTTACATAGAGTTATATAGTAAAAACTTGTAGCGACTTCTTCTCTGAAACTACCTGGCGGATTGTCATGAAACTTTACATGAATGTTGCTCTTGATGTCTAAATGATCCTAGAAAAATTTCAGGTCGGCCGGAAATTCAAAATGGCCGTCACAGCTAAAAATAGATTTTTAAAAAATAAGTTTGTAGCGACTACTTCTTGAAAACTATAAGTGATATTGATATGGGACTTTTTCTAAAATGATCAGCATTACATGATGTTGATCCTAGTTAAAAATCGTTTTGATTCAACGTTAAACATGTCTGCCAGCGGCCATCTTTGTTTACATAGAGTTATATAGTAAAAACTTGTAGCGACTACTCCTCTGAAACTACTTGGCGGATTGTCATGAAACTTTACAGGAATGTTGCTCTTGATGTCTTATTGATCCTATCAAAATTTCAGGTCGGCCGAAAATTCAAGATGGCCGTCACAGCTAAAAATAGATTTTTAAAAAATAAGTTTGTAGCGACTACTTCTTGAAAACTATAAGTGATATTGATATGGGACTTTTTCTAAAATCATCAGCATGACATGATGTAGATCCTTGTGGAAAATTATTTTGATTCGACGTTAAACATGGCTGCCAGTGGCCATCTTTGGTTACATAGAGTTATATAGTAAAAACTTGTAGCGACTACTCCACTGAAACTACTTGACGGATGTTCATGAAACTTCACAGGAATGTTGCTCTTGATGTCTAGTTTATCCTAGAAAAATTTCAGGTCGGCCGAAAATTCAAGATGGCCGCCACAGCTAAACATAGATTTAAAATAAATAAGTTTGTAGCGACTACTTCTTTAAAACAATAAGAGATATTGATATGGGACTTTTTCTAAAATGATCAGTATGACATGATGTTGGTCCTTGTCGAAAATCGTTTTGATTTGACCTTAAACATGGCTGCTTTGTTTACATAGAGTTATATAATGAAAACTTGTAGCGACTACTTCTTTGAAACTACCTGACGGATTTACATGAAACTTCACAGGAATGTTGCTCTTAATGTCTTATTGATCTTAGCAAAATTTCAGGTCGGCCGGAAATTCAAGATGGCCGCCACGGTTAAAAATAGATTTTCAAAAAACAAGTCTGTAGCGACTACTTCCTGAAATCAAAATCAATCAGTAGAGCTTCAAGGTCATTGACCTCTTGTTATTTTAGCGACTACTTCTTGTAAACTATAAGTGATATTGATATGGGACTTTTTCGAAAATGATCAGCATAATATGATGTTTGTCCTTATCGAAAATCGTTTTGATTTGACGTTAAACATGGCCTCCAGCGGCCGTCTTTGTTTACATAGAGTTATATAATGAAAATTGTAGCGACTACTCCTCTGAAATTACTTGACGGATTTTTATGAAACTTCACAGGAACGTTGCTCTTGATGTCTAATTGATCCTAGCAAAATTTCAGGTCGGTCGGAAATTCAAGATGGCCGCCACGGCTAAAAATATATTTTTATAAAACAAGTTTGTAGCGACTACTTTTTGAAAACTATAAGTGATATTGATATGGGACTTTTTCTAAAATGATCAGCATGACATGATGTTGGTCCTTGTCGAAAATCGTTTTGATTAGATGTTAAACATGTCTGTCAGCGGCCATCTTTGTTTACATAGACTTATCTAGTAAAAACTTGTAGCGACTACTCCTCTGTAACTACTCGACGGATTTTCATGAAACTTCACAGGAATGTTGCTCATTATGTCTAATTGATCCTAGAACCACGTCGGCCGAAACTTCAAGATGGCCGCCATGACTAAAAATAGATATTCAAAATACAAGTTTGTAGCGACTTCTTCTTGAAAACTATAAGTGATATTGATATGGGACTTTTTCTAAAATGATCAGTATGACATGATGTTGATTCATGTCAAAAGTTATTTTGATTTGACGTTAAACATGGCCGCCAGCGGCCATCTTTGTTTACATATAGTTATATAATGAAAACTTATAGCGACTACTCCTCTGAAACTACTTGACGGATTTTCATGAAACTTCCCAGGAATGCCGATCTAGCTATCAAAAACCTATCAGTAGAGCTTCAAGGTTAATCAAAACAGGGTGAGAAATCTTATATTATCAAACTATACATATGCACGTAGATGTATACGACAAGAAGAACATCGAAACGGTATTGTTATGAAGCCACAGTGACGCCAACAGCTTTAGGTCTGTTATTATTTTGTTTTTCTAAAATAAAATAAGCAATACAATATTCATCCAACTATTTAATACTAAGTGTGTTGATCAATTCAAACTAATTTGATTTAATGAAATGGTTATACCTTGTTTATATTCATTTGCACGTAGTAAAGGTTGGTTAATATGATAGGTACTATACGTGCAAACAAAACATTAAACGTCGTACAACGGGTTACACGAGAATAATTGCATGCATCGAAACAGAAACTATAGGATCAATATGAAAATATGAGTTATTTTATACATGCATTGCAGTCAATTTTCTCTATATATATTGTATGTATAATATGCTGCTATAAATCGAATGGTACATGGCTCCATTAGACATTTCCTTTCGGAAAAAAACACAGTTAAACAACACATAACACACCAAATGTTATACCTTCAAAGTTTCAATATTGACAGCATACGCGTTTTGCCCAAGCAGGTGAACAAACTTAGGAAGGGACATTTTGAAATCTCTTGACGCTAAAGACAATACTGAAATGGCTCAAATGTTTAAAGCGGAACTTCAACTTTTATGCATTTTGTGTTACAAAGTGTTTGGTAATTCCAAAGTCTACAACAACACAGTTTTGTCCTTTCTATAACTAGATGCAACACCTTTTTACAAAACATCTTCGGATTTCTCTGGAATATTACGTGAAATTAAATGTGCAGAATATAAACTGTATAGCGCAAATTGTGTTCCTTTAGTATACAAGTTAATTTATAACAGCTTAGACGTTCTAATTGTTGTCTAGGAGGACCCAACTAATATTCAGTATAATACAACAGGAACGTGTCTAATGCTGGCTAGTAGGACCCAACTGAAATTTAATTTATAAATTCTGAATTCTTATGGTTTCAAGGAGGACCCATCTATAAGTAATATATAGAGTATGGTCTCATCGAGTCGGTTGATTTAAACATCGAGATGGGCGTAGCCCATCGAGGTGTTTAAACTAACCAACGGGATGAGACCATATTCTATTTGTTTTGTAGCATGTCTATTTCAGATATCTGCCATACTCTAACTTCCTATAACTGGTAGTTAGAGTACACCATTTATTCTGGCAGGTGTTATTTTCAGTTAAACGATTATACCTATATGCGACTATTCTACAATTCAATTTAACACAGCAGGAGCGTTTATATTGCTGACTATTAAGACCCTAATGAAATTCAATTTAATACAGCAGGAACATTTCTTTAAGTTGTCTAGTAGGACACAACTGAATTTCAATTTTCTGCGAAATATCGGACTGTCACCCTGCTTAAGTATAGACATAAAATAGAAGACTGAATGTTCCTGCATTTTAATCGTAAAACATGTTTGGTTAGAGGCGTTTTACTCAAGTGAGCGTGTTATTGGTCGTAAATGAAACTATGATTCCTTTTTGTCCACCAGAAACCATCTTTATTCACATAAATTTATATTAGAATAAGTGTGATAGTTACCTTGTTTTATAAATTGTTATTTTCGTGTTCATGCGTCATGAAAAAAACATGCCGATTGATCTGAATGACACGTTTTTCCTAAATGAACTTCATGTTTATTCGACAACAAGATGACCAACGCCAATAGAACAATCGTATGCCCGCTACTTTTTAAAAACTTTTATTCAGATCGTTTCACGTATAAAACATATTTTTATTAACAACTTACTTTCCTTATATCATTGCATTTGCCTCAATGTAACTAAAACTGAATTAATATTTCTCGACAGGTCGTTTCAAATATACCCGTGCAAACAAAGTTCCTGAAAGAATACGTCCGCCACCAGAGATCAGAGATATAATGTTAAAGCTACAAAATCATCATAGAGTTGTAGTTACTGGTTTTGACCCTGACAGACAGCTTGAACATACCATGAGGGCTATCAAAGGCATTGGTAGAAACATCAAACGCTGTGTAGAGGTGCATGACGCAAATGAATGGATCCACGTTTGTCGTGACGATGTAGACCTTGTTTTGTTCGTTGATCCTTTCGGTAAAGACACATATGACCATACAAGAGCAAGCGCTACAGCCGAACATTTCGATCGCATCCTAGCGGATACACAGACGTCGAATATCGATGACATAATAGATATTGTATTTGTTACAAAACATACAATTTTTCAGGAGTGCCTGACTGATCACAACCACGTGGTATTGGATCAAGTGGTTAAAATAGAAACACCAACAACTTCGTTAAAACCAGTAAATCTAACCAGTAAGTACACGTATGCGTAAACAGTCTTTCTCGAGCAATATTTAAAAAAAAGTAATCAAGCACATAGTTATCCTAATGTAATATTTACAATGTAACCTTTTAATAATGTGTTGTTCCAAAAAGCTCTCAGTACATCTCACTATGTCACACTATGTCAGAGGGAAGCATGGTGGGGAACTGTAAATTGGTCAACCACTAAACATGCAATGGGTTGCGTAATAAAATCAATCCTTTGATAAATGTGTTACTATGTTTGTTAAAGATTGTATACAAATAAATACTGAAAATGGGATGCGTTTTGGAGCAGCAAACACAAAACAGAGCGAAAAGAAGCAGACTCGGTTTAAATGAGTTCATGAGAGGTAATATAAGATGCAAAACCTCTCACGCCCACTAGCGTCGGTTTAAGCCATATTCTTCTTTAAAGCCACACATATTGGGTTTGGTGATGGCAAAGGACCAGTAAGTTATCATGACTGAGGATCTTAAAACGTTTGAAAGTCCCTTCACCATAACAGTTAGGTTGTAATAGTGTGTGTGTGGCATTCGAGTTCCTAATTTACTTAAATATTTATATTTTAAAAGTAGATCAAAGTTACGATAAAACAATGTTTTTCGAAGTGTATATTAACGGTAGATGTAATGAATTAGCTGTTAAGTTATACAAACATTACGAATGGTTATGTCCTCAGCTAGACTGTAAACTCTAGAAAATAAAATACGTTGTGAAACACATACTCCATAAAATATTTATTTGGGAACATCCCCAAGTGTAAGTGGGTACAATTGATGATGTCAAAATTAAAATAATATTTTGTGTCTTTACGTGTTGCGTATTAGTTAATTATTGTCAATCGAGTGCTGCCAATTGAGAAACCAAGCTACAGTATCAGAATATATATTATAAATTATAGTAGACAAGAAAGTGTTGAATACCGGAGGTGTCATTGAACGTTTTGATGACATGTACCTGAATATCTGGTGAAAGATTTAACATGAAATATCGTTCATTGCAATGCAAAACCAAAACTATGACAAGAGATCACAGTCCGCATCATTTGGATGCGAACACTAATTTGTCAATGAAACGCGGTGTCATACCTGACGAAGATAGTATATACTAGGAATATAAATGCTTCAACAACTTCTTGGCAAGTCCACACAGTGTGATCAGAGTGAAATATGTCTACATTGCCTTAGTAAACATGCTTTAATTGTGTTACAAACCAAACTTGTTGTTTTAATTGTCTCTAGAAATGGTATTTTGAATACAAGTAACACACCTTTATTTGATACGGTTGTATGGTCAGGTTGTATATAGTGTGGTTAAAGTAATACGTATTTATCAATATAAGTAACTGTTATCAAAACCGTGTCCTGGTTTTGTAATTGATCTGCATAAATTATTAAATTATTAAATAAATTATAAGCTTTAGCTCAGTACTGTTTCATATGATCGTAACCGGCAAAAAGACAAACACCCAAAGGTTTGGAGATGTTTGTAACGATGCAGGCTCTAGAATTAGAAATACTTCAGTCAGCATGCGTAAGGCTGTTTGCGTAATTCGGGAGTCCAGTATTTAGTCGGAAGTCTTCTTGATTTGTTTCGATGATAAACATTGTATTTCATGTTAGTTTTAACTTTTCTCCGCTTTGGTCGCACGCTAGATTTGCTTGTCTCTTTGGCTGCAACTACTGTGGTTGCTATGTACATTTCTGAACACATCCTGATGTATTTCTAAATATGTATTACAGTTATTATATATCTTTAGAGCAGCATGTAGTACGTGTATCGTTTTCATTTATCTGGATGTTGACCCTAATTATATTGATACCGTGTGTAATGTCAATTCGGGTGCTGAGGAGAGGAAATAAGCGAGGTTGTCTTCAAAACCCTGTTATGTTATGTTGTGTTTTGTCATGTTCATTCTTTATTTAATTTGCATATTTGTTTACGTTTGAGGTGCAGTGCATATCTACGTTTCCACTGCGTTTGGTGCTGTTATTTATATAGGAGCTTTTATCTCATTGCAATGGAGATTTTGGCAATTTATTCGCCAATTTGTAAATAAAATAATCAATTCACTAACTTTCATTCGTTAGTGTCAATGACGCCACGTGCTTTAGGATTCATACAGTAAGGAACATGAGGCGAATAAGTATTTCAAAACGAAATTTCATTAAGATCTATTTGTATTCTCGCTATTTATCTGTTTAAGTGGAGAAATACTGAGCAATTGTTTTAACAAAATGAATGCTGGCCATTGTGAAGCAGTTGATGTTCCCTCATTTAAATGGGGTTGATCCTTGAGCAACATAATATGGTTTGGCATTAAAAGTAGGTACATATATATGAAAATGAAACACAGTTAACAAACAAAAATCTAGTAAAACAAACAACCACAAGGAAAAATTAAAGAAAAATATGCGCAGCAAAAAGAAAAACGGTTTATAATATGGGTACAGCTTATAAATGGTCAGTGGCATAATGAAAGCTGGCTGTTTATATCAGGTTACAGGGAACACCAATAACCATTAATAGGCCATTGACTGTTCCACTTCGCTAACTCCTAGTGTCAATCCTTGTATTTTTGTAATGTAAGTACACTTATATTTACATTATTGACATTTTCAATATATTACCTTAATGAGTGTTTTGATTGACTACGATAGATGAAAGGTATATTTTGTTTCATTACTTGCATCTACTTGTCTTCGGTTACACGGTGTCTGTTATGCTCAATAATATCTGTATCCCAAATGCCAATGCAAGGAATTTTGGTCTAAGAGTTCCGATGTCAAAATTAACCAAACTACATTTATTATCAAAACTAACACATTCATCTCCGATGCGGCCACTAGTACAATGTACCAGAAACACAAGCATGGCGCACATGTATAACTATCGTTTTTTTATCTTTATTTTCAGAAAAGCAAAAGCAGCAAGGGGAGACTGTAGATCCTTTTTTCTGCAACCTGCAAGGTATGGTATGAAAATATCTCATTGAAGGTTCATGTGCATCGTCATGTGTATACCATATTCGGGATGGCTCAAACTTCCGTACAACCGGCATTTTAAATATTGAGTCCTGCTCAACGCGGGGCTAGGAGGTGTGAAAGATAGCAAATATGTTTCCCTACTGTTCCTGAACAGTCTAAATCAAACCACTAAATACTGGAAAGGGGATTCCTTGGAAACAACAAACACAAACAAGAGATATCTTTAGCAGCCTAGGTTTTATTAAGTCGGTTCATGAGAGGTAATCTCGAGTGCAACACCTCTCACGCCTCCTAGCACCGGCTTAAGCGATAGTCTACTTTAAAACCACGAATACTGGGCTCGGTGATCCCTAAGGACAAGTAAGTAATAACACTACTGATTTCTAGTTGGAGCAACTTTTTACGGCCACCTTACAGCAAGACAAGACTGAATATTGTTTGTATTTATCGTGTTCTGCGATTTCCAAATTTCTCCTTTCATACACTTTTAAAAATGCACCAAATATCACTCTCACCCTATTGCCATCCCAATAAAATGGGGCAATGTAAATATTGATATCCCCAACAGTTCATATTCTCTAACAAACAATGCATCATTAATAAGCATACGACATTTAATTTAATGGCCATGCATATATGAATCTAGGACAAGATTTAAGACACACATCAAACGCTACCGTCCCTTGAGTATTTAGGTAGACGTCGTCATAGGGTCCACAATCTGTCCGGTCGAACAATCAAAGAGGAAAGCATTGTGGCGAAATGTGACTTGATCAACCACTAAATGTGAAGTGCTTTGCAAAATGATAGGGTCATAAACTCTTTTGATATTTGTTTAACAAGTGTATTAAAGATTGCATGAAAGTGATTGTGACTAAGAATCTTATGAAGTTTGTCTTTGCCACAGAAGAGTTCCTAAATTACTGTTATAAAAGTAGATCAGGGTCTCGATAATACAAGTTTGCAAATGTTTTTTCGAAGTTTATGGTAACCGTAGCCCTGCTGCAGTAGCTTCTTAGTTACATAAACATTACGAATATTAAAGTTCTCAACATGACTACAAGCTCCAGAAAAACGTATATGTTGAGAAACATAGACCTCATGAGAAGTAGCTCGGGGAACATCCCCATCTAAATTGGAATACTTTACAATATCAAAATTAAAACGATCTCTCTTGTCATAGACTTAACTATTTCTATCATCATTTTCAATAGAGAGATGTGTATAAAAATACGCGACAGTATCAGCAATGTTTACTTAGCTTTGTTTAGTTGAAGTTATTTAGAATAGACATGATAGATAATAATAGAAAAAAAGGGCTGTCAGTGTACTTAGCTTTGTTTAGTTTTGGATAACAATATATGATGTGTAATTATTTTTTATTTAAGTTATTTAGGATAGATAGTATTAACCATAATAGAAAAGAAGGACTGTCAGTGTTCAATATGTCATCCAGTTGAACATGAAATGTAGCATTCACAGAACACAGTCAACTAAACACTCATTAAAATAAACGACAACAGAAAGTGCAAATAGAAACCAAGTATGCGATACCACAAACATAAAATGACCGAAAAAAGGGGTACGGCCTTGGAATGGTCAGTGGAAAATAGGGGTACGGCCTTGGAATGGTCAATGGAAAATAGGGGTACGGCCTTGGAATGGTCAATGGAAAATAGGGGTACGGCCTTGGAATGGTCAATGGAAAATAGGGGTACGGCCTTGGAATGGTCAGTGGAAAATAGGGGTACGGCCTTGGAATGGTCAGTGGAAAATAGGGGTACGGCCTTGGAATGGTCAGTGGAAAATAGGGGTACGGCCTTGGAATGGTCAATGGAAAATAGGGGTACGGCCTTGGAATGGTCAATGGAAAATAGAGTAAGGTCAATGGAAAATAGGGGTACGGCCTTGGAATGGTCAATGGAAAATAGAGTAAGGTCAATGGAAAATAGGGGTACGGCCTTGGAATGGTCAGTGGAAAATAGGGGTACGGCCTTGGAATGGTCAGTGGAAAATAGGGGTACGGCCTTGGAATGGTCAATGGAAAATAGGGGTACGGCCTTGGAATGGTCAATGGAAAATAGAGTAAGGTCAATGGAAAAAAGGGGGACGGCCTTGGAATGGTCAATGGCAAAAGGACGCTGTGACTTTACACCAGATATAAGAGTGCACCAAACAGCATTCGTATCCTACTGATAAACAGGGTAAACAAAGAAATTCCCGCCAGGCTATATCCTCTAACACACTAGGCAGCGTTATAGAATCATCTTTATATGACTATAGCAAGATAAGAGAATCCCTCAATGCAAGTATGTAATAACTTGGCAGTAGCCAAAGTAACAATACTATATACCGTTAAGTGCGCGACCAGACAAGTTACACATTTTATATTTCATGCCACAATAAATAGCTTTGATCTGACCTCAAGTGAGTATGTTGCAAAATAGCAAATCTTTATAGTATTATACAACTGAAAGAAACTGTTCACTGCTACTACCGCATGTTCAATTGATAAACTTCTGTAAGAGTCGGATGCCTAATGGCAGCAAGAGTAATATAGATGCACTAGAGTATAAAGATACGCGTTTGTTTTATTGTTATTTCTGAATAATATAAAATGGAACATTTTATTTTCATCGAGTATGTACGACTTATATTTATATACGAGTCCAAAGAGAAAAGAAAGAAACATATGGAGCGAAAACATAATATGAGAGAAGTAAGAGAAGAATAGGATGTAATTGAAGCACTCGTTTAATTTCAGGGCAATCGGCTGTATACCTCAAGCATATGAATCACGCCTTCCATATTCCATTGCTGTTTCGTCAGGCAAAGGATATATTTAAGCAGCGCAAAACGATTCTGATCGGAGGGCCTAGAAAATCAGGAAAGACAACTCTAGCTGTAAATCTCATGTCTGCTTACCAACGGGAACATTGTCTTGTTTTGTCGCATCCTTCTCAGTGGCAGTTTGCTAGACTGGGAGAAGTCAGTGTTCTCTTGATTGAAGATTTTGCAGGAAAATACAAACTAGACATTACAAAGGCTACGGAATGGTACACAACCTTCGACATGATATATGCTGCCGTTATGGAAGGTGAGCTAAACGTTATCATCACGTGTGTGGAAGCAAACTTAGCGAAATGTATCGAAGAGCTGTCGGAACACACGTTGTTGGATCACAAAATATCATTGGCTGGTCGGGAAATTCCGCCTCAAGTTTTCAAAACTGAGCAAAGTTCTTCTTCGTCCACTATGGCCGCAGGTAATAACATGCACTTTATTTATCAGGTGAATTTTTAAGATTACAAGCTTTTTGTAAGAAAAATATTTTTAGAATGTGTTTACTATTAATTAACTGTTGCACCATATGTTTATATATTACAGGTGAACATTGGGTGTTCGGGCAGTTGTTAATGTACAATTAATTAACACGTAGACGTTGTAAGATCGTTGTATTTGTTTTATTTATTTTTTAAATCGGAACAACCGCAACTGTCATTGGCAATCGTACTGTGTCTGTGTTCGGTAAATCTTCAGGTAGAGTCATGATTTAATTGCTGGCATTCATCAACTAAATGGTAACGGTCCGGTTTCGCAGAAAATATTGGAATTCATCCAACAATTGCATATGCGTGTTCTAAAGTAATATATCCACAATTACACATTAATCACACTTTTATTGATAGATCATTACACCAACTTTTGCTGGGAAGTATAGTCATGTATTTATATATTACCTTCTTTCCCTATTGACAGTAAACTAAATATTTCGGATGTTACGGATGCTGCGTCGAACAAAATATATATTTTGAAATTTTGAATAATAATCACAAGATTAAAAACACGATACTTAATATATCCTCAAAGACACGCTCTATGGGAAAAAAACGGGTTGAGTTTACAGTGTATTAAATCTGTTTAGTAGAAGACAATCGTAGAACTACAAAAATGTATTGCTACATTGATGTCTGTCAACACATATGGTATCATATAATAAGCCGCATGTTAGAAAATTATAATATCATGATGACCTATAACTACAAACTATACCGGAAACAATATTTAAGGGAACTCCAAATGTACTCATATCGCATATAGATACAAATGGAGTTGCGGAAGGACAAGTCCGATGGAATGTCATTATCTGGTCCATGCACAAAGTGCATCCATGCATGCACGACATGTCCGTGGCATACTTGATATTAAACAGTGGATTGTCTCCTTTGGAATTCACCGCCATTCGTCCTGCAAGGCTTGTCCCAGATGTTGGAAATTGTCCACTCTGGGCCGTCTATTGCGAACCCTGCGCCCCAAAACGTCCAAAAGATGTTCGATGGGGGACATGTCTGGAGACTTAGCGGGACAGGGCAATGTTGCCACATATTGCTGCCTCAGAAAGTCGACGGCAACGCAAGCCCTGAGAGGACGTGCGTTATCATCCTGGTACTCAAAGTTCCGCCCTACACGCTGAGCAAAGGGAATGACCGTCGAGCGTAAAATTGCATCCACATAACGTTGACCTGTCATGTTTCCTTGGACCAGAGTCAAATCCGTTCTGTTGTCGTAGGTTATGCCTGTCCAGACCATGATGCTGCTACCCCGTACCGATCGTGTTCATTGACTGCCACAGGATGGTAGCGCTCACCACGTCGTCTCCAAACACGCAATCTCCCATCTGTGAAACGTACACAGAACCGCGATTCATCGGAAAACATGGTGTATCTCCAATGACGGAGCTGACTACCTCAAAATCGGTGTGCCCACTGATTCCTGAGACGCTTGTGTGCTCTAGTGAGACAAACTCCTTTGACCTCGATATCAATCCCGCACTTTTCAGTCTGTTTCGCATGGTTGACTTTGACAAGTTATCCCTTATTTCTGGTGCAGAAATGAACCTATTGCGCAAAGCGGTGGTTCGGATGTAATGGTCCTGCAGGGGGATTGTCTTTCGTGGCTTTCCGCTGCCACCTTTAATTTTGACCCCACCCGTTTGTTGATATCGGGTAACCAGTCTAGAAATGACACTTTTTGATTTTCCAAAGTATCTATCAATGGCATTTTGAGATTGGCCAGCCTCAAACATGCCTATAGCACGCAATTTTTCATTTTCGCTCATGTACACCCTTGCGACCATTTTCAAACGTTTAACACCATCAGTGTGCCAGGTGGCTTGAGAGGCACGTGCAAATAACCAGGATGTGCCATCCTGATCAACATGATCTGTACCTTCGGGCAAAGGACAAGGTATGATAAGGGGGTATGTTGGCCCCCAATATATTCAAAATGCAATTTATTTTTTATTTATATATAATCTCTTGTGCATATTGAAGTAAATTGATCATATTCTGTCTTCAAAATATATTTTTATTTATTTTATTTATCTAGAAGTATTAATAGGCAGGGGCGTAGCCAGAGCCTTTTGGAGAATACGCCCTGGGGGAGGGTCCTGATTTTGAAATTTGAGTGCAATTTCGGAGGTTTGTGGCTTCATTTGAGCGAGATTTTGGAGGCTTTCGTCTCCATTCATTAAGTGTGTTTTTAAAAATAGTGCCTCACCCCCTATACTCCTTCAATTTTTATTGCTGATTTAAAAAATAAGCACTTTTATTTTTTCACATTCGATTTTCTAGAGTACGCCCGGGCGTACAGGAGTATGCATGGCTATGCCCCTTATAGGGTCTCAAAAAACGGCATTTTTGGTAATTTTGTTATATTTTGTAAATTTTGGACCTTTTTGGGCAAGATTTTGATCCTAAAAAATATAGAGCGCACCTCCGAGCATACACAGTTTTTTGCTGATGATGCATCTCTATCAAGTACCTGTTTCAACAAAAAATCAGCTGTGCTCGAGGGTGCGCTCTGTATTTTCAAGACCAAAAACTGATCGAAAACTGCTGAAAATGAACAAAAAAAATCATTTTTTTGAAAGAAAATGCCTTATTTGAGAGGCTCTTAAACTCATTTTGAGCCTTCGAACGTACTTATAATGAGATTTAATATTGATTCAGTTCATTTGTAGCTAAACTAGATGCATTAAAACTTTCAATATTGGGGGCCAATTGTGTCCCTTATCATACCTAGTCCTTTGATTAGGTTTGCTTTCCTCGTTTGTTAGATATCCGAATTATAACAGAGCCGCCCATGGCCATATCAATCCGAATGTACAGGTGGTTCCCTTAAATATTGTTCTCAGTATATTAATTGGTAGGTATAGCAATTATTACAGAGAGATACGGCAATGTTATAACATTTTTTGAAAGCAATTGTTTTATCCAGTTATAATTAATGTTAAACAAGAAAGAGGTTCATTAGAAACTGTTACATTATTTAATATTTACATTACATTTTAAATACAATGTATGAGTGCTGTGGTAAGCCACTTATTGGTTCGTCTATCGTCTGTCGTTGTCGTCCTTCGTCGGTCACACGTTAACTTGCAATCTTACCTTGACATAACTTATCTGTTCACGAAACTTCACGCTCATCTTCATCTTGTATTTTCTTTTCGGCAGAGCTATGCCATATTTGTATCCTGCAAACATAACTAGCTAATAACTTGTTATGCAAATCCGTTTCCTCTTATTTAAAACTGAACTTCTGCACGGATTCATATCATATTTCATGTGTATTCATATACTGGTGAGACGTAGACGCGTTTTGGTTTGGCGTAAATAGGTCAAGGGTCAAAATCACTGTCACCGCTTTAAGAGAACGTATTTATAAATATGATGCATTTGAGCCGCAACACAAGAAAACGTCCCTTCAGACAAAATTTTGACTTTTTATATTTTTTGATGTTTATGAAACACGGTGATTTTCTCTTTAAAAATCTCTTTATGTTGATATCTTAATTAAAAATGAATTTATGTCAATTTTAAAATTAAAGATTGTATTATTAACCATTAATTTTGATGTTGATGTCGGCTTCTTGGACGACGTCGTTGATTAAATAACAACAAAAAACATAAACAATTACCATTTTCTATAGCATCAACTATTTATATTAAGAAAAGATATTCCCTATGATATAATAATTAGGTAAAACACGGAAGTGACGATAATTTTGATTAGTAATTAATTGATTACCGGCTAACGTCATAAATTGAAAATATTATGACAGTGCCTTTTACTATCAAGTTTATTAGGTGAGGCTTAGAAAACCAAAAATGGCGAGGCCACCCCACACCCACCAACTCGAAACTCGATTTTTTTATTATTATTATTTTACATATTTCTGTCTTGTTTTGGTCAATTCTTACACATAGCTTCTTACACATACAAGTTGCCCCCCCTCCCCCGCCCCCACTCACTCCTCCCACCCCACTCGAAACTCAATTTTTTGTAATTTATTTTTACATATTTCTGTGTTGTTTTGGTCAATTCTTACGCATATATAGCTATGTTGCCCCAACACACCCCATCGAAACTCTACTTTTTTTTTTTTTACATATTTCTATGTTGTTTTGGTCAATTCTTACACATATAGCTGTGTTGCCCTTCCTCCTCCACCCCCACACACCACCCACACCCACGCGAAACTCAATTTTTTGTATTTTTTTACACATATATAGTTATGTTGAATGTTGGATGCGCAACCGCCCTGCCCAGATGGAGGACAGAGGGAGGGGAATTGTTTTCATTATATCTTCCATTATTTGGATATTAATATTTTAATTTGAACGCAATCATTTACATATAAAATAATTTAGATTAAATTCAGATACACAGATGAAATAAAACAAATGAAATGAGGCCACAATAAATATTGCCAGATATCAGCTCCCTCACCGAGTTGCAAATTTCTTTAAAATGACAGCAATTTTGGATTAAAAGAGATAAAAATAATAAAATTTCACATAATTTTATATCGGCCCGAGTTTCTATACAAGCCCCATCCCCCAACCCCACCACACATTGTTTTAGCCTTGTTTTCTGATGGTATATACTAGCTATGTAATTTATTATTCTCTGAAAAATCGAATAGTCGAGCTGCGCTGTTCTCTGACAGCTCTTGTTAGTAATACTATATCCTACTCTGAGCCTTTGCAGTATTTATTGATGATATATCCTACCATGGGCGTGTGCAGTATTATGTTAGTGATATAACCTACCATGGGCGTGTGCAGTATTATGTTAGTGATATATCCTACCATGGGCGTGTGCAGTATTATGTTAGTGATATATCCTACCATGGGCGTGTGCAGTATTATATTAGTGATATATCCTACCATGGACGTGTGCAGTATTATGTTTGTGATATATCCTACCATGTGCGTGAGCAGTATTATGTAAGTGATATATCCTACCATGGACGTGTGCAGCATTATGTTAGTGATATATCCTACCATGGGCGTGTGCAGTATTATGTTAGTGATATATCCTACCATGGGCGTGTGCAGTATTAGGTTAATGATATATCCTACCATGGGCGAGTGCAGTATTATGTTAGTGATATATCCTACCATGGGCGTGTGCAGTATTATGTTAGTGATATATCCTACCATGGGCGTGTGCAGTATTATGTTAGTGATATATCCTACCATGGGCGTGTGCAGTATTATGTTAGTGATATATCCTACCATAGACGTGTGCAGTATTATGTTAGTGATATATCCTACCATGGACGCGTGCAGTATTATGTTAGTGATATATCCTACCATGGACGTGTGCAGTATTATGTTAGTGATATATCCTACCATGGGCGTGTGCAGTATTATGTTAGTGATATATCCTACCATGGGCGTGTGCAGTATTGTGTTAGTGATATAAAGACATTGTCTTTTATCTGACATTGACCTGCGCATTCTTTAATGATATATGGGCATCACATTTTATCTTACTATGGACCTGAACAGTTTTATATTAGTGATACATCGTCATTGCCTTTTATTTAAGAATGGACCTGAGCAGAATAGTTTTAGTGATATATGGGCAACGCCGTTTATCGTACCACGGGCTGAGCGGTATTGGTTTAGTGATACACATGTATTTGCATTATCGTTTATCCTTCCATGGGCCTGAGCGGTATTGTTTTGGTGATATACATGTATTTTCATCATCGTTTATCCTTCCATGGGCCTAAGCGGAATTGTTTTGGTAATATACATGTATTTGCATCATCGTTTATCCTTCCATGGGCCTGAGCGGTATTGTTTAGGTGATATACATGTATTTGCATCATCGTTTATCCTTCCATGGGCCTGAGCGGTATTGTTTTGGTGATATACATGTATTTGCATCATCGTTTATTCTTCCATGGGCCTGAGTGGTATTGTTTTGGTGATATACATGTATTTGCATCATCGTTTATCCTTCCATGGCCTGAGCGGTATTGTTTTGGTGATATGCATGTATTTGCATCATCGTTTATCCTTCCATGGGCCTGAGCGGTATTTGTTTTGGTGATATACATGTATTTGCATCATCGTTTATCCTTCCATGGGCCTGAGCGGTATTGTTTTGGTGATATACATGTATTTGCATCATCGTTTATCCTTCCATGGGCCTGAGCGGTATTGTTTTGGTTATACTGAGGGTTAATGTTTTGGTGATGTACATGTATTGGTACTGCAATTTATCCTAACATGGGCATGGACGGTATTGTTTTGGTGATATATACATGCATTGGAACCACATGTTATCCTATCCTACCTTGGGTCTGAGTAGTATTGTTTGGTGATATACATGTATTCATACCACCTTTTTATCCTGCCATTGAGCCTGATAGGTATTGTTTTCGAGATATACATGTATTGGTACCACATTTTATCCTATCTTGGGCCTAGGCGGTATAATAATTGTTTTGGTGATATACATGTACTGGTACCACCTTTTATCCTACCTTGGGCTTGAGCAGTATTGTTTTGGTGATATTAATGCTTTGGTACCACTGTTTAACCTACCTTGGTCCTGAGCGGTATTGTTTGTTTGATATCAGGACCCGTTATCTACAGTCCCTGGTGATATACATGTATTGGTACCACCTTTTATCCGACCACGGGCCTGAGAGGTATTGTATGTAAACACGAACACCATAAACATATTTGTTTAATCAGTTCAATAAGACTTTACGAATTGTAATCCAAATAATGGATGCAAGATATCGGCGTACCCAATGAATCTGAAGAGTAAAGTTTCAGAAATGTTGAAATGGTGTGTTTTTTTCACCTGGCTGGACATTTTGAGAAAAGTGACCGTCTTAAAGATGTCTTATGCATGTGTATACGTTGTCTTTTATTATAATGATTATACTACTGATTCTGATTTATCAAAGAACGATTCGTGCTGAACCACGTCTGGGGCCGAGCCTCTTTAAGTAAAACCGGATAACTAGTCTTAGTCATCATACTATATAATAATACATCTTTAAACAATAAAGATACTAAAATGCAGGCACGTTGCTATGTTACTCTATTTAATAAGTAGTTATAACATAGATGAATAAAATATAAACTTCGTAGATAGCGCGATGGGTTTGCAACCGGAGGACCCGGGTTCAAGCCTCGCCATAGCCATTAATTTTCGTCTTTGTGTGCTTGGGCAGGCACTTTCCTTAGCCTCGTCCATCGGATGGGGACGTAAACTGGCTACATGCAGTACCGTTTAACATGCTCAGATCCGTGTAACGACGTCTCAAAATGGTTATTTATCTAGTCTAATATTTGAGTGTTGTGTCCTATGTTATTCTACAATGTCTTATGTGCCTTTAATTGCATTAATCTATAAGCATTTAGAAGAACACTCTACTAAACTGTAAATAGTCGGCGGTCAACAAACCGTCCTAGCCATGCCAGGAACTGTCGAAGAAAAACTTTACAAAAAAATGCAGTATTTTGTAGAGTTTTGTTATTTGCGACGATTATCGGATTTTTAATTTGTATACGCACGTTCGAAAAAAATGGGCGGTGGATTATTATCATTACATTTTTTATAATATTAACAGTTCATAATATTGAGCCAATAATGTATTAAACGTTAACTTAATATAGAATAACAAAAGATGTAAGCAAATTTAGAGTTAAAATGGCACCGGAATAATAAATCGAGGTGATAATGTGTATGCTTGATAGTAGTAACTACTTGAGAAATAACGTTTGTCCCTTTAACAGCTTTAGTAAATTTCGAATGATGTTTAATTAATATAAAAATATCCACTTGTTAAATACTTCCAATAATTGTTTTATTGCATTTATAAACATATACCAATCGCTATTTTTTCCATTTAAGCCATAGAAAATAAAGACGAGCATATAGTGTGATATAACCACAATTAGGGTAACTTCTGTGAATTAAACAATATTATGCCCAGTCTATAATATAGAAATGATACTAGTTTGATAATGATCTATTACAGGCACTCCAGGAGCTGGTGAGCATACAAATACCCAACTACAAGCACGTCCATACACTGCTACACATGTTGGAGACTTCAGTACGCGAGACTTCAGTGCGCGAACCAAGGGCGGGCTCAACCTGGGTTTTATACGTGGGTCATGTATGTTACAAGACGGGTCACTGTTTTTGCTCGATTATACCTACGGGGAACTTATACGTTTAGATTCATCATACAGAGTGACTGACGTCTTTGATGTAGATGATTATCCTCGGAATGTATGCTGTATCAGTGCAACTGAAATCGCTGTATCTACGGGGATACTGAATACTCGTATACAGTTTGTGTCTGTGAGTGGGAAGTTAACCCGTACACGGTCAATACAGCTAGAGCATTCCTGTAATGGACTGGCCTACAGTAGCGGTGAGTTGTATGTGTATGATGGTATGCGTAGGATAGATGTGTACAGTACAGATGGAAAGCGTCTGCGTGCTATCGACGTGAGTAAGTATTGGAATCATTACTATTACGGCAACATTGCTGTGAGCGATGATGGATCCCACATATTTCTGTGTATGTTCAATAGGCTCGTGTGTCTGGACAAACAAAGGAAACTAGTGTGGAGTTTCACAGATGATTATAGGTGGAAAGTGTGTGTTGGCAATGACAACAATGTATTTGCATGTAGTCGCACAACTGTATACCAGCTGAGCCCCACTGGAAAGGAGATTGGTGTTATTATGCAGGGAGGACAGGACATTTCCTCCATATGTTATGACAGGATCCGATCACGACTGATAGTTACAGTAAGTGAGAGTAACCACATAAAAGTATTTGAACTAACTAGATAAATATGTTTAAGTAGCTATCCCGCCAACAGCCACATTTTACAACATATGTATACCGTTTCCAAACCTAATGAGGACACGGTATATACATACTCACGGCCAATGAAAATGCACCACAAAACACATCTTTTTAAAAGTTAAAATGTGAGACATTTTGGAAAAAATATGATATAATCTACATAATGAGTCGACATTTAACTGTTATTAGGTTATGTACAATGGCGAGGCCGTAGTCTATCAAATGCTTAAAAATAGAAAATATTGGTTCTGCAGTTTTATTCCAAATGGTTTGCGAATACTCCAACGGCATAATCATATGGAATTAATGGTGCGTTTTCATTGACCGTCAGTATATAATTGACATATTTTGAGAATCCAAACTCTTTAGACACAATATAAATGGCTTTAACCAGACAGGCAAACCTCAAAACTGGAGGGTCGAATTAATAGTTACCAACTCATAAATAATGTTACGCATATTCAATCACGGGTATTTTAATAACCCGTGAATAAACATATAATTTTAATCGGCACATTTGCATTATTAAATGGCACATGGATAGAATTTTGATAAACGATGTTGTAGTTTAATTTTCCGTTATTAGGCGAGCTAGCTTCTTGAAAGGAGATACATATGACTTTGGGGCTTAATTTTTTAAAAACATAAAAATCTACGAAATTACCATTTCAAAACGTGATAAGTTTGTAAAGACATAGATTAAACATAATAAGTTTCCTATAGTACAGCCCAATACAAAATCATTATACATTACAACAAGTATTGTAAGGCCTAAGAGGTTGTACATAACTGTCACGCGGACTCGGCAACTCGGCCATATCTAAACACGAAGCTCATAAAAAGCTTTTTTGTGATAACGGTTATGCGCATTTCAACTGGTGAGCATTAACATCCGTTTTAATACCGCTTCTTGGACATCAATCCAAAATATTTTAAGCGGAAATAATTTTGAATACGAATTTTGAAATTTATTTCAATTATATCTTTATTTAGACAGTAATACTACATCTGTTTATGGGTTATGTAGGTTTCATTATTATTATTATGGCATTTTGACTATTGAACATCATGTTATTCTTACATGTGCTATTGCATATCAATCTAAAACCAAGAATGTTGAAGAAATCCAAAACCAGGAATGCTATACATGTATACGATTGACACTTTAAATTCATATAGCGTTTTTGAACTTGCTAAATTACGTAAAAGATGTATTTTGTTATTGTATAATTATGATTGCAAAGTAGTGTGCTATGCTCAAACTAACGACACGAACACAGTTACCAGTATAGTACCTGTTGTAACATAGATAAACATACACACCCCAACAATAAAATGTAGCGTTTACCATCATAATAAAAGTGTATCGTTTTCCATATCAGAACTACCCGTGTGCTTCCCTGGAAAGAATATGGCCATTGATTTTCCAGTCAGACGTGTAAAATCCTCTATGAATTCATGTTACGTTTGTCGTTTTTGTCATGTTCATTAGTTCTGCATGTGAGAAGTTCAATGCCCATTCTGAATATTTATATTTCGCTGGTAAATGGAGAGTGGGATTGGAATATGTAATCATGTTGAAACCATATTGCAGTGTGTGTTGGTGCGTTGTAATACCCAACTGACTCAATTCAGCTCTCTCAGAACTGATCAGGTGTTTGCATAAAATGTGCAGTATCGCTTGTTTTTGTATTTTTTCTATATAACCTCCTCCTTCGTATGAACGTTTATTCTATATTCGCTTTTCCCAAAAATACGCGTTGATAGTCAGTACGTAAATACACGTACAAATCTACGTCACCCTGCTTGTGAAAATATCTTTGTTTGTGGTTATGGTATTGAAACTTGGTGCATGTATTTTTGACACCTGGAATATTCTTAGACTTAATCACAGGCATGCACATTTCAATCACACATGTTGCTGTAAGTTTAAAGGATAAGCGTTAAAGCAAGTTGTTCTGTATACAAATTACAAATAATAATACATAGCAACTTCATAAAATTGTTAAAATTGTTTATCTTTGAAGGTCATGGGAGTATCTGTGAACGAAATGTGAGTAGCTGAGCTCAAGTTTAAGAGTAGTCTGAAGAATGATTGTTCTGATGCATATGCATTTACTATATCCACCTCCATTTGCATCTGTAATTGATATAACCGCTTTGAGCAAAAAATGCATATTAAAAACGTCTTGGTATACAGTACGTATGTACATGTATGGATGTATATTACACTTTTAGGTTAAAGGTATTGCAACTTGGTATATGTATTCCACAGGGGTTGTGAACGCTGGTGGTTCTACCCAGGTGCCCGCCCGTGCACGAAAATTGCCCGGAGGGGCACCTGGGGTCTTCCTCCACCAATGGAAGCTGGAAAGTCACCATATGACCTTAGCTGTTGGTGCGACTATAAAATCCAATTCAATCAATCAATCCACAGGGGTTGTATACTCAGTACATTTAAAAACGCAACTTTTTTGATTTTTGATTATATTAGTTCACTGTTTTTTGTTCAAATCAATATTGTATTTTATATTAGTACACAAGTCTCTTTGAACCAAAGGTTAAAATATGGCGATAAACAGATGCATAATATCTTTCATTTAAAACACATTTTGCAACAGGACTCTTAAACATCTCTAAAAATTCAAAACATACCACGTGTTGCGATTTCAAATGTACTGAGTGCATATGTGATACATGGGACTTTGGTACAAAGGTAATCAATGGATACACTGCTCTTACTCATATAATTATGTAATAAAATGTGTTCATGTACAATTTGGTACAATCATAAAAGACTTCAGTGCGAAATATATAGGAAACGTGCTTTTCATGTATGTTCTAGGGACCCTGGAGAAAGGGGTCACATGGGCCATAATGGGACATCATCAAATTGTCAATATGGGTATTTAATTTGAAAGCACTCGAGAAGTTAACAGGTTATCAGTCCTTCAGAGTTCTGAGACTTCTGGGATCAAAACATTGAACGTCACCAAACTGTGTCATCATGTGTAGTAAGTTAAGGTTTTTGTAAACACTTTAAACTAAGCTGGTTTCCATCTTTATGAGACCCTTTGTGCCCCATGGGGGACCAACATATCAAAAAAACATCATCAGCCCATACCATCATGGCTTTCAAATCTAAAGTCTTTGACAGTACTATTAATTAAGCTTGTTTTCAATACTACCACCTCAGTGACCCTGAGATGGCAAAAAGTATTTCCGACTTTGCCCTAGATTATGCTATTATCTACTATGATTGTATCATCACTTATCATCAATTAACGCAATAAAATGTAAAATAAAGTACGAATTTTGTATTATTTTAATACCCAATGAGACAATTGGATTATAGGTGTCGTTTTGTTTTGAAAATAGTTCTAAAAGACAAAAACACAACATAATCAGATCAATATAAGCATGATCCTGCACGTTCATGCATATTGCTGCGGCTGCATCAGTGTTTATTGGGTAGTTGGTGGAGATGGGCCCATCTGCTGATGCGAGTACTGCGGCGGCGGCGGCGGCGGCGGACATGTTTGCGTCTGATGGTTAGACTGCTTCTGCGGCGGTTGACATGTCTGCATCTACTGGGGATAATGCTGCTGCGGCGGAGAACATGTTTGAACTGGAGTAAACGCTGTTAGTAAAGTAGGGAGAGGTGAGTAAACTGGCATACCGGCCTGGTTGTACCCTGTGTTGTAGACGTTGTTAGCTGGTACTGAAAATGTTTATTTGAGTTGAGAAATACACACCGCATTACATTATCGCTGCTAGTACTAAAGTTATATGAAGCGTTCGGTCTGCGTCATATGAATTCTCGACTGGGCCAATACGAGCAATATCCGTAATGACCCTGTTGAACTGATATCGGCTCAGCTGATCTCGTAATGGCCCAGTTGAGCTTGAATTGGTCCAGTTGAGATGATATTGTTCCAGTTAGATATTCATATGACACACCGAAATATTCATGTAACTCTAAAACGTTTCTTAATTGTGGTTAAGTAAGAAAAGAGTCAGTACTCTAGTGATGGCATATTTCCCGTTTTTCATTACATCAGTCTGTAATGTTGACCCAAGGCCTCCGTTTTTTATATTGACCCTAGGCATCGGTCTGTCATAATGACCCTCGGCCTCCGTCTGTCATATTTGTCATATTGACACCGGCCTCTGTCATATTAATCCTATGTCGCGGCCTGGATAATTAACAATGTCAAAATTAAAATCATCTCTCTTGTCATAGATTTTGCCAATTCTTTGACCACTTTCAATCGAGATATCTAAATCAAGAAAAGAAGCGTTATTATCAGATATATTAGCTTTGTAAAGCTGAAGTTCTTTTGGATAAATATTATTAACCATAGTTGGAAAGAAAGGGTTGTCAATGTTCAATGTGTCATCCAGATACCGAGAGGTGTCATTAAAGGCTTCAATAACATCTGCCTGGGTATCTGGTGAAAGACGCAACATGAAATCTCTTTCATAGCAAAATACAAACAAATCTGCGACAAGTGGTGCACAGTTCGTACCATCGGGATACCAACAATTTGTCTATAAACGGTGGTTCCATACCTGACGAAAATATTATCTAATAGGGAGATGGGTGCTTCACAAACTTCATAGCAAGTCCACAAAGTATAATTGTCTAAACTGCCGTTAGTAAAACACGCTTTAATATTATTTCAGTCCAAAAATGTAGTATATTCTCTAGCGAATGTTTTTTGAATAAGAGAAATTAGATTGTCTTTGAAAAGATGATGTGGTAAAGTTGTATGTAGTGTAGAAAAATCATAAGTGCTTATAGATGAAACATGTCTTTTATTGAACATTTTATCAAGAACGTCTCCTGAACTAGTATAGGCCAAAACAAATTAATCCCATAGTTTTCATAAGTTTTATCACAATATCGTTTAACGTGATCTTAACGGCAGTAAGACAAGAAGTTAACAGTCTGGAGATATTTGTTGTAACGCAGGCACTAGCATTCGAAATAAAGCAGGGCTTATATGGATTTTTACGTAATTTAGGAATCCAGTACATAGTATGCAGTTTGTTTTGCTTTTCGTCTACCCCAGCCTTGAAAGTAGTGCACCGAGTGATATGTGTGGAAACAACATCTTCCTCAGTAAAATGTACTGGAGTATACGAATTGGTGCTGCCGAGTTCCAGAGATAAAATATTGACGTAATGTAGGCGTCAAACAATAATTACATTATAAGCTGCTTTATCGGCAGGAACTAAAACAAATTTATTATGACATTCCTGAATTCCCGATTTTAAATTACGAAAGGAAAACCTAGGTCTCGGATGAAGTAAAGAGGGGTTAGCGTTATAACAGTTAATACGTGTATCTATAATTTTAAGAATTGACTTTTTCCAAGTAGAAAGCGAGTTTGGGTCCGAATGTTCTCTACGACACAATTTTATACTAAAATCTTCAATGGAGTGGGCGATCTGGGCACGACAGGCATTACAATCAATAACTGAAGGTAATCTATATGTAGGACCTTTCGTTCGAAAACAAATGCCGAATATATTTATCAACAATATCAAAATTACCAGTGCTGACATAAACTGCTGAACATAGCAACATTTTGCAGCAAAATATACTGCCTACTATGTACTGGATTCCTAAATTACATATAAATCCGTATGAGGCCCGCTTTATTTCGAATTATAGTGCCTGCACTACAATAAACTATATTGTGATAAAAATTATGAAAACTCTGGGATTAATATATTTTGGTCTATAAAAGAATCAGGAGACATTCTTGATACAATTTTCAATAAAGGTCAAGTTTCACCAATAAGCACTGATGACTTCTCTACACTATATACAACTTTACCACATCACCTTATTAAAGACAAGCTAATTTCTCTTATTAAAAAAACATTCGCTAGAGAAAATACTACATTTTTGGCATGTAATAATATTAAAGCGTTTTTTTACTAACGGCAGTTTAGACAGTTTAACTATGTGGACTTGCTATGAAGTTTTTGAAGCACTAATCTTCCTATTAGATAATATTTTCGTCAGGTTATGGAACCACCGTTTGTAGACAAATTGTTGGTATCCCTATGGGAACGAACTGTGCACCACTTGTTGCAGATTTGTTTTTATTTTGCTATGAAAAATATTTCATGTTGAGTCTTTCAAAAGATACCCAGGCAGATGTTATTGAAGCTTTTATTGACACATCTCGGTATCTGGATGACATATTGAACATTGACAATGTTTTCTTTCCAACTATGGTTAATAATATTTTTCCTAAACAACTTCAGCTTAATAAAGCTAATATATCTGATAATAACGTTTCTTTTCTTGATTTAGATCTCTCGACTGAAAATGGTGAAATAATTAGCAAAATCTATGACAAGAGAGATGATTTTAATTTTGATATTGTTAATTACCCCCACTTGTATGGGGATGTTCCCCGAGCAACATCTTATGGGGTGTATGTGTCTCAACTTATTCGTTTTTAAAGAGCTTGTACTCGAGTTGAGAACTTTAATATTCGTAATCTTTGTATAACTAAAAACTACTCAATCAGGATTACCGTTACTATAAACTTCGTAAAACCTTTAACCCTGATCTTCTTTCCAAATATAAAAGTAATTTAAGGACTCTTCTGCGACAAGGACTATAACAACCTGACTTCTATGGTGATGTGATTTATAAACTTGAGTTCTGCTCAACCCGGTGCTAGAGGGCGCAAGCGGTAGCTAGCATATGCCACTACCGTTCATGAATCTCAATCAAACCGAGACTGCAATATTTCGTACATGTCGTGATCGGCCGTTTCCAAAGGTCCACTCTCATACTCTTTTATATAGCACAGTGGCGTTGCGTGTGCAGTGTGGCGGCAGTAAAACGTCTCCCCGCGCTTGCAATAAGGACTGTTATTCATTCGATCTTTGGAGATCGCTGAGCCCGATACTTATATTTAGTTATCGGTGGTACATTTTCAATTTCTTTTGTTTTCTTACTTAATTTTTGATTCGGTGGTTCCACTACTCCGGCCGATAAAAGGCTCTGGGTATTGTTTAACCACTAATAGGATATGTTGTCTGTTTTTTAATTTAGTTTTTTGGCTGTTACTTATGATACGCAGGCTTCATAACAGCTGCTCCCAACTAAATATCATTATGTTTATTTCGCTCTTCGGGGCATTTAATTGTATTAGATACTGGGTCCGTACGCCGTACGACATGGGGAAGAAATATACACCATGTCCACCGCCATATGCATGCCATCTTCGGGATCGTTAACATTTTGCACTATTGATTTTATGAATATTGGGTTCTGCTCAACCCGAGGCTAGAGGGCGTGAGCGGTAGCTAGCATATTTCACTACCGTTCATGAACAGTCTCAATCAAACCTAGACTGCAATATTTCGTATATGTCGTGTTCGGACGTTTCCAAAGGTCCACTCTCAAACTCTTTCGTAAGATTCTTGGTCATGTTCACTTTCATACAATCTTTGTTAAACTTGTTAAAACGTTTATCAAAAGAGGTTATGAACCTTTCATTTTGCAACGTACTGCATGCTTGGCGGTGGACCCTTTTACAGTTCGCCACTATGCTTTCCTCTTTAATTGTACGATGACCGGACAGGCTGTGGACTCTATGATGACGCCTACCTAAAGCCCTAAAGCCCAATAGGAGGGTGTCGTTTGATGTTTTTCTATGATCTTTCTTGTCGTGCCCTTAATGGTTTATTCTATTGTTGCTCTGGCTTCTGCCAAGTCATTTTTTTACACTGTCCTGTTTTAATGAGATGACAGTAGGGTAAGTGTGAGGTTTGGTGCACCCTAGAACCGGTTTAAACCCCCAGTGGCCTACTTTGCCACTGACCGTTTCAAGGCGGTAGCCCTATTGTCAACGCTTTTCTGTGTGTGATTTCGACTGTTTTTATTATTACTTTTGCCTTCTTGTTTGTCTGTTTGCGTGTTTGTTTCAGTGTTTTGTGGTTGACTGTCCTCCTTGAATGCTACTTTTCCTTTCCGATCTTTTTATATTTCTTAGTTGTAATTGAAAATAATATTTCTGATAGGCTTTTTGTAGTTATAACAAATTACAGGACTTTCGGATTTTTTTAAATATTTTTGGATAGAATCAAATACATGGGCATCCTTTGTTAATATATAGAAATGGACAAAGAGGTAAACCGTGAAAGCATAGAGTGCTTTCCAGACTGTTTAAAAATAGTATGTAAATCAGCGACAGAAATAATTACACGCGATTTACGTTTGATGTTACCATTACGCCTAAGATCGTGAGACCTAGATTTACGATTTTGAATAGAAAATATAGCAAAAATGTCAATATTAGGATCTTTTGAAATATTCCCTTCTTGATAAATATTGTCATTAAGGCCAAGTGGATAAGGTGTCAGTAAGTTTTTCATCCACTTAAGTTCAGCAATATGTCTAACTTTTATTTTAAAGTTGTATAAGCATCATTATCAAAAATTATATATTCAACCGGTAGAACAGCTACGTTACTAAAATTATGGCCTGATTGACGGAAGTGTTGGTACAAGTAATGTTTTAACTTTTAAGGATTACCTGCATTATATTTGTGTTCTCGAAATCGAACATTTAAGGAACGATCTGTTTGTCCAACATATTGTATACCGCAACGTGGTGCATTTGATGTCAGAACATAAATGGCGTGAGATGTACGTCATTTAACTTTAGAAGCTAGACATACATTAAACAATCTACCATTAACAGCTGATTTAATAGTGGATTTGCAAGATAAATAATTGCAACAACTGCATCTCTTAGCATTGCACTTATTAATAGAGTGAAACACCCTACGTCTTGAATAAACTAAATAATTTTTGAAAAGCGATTTTATATGGTATTTTCTCAAAACAGGTGATTTGAGCCATTATTAAAAATCCTGGTAATATTATTAGAAGAAACATGAAACGAGGTTACCGAATGAAGATTATTTAAAGGTGTAAGACGTACATAAGGTTTAGTTCTAAGAAATGAAGAGTTATTTTGTGGAATCTGTTTTGATGACGCAGAGTGTAACCGTAGAGGTGAAAGATTTATTTTTAGAGTTTTTACTAATAGACTCATAATTGTTTTTGGAGAGTAATACCATTCTGTAAAAAGCGCAATAAGGGCCAACTAGTAGTTATTACAGATACGAAATAGAATCGTATCAAAGATCCATAAGAAATAATATTAGTAAACTTACGGACTGTTAAAAGAGTTCCAAAACTTGACATCAGTGTATAATACAAGATCATGAAAGAAAGCAAAAAAAACACTAATAAAATGGGCCAAAATGTCGTTGAGCACAAAACCGTCAACGCGGTATATGAAACACAAGTGTTTAAGGAAGAAATGGATCATGAATGTCATACACGAAATAGAATCGTATCAAAGATCCATAAGAAATAATATTAGTAAACTTACGGACTGTTAAAAGAGTTCCAAAACTTGACATCAGTGTATAATACAAGATAATGAAAGAAAGCAAAGGAAAACACTAATAAAATGGGCCAAAATGTCGTTGGCGGTATATGAAACACAAGTGTTTAAGGAAAAAATGGATCATGAATGTCATACAATCCCTGTGGGATGATTAATAACAATATTGATTGGATGTACAGGGAGACTTATTATTAGTGATTGCATAGATCATACCTCAGTGTAGTCAATTTTCCCATTTGTTGTAATTTTGATCAATCAAAGTACTAAACGTACTGAGTTCTATAGTACATTAATACATGTACATTTATTATTTTAGTAAATATCCCAAAGTTTACAGAGTCATAATGACATCTATGTAATTAATGCTTGTAAGATAAATTTTTATTGTTAGATTATGCATTTTTATATTTTCAGCTTTACTATGGTATTAGACTGCTTAGTGTTGCAATAAAAAAATAAGACGATTCTCGTGTTGCAGTACAATTCTTGTACTTTATTACTAATATCTTTAAACTATTACGAGTTGTTCTCATTTGAAATATGTATACTCTTGTTTCACGTGCACAAGATTTCGATTGAATAAAAGTACTGAAAAGTTGTATTTAATTACTAGATGTCTTAAGAAACTACATCATTTACAAGTAGTGGCACCAAATTTATAATTAACATTAAATATTATATTGTGATCGTTCTAGACAATTTTTTATCAAACACCTCATAAGATACATATATCATTAAGTTATCATTATATGTTCAATTTTAAATCAATTACTAATATGGTAAACCCATATACCTGCCGATATAGTTGTTGATGATACACGCTGATCAATGAAATTTCATCATATTATCACGTGAACTCGGGGTACTAATGGGGATTTAAAAGCTTCATCAATTATAGCTTAAAGCCCCATTAACCCTGCCAAAACATCATTTTACTAATAAAATAAATCAATGAAAACATGGATTTAATTAAATCCTTCTTGATATGAGTATTGACTCCATTGTTGCTGTTCTTTAAAAAGGACACAATGGATATTCGGCGGCTATTAAGTTAACACTCTTTAAGTGTTTTGGATGCAAATGTAAAACACACTATTTACATTGTATATTTGGCTATATTTCCGGTATTTGCTTCACAAGTATCGATTAATATCAAGAGTCGCCTTCCGAATGAATTCCAAGGTTGGAATCTCGGCGACCTACGCCAACATGTTTACGGGAAACGTCGGTGACACAAAACGTATATATTATGATGGTCACGCCTGTTCAAACAAACGAAGATATTGTGTAGTTAGTTATGTGGTTATTTTGTTTTCCATAGCCGAACAGTAGTAACATAATTATATATTCGAATATAACATGGGTCAATTCCAAAAATACACAATGGTGGTTTGGCACGTTTAATGGGGCATTAATATTCGATTGGAGCGCATCAGCGCTTATAAAAAATCATTTGAGCATGCTCGAATTATTTTGAAGCAAGAAATGTTCTTCCGAATCCATATTTGGGTAAACCATTGTATCAGATATTGATTGGATGCTAAAAAGTCTGAGAATTTGGGGCAAATCTTTGAACGAATGAATAATGTCGTTGATTCATGTTATACATTTAAGGGTACAGGGCTGTAAACTAACAAGTACCTAAATGAATTATTAACAAACCATATTTTACGGTATTTCACAGTGCATGATGCACAGATGCACCAGCAAAAAATCCTCAGTTGTACAATGATAGAAAATGCTTTCTTTTTGGGTCTGAAAAATGATTTTTTTCTTTTAAGTTAACGTTTTCACATACAAGGATCCAGTTGAAATAAATTCCAACGGTACACAATGGTAATTTGGCAAGTTTAATGAGGCATCAATATTCTTTTTTAATATCATGCATCGGACAAAGGAAATATCATAATATAGAGACCGAACCGTAGCATTCAGAATTCAAAAGATATTCGACTGGAACGCATCATAGCTTCAATCCCAAACATCGAGAGTGGAACGCATCATAGCTTCAATCCCAAACATCGAGAGTGGAACGCATCATAGCTTCAATTCCAAACATCGAGAGTGGACCGCATCATAGCTTCAATCCCAAACATCGAGAGTGGAACGCATCATAGCTTCAATTCCAAACATCGAGAGTGGATCGCATCATAGCTTCAATCCCAAACATCGAGAGTGGACCGCATCATAGCTTCAATCCCAAACATCGAGAGTGGAACGCATCATAGCTTCAATCCCAAACATCGAGAGTGGAACGCATCATAGCTTCAATCCCAAACATAGAGAGAAATGGTAACTTTGAGGACACTCAAACGAAAACGTCACTTCCGGGATAAAATGAATGTATCTCCGTTAGACGACACGAGAGAGTGCTCATAGCAACGATGGCCGTACGTTCACTTTGTTGATAAATAAGCATAGCAGTGACAATGAGTTACACATGTAATTCTTATAGTGCCAATTTTACAATCGGTACTGGTATGCATATATGTACCAGAACCAATGATTCTAGACCATAGACACACCGTTAATGTAGTAGAATCCTGGCAGAAAGTCAACCTGGAGATATGTCAGGCACTTCTAATGTTACACGTAAGGGGCGCAACTCTTGTGAGCTTTTTAGAACTTACCAGTGATGTATTATATATAACTGTAACGAGGAGGGAGTGAGTACATGATGTTTAACTAACTAAGCAGATTCAAAGAAATCCTAACACCATTGGAATTGTTATATAAATACTACAAGGAATTAGTATGTACATGATATTCTTGTAACATGTGTTTGTGACTGATGTTACAACGCTAAGTAGCGTCAACATTTGAAGAATGTTTCCCGATCTTATGTGAGTTTAAATTGTCTACCACATATAATCCGAACATGATAGTACAAGTAATAAACTTTGATAATATAAGTTCCCTATGCGGTGGTTATCTATGTGTCCCTTATGTTAATTTCATTACGTGGATTAAAAATATACAATTTTATTGTACTTTCAAATGTGAGGAAATATACTGAAAGAATTTGTCGCATAAGAGCTCTCACAAAACATCTTTAATCACGAATATAAAATGTTGTTATTGGTCTCATGCGTTATCATGGCCAACAAAAACATAAACAGCGTAGTTAATGTTTAGTTGGTGTGTGCATACCTGTATACAGGTATATAAATGTGTATATGTAGATAAACCATGATAGCGCACGAGAGCAATACAATGATTCAATCTGCATACCTTGATAAAAACAGGCATTCTCCCCAGGAGGAAAGAAAGAAAAAACACTCGCAAAAACAAAAGACTACTCGGCTATTTCCGGATCAAGTCGGTAGAATATGACCCTTCGCTCTACCAACTTTCCGAAGGTATGGATACTGAAGCACTTGCTGTTCTATTCCTTGAATTTCGTTTTGTCAAGGGATAGAAAAACGGCAACGGCTGGATAATCACAATTTATTAATTTAATATGATGAGAATGAATATAATTGAGTGATTATAATAATCAATGAATTAATCATAAATATGTATATGTGTATATTTATGTACGGAGTATATGTATATGTATATACACATATAATTGTATCTATATAATTATGTATGTGTGTACGCAAACGCATGTATATGTATATAAATGGGTGAACCTGAGGAATGAATGAATGAATTGAATTGAATTGAATTGAATTGAATGAATTGAATGAATTGAATGAAATGAATGAAATGAATGAATGAATGAATGAATGAATGAATGAATAAATGAATGAATGAATGAATGAATGAATGAAATAAGCGGGTCATTGACTATGGCAAAAAGAAATGATAACAAAATAAACGTATGTTAATTTTTTGTTTGTATTATGTATGTGGCTTAAAATGAAGCATGTAAAGACAAATTTGATAGGCTTTGTGATTATGTACATTTTGTTTTTGTTTTGTATATATATATTAATAAACGGGCCATTGATTATGGTTCAAAATACGAGGGTGCTTCAAAATGTTCTGTCACTAGGCATATATCCTTTGAACTGGATATTACACTGAGATAAAGTAGTGTATTTATAGTACTACTGGGTTCGCTCTCTTAAATTCCACAACAAAAATGAAAAATGTCCGGTTATTTATACCCCTGAATTACCTCCCCTACCACACCTTTTGGATACTGGCATCTCTGAAAATGTCCTTGTTACAAAACGTTGTAAAAATTATTTGAATAACGCTTTGCTTTTAAATTTTATTGTACACCATCTGTTGTTATTTGCCTATAATCCATGAAAATGATTGTCTATAATTCGGAAAGGTCTTGCTGTAAACCAGATATGAGAGACTGCATATCCCTTAATTTTAGCGGAAATAACACTGATTTTCTTCATTTTGTTTACGGAAATGTTATAATATCTTTTAAGTGTCGTAATTATTCTCATAGTATTATTATGTTTTCATTTTTTTTTTACGAATCCTAGTCCTTCAGTGTTTAAATTTCATATTCAACACATTATTGTAGAATTTTGCACAATGTTTAGTGAAAATAATGATCATCCAAAAAAGCTATTTCAGAAGACTGCCCTTCCATTTAATGTCCATTTATCACTAAATTAATTTTATATGTTAGCTTAAAATGTTAATTTCTAAGACAATGCCTTTTCATCTACCATGGTTAAATTCTAAATCTTGTAATGCACAGATATAACTGGTAATATTTGAGAAATTTCAAAGGTCTTCGACAAGTACTTAAAGAGAAGCAGGCATTTAAAAAAGCAACAGTTAACATACCTGAAAAAAATTCAGGACGAAAATGCCTCAGTATGTATAAGTGATGTATATCAAATGTTCCATAACTTTCGTCACACAAAAGATACAGCATTCATTTTACCATCAATGGAATGGTATTGAAACTCTCTTTCATTTGGTATCAAACATTAACACTCACCACGAGCACATAATTATTAAAACGCGTTAGTGACAGAACTTATTGAATGACCCTCGTAACAATGGCCGTCACCAGTACTAATATCGCTGCCGTGCAAAGTATGCTCAAAGAAGATACAAGATACTCACTGCAGACGATAGCCCCAATCGTTGTCATAACATCGGCATCTGTTCATTCTATTCTAACAAAGCATTTGAAATAGAGAAAGATGTGTGCCCGATGGGTCTCAAATATTTTGACCGTTGAGCAAAAGACTAGCCGTGTGAAATCCGAAAAAAGATTCTGAAAAAGGTACAACAATTCTATACTAGACTACGTCTATCAAGTGGTTTAAGAGGCATTTGTTTTATAAGAGAACAAGTAATAACAATATTCTGTATTATATATAAGCCGAAAACTGTCCAGTATGTAAAGTATTGGACTGTCTGAGGCGCGAAGTGGTAGGCTTAAATCTTACTTAAAACACTGCACTTTACAAATAAATATTTAATATAATTTAACATCATTTTTGGATTTATTGAACACAACTGAAACAAAGCATTGGTAAACGGTTCATAAATAATAAAAGTCCACTTTCATAACCTCTTGTATATAAGGTTGTACCAGCACAGTTTGCCCTCCGGGATCCCCTACACGAAAAGCTAGAACATTTGCATGTGTTGGCATGGCAACAAGGAATCACCAGGAAAACAATTGGTAAATTTGCGTTTTGTGGCGTGAGGGGCAAGCTAAAAATAAACTAATCGGAGGAGGTGACACTGTGCTGTCAGGCCCCGCCAACAAATTTAAAACTCCTTTTTGCAAACCCCGGAGGGCTAACTCCACTGGTACCGCCAGTTTCTATACTACTCCTAAATAACTGATTATATAACTTGCCACTTTTGGGAGAACGCAACTATTTTATTTTTCTGCTTTTGGGTGAATCTACTTTCGGCGAAGTTTCAAAATCACACGTCCCAAAACGGCATCAACTCCGGGTCTAGTCTTGGCTGTTTAACATAATCAGAAGTAACAGGAGAGATGATTTCAATTATAACATCGATAACTATCCATACCTGGATGGAGATGTACCTCATGCTACCTCATACGGGGTGTATATCTCCCAGCTCATTCGATTTGCTAGAGCGTGTAATGATGTTACAGACTTCAATGATCGAAATCAAGTTATTACAAGTAAACTTCTTCATCAGGGTTTTCGTTATCACAAACTACGTAGAACTTTCTCTAAATTCTACCGCCGCAACGAGGGCCTGCTGGAAAAGTACAACACCAACCTTAAAACACTTCTGCGACTAGGCATATCACAACCCTCATTTTATGGAGATCTGGTCTATAAACTTCGAAAGTTAAAGGGGTCTGACGGGTTTCCTTACCGCTTTACAAATTTAATCAGGAAGTTCGTCAGAAAAGGATATAACACTTTGGTTTTACAACGCACTGCATGTTTAGTGATTGACCCCTCTACAGTCAGTCATTACGCTTCACTTTTCACTTGTGCGATGACTGGACTACCTCTTGGGACTCTGAGATTGTACCTACTGAAACCCCAACTAAGGGAGGTGGGTGCATGAGCTTTTATTGTCACAAAATAATCACGAGTAGAGCGTATTGGTCGTACACAGCTCTTGTAAGCACCTGTCAGTCACACGCTAATCCATTGTTCCGTTGAAACCAATTCACAATGTCCATGATATATTCAGGTAACACGGAAAAGCGTGCACATTTTAAGTGGCCGCCAGAGGGCGTCCGGAAGGGCCGTTTAATAAGTTTAGTTTTGTGCTAGTGCATGTAAAAGTATAGGTCTATCTCCTTAAAAGGCAAAATTGTGTAAGGGACCTTTCGTGTAGAATGTAATACTGCGGATTTAGCCACGTGTATCACGGAATAACGTGGGAAATAATGTTTTGGGCGGAACGTCGGTTATAAAATGCAATGTTCTCAAGTCCTGGCCGGGATTGATTGAATGTTACTTTGTTGGAGCAGAGGTTGGAACCGGCGAAATTCACAGGCAATATGTGGTCAGTATTGATTTTGTTAACTTTTATCGTACATTTGTATTCAGTGGGCGTCTAACCCTAACCCTAACCCTAACCCTAAATTAGCCGCAACCACTAGGGTCATCCTGCGACATTCGTCCCTCGGGTTTTCTGGTCGTACCCTAGATTGGTTGTCTCTTTAGCTGCAACTACTATGGTTGTTCAGTACGATTCTGGATACATCCTGATATGTTTATTATTTTGTATGTGTTTCTTTTGTTAGTTTCTCTGGATGAAGACGTTCGTTTAGTGCAGTGTGGCGGCTGTAAAAAGTCTCCCCGTGCTACGAATCAGTAGTGTTATTTTTAATGGTCATTTGGGACCAAAGAGCCTAATATAGGTGGCGTTGAAGTAGAATACCGCTTAAGCCGGTGCTAGGGGGCGTGAGAGGTGTTGCTTCTTTCATTACTTCTCATGAACAGACTCAATAAAACCGAGTCTACTGCTTTATTCTCTTAATTGTGTTTGTTGCTCCCAAAGGATCACCTTTATCAGTACTTATTGTTAGAGAATTCCTTTTGATGGTATGTAGTCTTGTTTCACTGTCTTGTCTTTTTGGGCGCTGAAGACAGGATAATAGCGAGGATTGTGCGCATATAAAATCGATTCAACCTAACCAGTAGACCCTATTGCCTACTGACCGTTCGAAGTCAGTAACCCTGTCTTCACCACCCTTTCTGTTGTATTTTGTCTCTTTCATTGTATTATCAAGTCCTTGTTTGCAGTACAGTGCGGACCTACGATGCCATTGCGTTCGGACGCTGTGGTTTCTATAGGACCCTATATCTCATTCAAGCCAAACGGATCAAAATAATACTCATTACAGTAATAAGTCCAGTATGTGCCGGGTCCAGTATAATCATCAAGATTAATAATACCGCATTCTTGTTTAGTTTGTTTTGTCGGTAATTTGTTTTTGCTAAACACTCCCCTGAATTTCTGTATACCTAACTGCCTAACCCACATTATTATGAGCAAGTTAGAAATAGGCTTGTTTTTGAAAATTATCATTTTTTTTATGAATGGGATACTTCTATATGGTTTAATTTGTGAGTCTACTTGTAAACCTTTGCCTACTCTCAATCCTTTTCCCGTCAAACCACTAATAAGAGATCCAATCAAAGGAATTCCTAGTGTTGCAAGCAGTCTAAGAAATCACCCGTTTTGTTGTTGATGCCTTGTCAGCTTAATAGGGCAGCAACCTTTTGACTTTATTATCTTTTGTCTTTGCGATAGTGTTAGCTCACTTGATTCAAGTAGTGCTTGTTTTTTGCTGCTAGGGATAGTTACCAGTCCATTTCCGAATAGTTTACCAATTCCAGTACTTGCCAGACCACTCAGTGCCCCTGTTGCTAGTAGTGCTAATACTTTCGGAGCGAGTGTAGCAACTGTCGGTAATATTGTTTTAGTAAATAAACCAACTAATGCACCCAAAAAGCCTCCATTCTTGGACTGAGATCACATCTGCGATTTTGATATATTCACATCCAATCCATATCCGTTGGATTTAGCTTTATTAATATTCTTAATCTGAGTAGCTGTCAACAACAAAGGAAAATCCCCAGTTAGTTGATTATTCTTTAGCCTGATAACCGTTGAGATACTTTCGTTTGTCGTGTAAATATCAAAGGTATCTATTGTATATCCCGTAATGAGCTACATGTCTGTTTTTTTCGTGTCCTAAAATTAATAGGACGTGTGTCCAAATTATCATTGAATTATTATTTGTTATAAGTTTCTGTCAAACATATTAATATTGACACTTCTACGTTCACTGTACGTAGTTTCATTTAGCACAATATGCGAATTGACACAATTGTTTTAATACAGTCTTTGATTTAGTAACATCTTTCAGTTTATAGCGTTTTCCCTTTATTCACACACACACACACACACACAGAGACACACAGACACACATACAGACAGACATACACATGCACGCACGCACGCACGCACGCACGCACCCACGCAGGCACACACACACACACGTACATACATACATACCTACATAATATGAATATGTTGAGAATCTAAGTATTAAGCCTAACACGAGGCTAAATGAGTTGAAATGACTGCTAGTCAATATTTTATATCGGAATTATTCATCTGAGATGTCACAATGAAATGAATCTCACTCAGTATCTTAAATTCAGTAGGAATAAGATTATGTACTATACTTAAAGTACTGCGATTACCTTCCTATTTATAACGAATCAGTAGTATAATTTCATGTAATGCAAATATATTGTATAAACCGAATTAGCCTATTTCCTGTATGGACTAGAGGAAGTATTATATTTATTATCATAATGCTTGGCGTAATTCATTAAATAAGCATATTCTCTGTAAATAAGAATAAGGGTGATTTCATACATGTATATCACAAGTTATTCATTTATTCATATGTATCTTTATTTATCAGAGAGGTTATTTGATTGATATTGCAGTATAATATTATCATTAATAGAATGACCTTATGCTGAGTAAGATAGGCGAGTAGACATTTAAGAATCACGCTAAACAATAGCAAATGCTATTAATGGATATTTGATGTGTAATATAGTTCTCTCTGTTCATATGAATATTTTTCTTGAATCAGGTATTTCAAAAAATTTACAAATTATATACTTGATCTATACTAATGATGCAGAAACATGGATGTATGTATGTATGTCATTTTAAGGCAGTTTATATAGTGAAAAGACTGGACACACACATACGCACACACGCACACACACACACACACACACACACAAATGCATACATACATACATAAAAGTCGGTCCGCGCCCTCCGCCAGAGTGGTATTGCCTGTGGTCAGATATACCTTTTCCAAGATCTATTGTGGCTAAACTTAAAAGCTATTGTTAAAAGACCTGGTGATACTCACCATTCATATGTCAATCTACTACAGGCACGTTATTTGAAATGTTTATTCCCATAGCTTAGGTCAGGGCAGCAATGTAGCACCCATAGAAGACACACTTTAAACAATTAATGTTCTCATTACTAAATAACTATTCAATCTGAGTTTGAGATGGATATTACTTTATTGAAGATTCCAAATAACTTACGGCAGTCAAATATTACAGTATACAATTGAAATTAATCTACTATGTTTGTTACTGATATACGCACATACATATCACAAAACATGAACTTATAGCCTAATAATTCTACGATTTTGTATGCCCCTACAGGGAGACATATAGTAATCCCACTGTCCGTGCAAAATTGGTACTGTTGTCATTGTGTTTTTTTGTTGTTGTTCAATCAATATCTTGCCCGGTTGTTGTTGTCGTTTAAGCTAAAATTGGTCTTATTGTCATTATGTTTTGTTGTTGTTCAGGTGGTATCTTGCCCGGTTGTTGTTGTTGATTAAATTTGGTCCTGTTGTCATTGTGTTTTGTTATTGTTGTCCAATCAATATCTTGCGAGGTTGTTGTTGTTGCCATTTATGTTAACATTGTTCCGGTTATCATTGTGTTTTGTTGATGTCCAATTGGTATCTTACCAGGTTGTTGTCATTTAATTGAAAATTGGTCCTGTTGTCATTGGGATTTGTTATTGTTGTCCAAACAATATCTTGACAGGTTTTTGTTGTTGTTTATGTTAAATTTGGTCCTGTTGTCATTGTGTTTTGTTATTGTTGTTCAATTGGTATCTTGCCCGGGTGTTGTTGTTGATTAAATTTGGTCCTGTTGCATTGTGATTTGTTGTTGTCCAATTGGTATCTTGCCAGGTTTTTGTTGTCGTTTAATTTAAAGTTGGTCCTGTTGTGTAATCACTTTCATACACTCTTTATTACACTTGTTAAACAGTTTATCAAAAGAAGTCATACTCTATAATTATGCAATGCACTGCATGCTTGGTGGTTGACCCATTTACAGTTTGCCACTAAGCTTTCCTCTTTGAGTGTGCGATGACCAGACAGATTGTAGACTCTATAATGACGTCTACCTAAATATTTATATGACGATAACGTTTGTGTTTGTCTTAAATCTTGTCTTGTCGTACCCTTAATGGTTTAATTCTCGTGTTGCACTTACTTCTGCCAAGTTATTAGTACTTCCTTTGTGGCTTTCTATGCTTTTATTGTTATATTCAAATATACATAAGCATCTTTGCATTATACTTATATTGCCTATTAATGCTGCCGGGTATGTTAAGAATATAGCCTGGCGGGGATAACTTTATTTACACTTCCCTTTTCATAGGGATGCCACTAGAATAAGAGTGAGGTTTGTTATACCCTAGAACCTGGTTTAAATCCCCAGCGGCTTTGTTTGCCTATGACCGTTCAGAGGCGTAAGCCCTATTGTCAACCCGTTTGTGTTTGTGATGTCACTTGCCTTGTTTCTTATTAGCATTGTCATTGTTGTTGTTTTAATGCGTGTGATTGGTTGACTGTTCTGTGAAAGCAATATATTTCTTGTTCGACTTTTAGAGTGCACGAAACCTCATTAATAGGCATTGAAATCGGCAATTGTTTTAGAATGAAGATCACTTCGTTTTAAGAATCTTTAGAAACACAAACATATAAGATCACGTGGACAAACTGAACTCAATTTAAATGAAGGGCCTTGTGAAAGAAACGAAATACAACACACTGGTTAATATTACAAAATATGAACATGGCATATATAACACGCCTGGTAAACATTCTCTCCACAACCAAAAGGAGAACAATGAAAAAGCCACTTCAGAGAAGAAGCGAAAGCGCGGTTTTCATCAACAAACGCATGTATGATCTACTTTTATTTCTTTTAACAAAAACTACAGTGATTTTTCACAAATTGGCGAATGTGTTTCCTTGTAGGCATATTTATACTCAATGTAGAATACAATTTCGACTTTTTAAAGTCATTCATTATTGAATTTATTAAACTCGTTAGCAAAAATGATCTAATGCTCGGCAAGCATATCATTTTGCCAACTCGTTTAATAAATTCAATGCTCGGCTATTCATTTTGTCAACTCGTGTAATAAATTCAATAATGAATGAGTACTCATGTAAGTTCCTCTCTTTATATATATGGGTGAAAAAACCGTAATAAAATCTACAAAATGTAATTTTCATGATGCAACTGTGTCCGAATCGACATCGTCAAAGTATGTCGTTTGTGGAATTAGACAGGCGTCAAATCTACCTCCTTGACGTTAGCTCTACCCCCAGCTCGTTTGCTCCCCTACCTCAAGAAAATTGACAATAAATCGCTTAGATTAAAACTTCATACACATTTAGTGCATAAGCAACTTATGGGCGGTATTCGAGTTATTTTTACCGTCGAGATACTTCATGAATGCAAATAGGTTCCAAAAACAAGTTGAAGGTGTGATCCGTGGAGAAACCTGTACCAACTATCGACAGGAGAAAAGTTCTAGCCGCTATAATTTACACCTTTAAAAGACGAAATTGTATTCTACATGAAGTATAAATATGCTTACACGGAAACACATTCCCCGATTTTTTAAAACATCTCTGTTGTTCTTGTTAAAAGAAATAAAAGAAGATCATACTCGCGTTTGTTGATGAAATCCACGCTTTCTCCTTCTCGGAACTGGCTTTCCCTCAATTGTTATTGTTCTCCTTTTGGTTGTGGAGCGAATGTTTACCAGGCGTGTACAACAAGGATAAACAATAAAATAACAAAACAAATGAAAGAATTGCTTTTTTAATCAAATGAAAATCAAAAGAGAGAATAATTGACGGAATATGACTACATTGAAAAGAAAGCATACGGGGAGTGCTTGGAAGTATTGCATTTAACAAGGGAATATTATACAATTGTTTTGCATTCATTTTAAGCATCTTACTATAAAAACATACAAGTTATGCATGCTGTACCTGTTTGCACCGACTTTCGTATAATGGGGCTTTTGTTTGGATTTTCATTAAAATGTATTTTGTTGCTCTTAAATCCCTAAAGCTATATACGGGAATGTTTAAACTGCCTTTAATGAGCACACGTGAGAATTAGAAAAGGAATAACTATCAATCAAAGAATCCGTGAACACTTCTCATACATCCTATACTATTATCCATATCTATTTTGTGTAGAAAAATGCAACATAACACACACAGTCAATAACAATATCAATACATTCAACACAGTTAGTTAGAAACATACATTTAGCCGTATTATATGTGTACTCACACGTATTTTGTTTTGTTCGTTGGTTATCCTTTCCCGAAAAATCATTTTCCAATTTCCGATGAATAATATTATGTTGTTGTTTTTTAAGGGAAAGGCAACTAGTTCGAATAATCACGCAGACATTTTGCGAACAATATAGCTATACATTTACTTGGAAATAAACTCAGTTGCAAAAGAAATTGGACACTTTGAACATTTTACTTACACCCTATTCGCTTTATCAAGCGACAGTCGCTTAACGATCGACCTATTGAAAAACAAATGACAACATACTATTGGCAATGGAATGATAAAAACTTTGGTACCAAACATCGCATAGTCATTTTGGAATTTGTCGATTTAATTCTGATTTTTTTTATACAATTAAATCTAAACAAAACTGAGTGCCCACTTTCTTTTGCAATTAAGTATATATACCGTTACTGTCTTAACCTACACAATATATCTGACGTCAACAAGTTGTTCCGGAAGTGAAAATATGTAATATTTTCATTATTGAATATATAAAAGATGAGTTTATTCATGGACATATAATTACAAATAAACACGATTAATACCGTTAACAGCATACACATTATCGGGCTAGTCCCCACGAACACCCTCGTTTGTTGAAATGTAACATTTATAAACAAAAAGAGAATTACATAACAATTATATGTCACCATATGACGTAATATTATTTAAATATGAGTCAGCCGCACACATTCCGTTGTTAAAGAAAATAATCCACCTAATAACGGCAAAATTACACAACAAAACCGTTAATTAAACTATATTCATGTGTTCAGGTCATATAATAATGCATATGTGTCGATTAAACGTATACATTTATGAACAGTTTCTTAAAATAGCATTGATTGAATATGCGTAAAATTATTTATGAGTTGGTAACTCTTAATTCGAAAACCTAGTTTTGGGGTTTGGCCTGGCTGTAAAAGAGTTTGTATTCTCGAAATATGTAAACTATATTTATTGCATACGCTTTTTGAAGCTCAGTTAACTTTCAATGTAACGGGAAACGTCAAATATTCGCCCATATTGACGTTTAGTTAAGTCATATTGGGTGTGCAATGTATACTTGTTCGAAATTGTTTCACTTTTGCGTTCATGTCAAAGAAAGTATGTCACGTGATGTAAACAATGTTGATTTCATTGTGAAAATTCCCATTACACTAAACCAAATTGCTAAGTACCAACCTAAGAATATGTCAATAATATTGTCATTGTTTTGTGTATTTTGAGCTTGATTAGAGATACGGTTAAAATGTTAATCGTCTGCTCTGATTGCATGAACATATTTTAAAACTTTTAAGTCAATGTGTTTTCTTAGAAATAAGTTATAACACTTATACACCTGGGTATATAGAATTTTATTAAGTACTTCGAATTAGTGAAGCTTTCGATGTTCCTAATTCTAAAATATGCCAGTTAAAAGTATTTTGACATCATAGTTTTACTAGCATTACCACTACAAAGCGTTAGCAAAAGAAATTTTCGAAATATTTAATGTTAACGCTGAATTACAGTTACTTGAATTTCAAACAATATTCAATTTAAAGGGAGGTAATTTAAGATTATCCATATTTTTTTTTTTTATAGACGAAAAATCTGCGATAAATGGGTCAAATTGTTATGTTTTTTGCTATTATTTCATACCAATTTTAAGAATTTTATATCTTTAAGCGATCTTTGACCCATGTTATGTGTTTTATCAGTACATTTCATGTTTTCATATAAAGGGAGGGTAACTTGTAAAGATGTAACGATTTAAACAATATATGAATGTTTTACGAACTATGGGTCACAACAAAATACTTATATATCTATTCTAAAATATATTTAAAATAAGAAAATTAGTTAAGATACAAAAGTTGATACTTACTTGATAATTTTGTTCATTGTACGTAATGACAATATGTTAGTTTCAAATAAAAAAATTTGCTTAAAATTATATGTTACAACCTATGTTATTCTCTCTAATTTAAAAATGTGTATGCAATAAAAAGGTTATTAGATTTATATTGGGATATTCGTTCTTTTGCGAATAAATACGCAAAAGAACTCGTACATATATCGTAATACAACTCTAATAACCTATAAATATACGTCATCGTCTGCAGGTTTAGAAACGGTGTTCATATACTGAACCAAACAGCTAACGCACCAGTAGACGATACCTGTAATGTATGAACTTATTATATGCCGACTGGGTACGTTGAAGATAGGTGATTTGAATGAATTTCTTTTAAATTTACAGTCGTAATTGACAAGATATTTGTCTCGTTCAGAATGAAGTTTGTTTTGATTTATTGATTGTGTTATTACTGAGATATTAACGGCATTGTCTACTGGTGCGTTAGCTGTTTGGTTCAGTATATGTTGTAAAATAAAGCTGTTGTTGGCGGGATAGCTACTTTAATATTTAATTATAATTATAATTTCATATCTAACTTCTAAAAAATCAAACCATGTTAGTATGACATTACATAAATTGTTCTTTGCTTGATTTGCTACTTTATATTCTTCTTGATTACATGAATGATTAGTTTGTAATACACATTCGTTTATTTACGAAGCCTTCATTATGTTTCCTGCACTGTTTCAGTTTCGTATTTGTCCATAAAATACGCTGTCACTGTCGCCTGGAACGGAGTAGAAGTTTGGCTCAGGTTCCTTTGTGTCCCTTTAAAAAAAAGGAGAAACAATTTAATAAATATTTAATTAATGTTATAAGCTTATTGACATACTCTGTGCAGGGTAGTAACATGTTGAAGACGACCAACGTAAGCAGAGACATAAAAACAATGAATTTTCGAAATGGATTCCAAATAGGGATATGGTCTAATTATTTTAAGAAATGTTAAGAATATAAATACACAATATGTGTGTAAGCTGTATAGAGACGAAAGAAGGAACAGAACAGGAAGTGTAGCATGAATACATTGTGGATATGTCGTGATACAACTCTATTAAAAAGGGGAAATTAGGAACTCGCAGAGTGCGCTAAATATAACAACATTGAAGTCTCGGTTTAATTGACACTGTTTAATTGACACTGTTTATGAACGGTAGTGAAACATGCTACTTACCGTCCTAACCCTAAAACATATTTCAAGTGAATTCGATCGCATATATGAACAATATTTTTTATGAATATTGTTTGATTTTCATAACTATATTATTCCTATATATTATAGTTTATAAGTACATAAAATAAAGTACCTGTGTAGACGTGGTAACCACCGTCCTCCAGACCCATTCCCACTGTACGAACACTCGTCACTCTGTGAGGAATTAAGACTGGGGACATTTTTATTGTATCGATCCCCATGACTGGCCCAGTTGGCAGTCATTTCGGCAAGCGAACCATCATTCTCCGACCTTGTGGGCACCTTTTTATTGTTACACCTGAATTTGCACACGACGATGGCGATGATTATAATAACCAGCACAGAGGTGACAGGAATCCAAATCATCAGCATCAAGGAGTTTTTGGCTTCATCTTCTGTGGTAAAATATAATTATACATCAAACTAATCATACATATACAAATATCGTCCGATTTTTAATGGCGAGGAAACGGCCGGAACGACGGATTGAGAGAACGACAGTTTACTGGTGTTATATTGTACGAAGACGCAGGGTATCTGCAGGTCACACAGAATGTACAGCACTTATGTCGGGTACACTACTTGACGAATTTCTTGTGAGAATGTCCGGTTGCACTGTAGCAAAAACAGATACAAAAATCGAAAGGAAAAGTAGCATTGGAACAAAGCCATTGAGTATAATGAGAACTGAAATATTTAATGGGAAAACTATCAGTAGATCTGTACATTTCCAAGTAGTTCCATCTGTACAATATTCCAGTGAAAAAAGCATTGTGGCCATGCCTTGCACCCAGAACATTAAAGTTGTCGATACGGATGATGATATACGTTTGCCACCCACTGGAAAAGTAAAAATGTCTCTGGTTGAGAATGATGCCAGTGAAGTTGCAACATCGCATTTGCAATCTGACGTCGGGTGTCAAACAGATGATGTAGTCATTGCTGATTGCGCAGGAATGTCACAGAATCATAAGCAGGTAGTAGAACAATTGTCAGATATGTTACCTGATGTTGTGATAACCTTTTCGGACTACAAACAACTCCCTGAATGGAAGATGCTTTTTAAAGCAACGGATACTTCCGAAGGACCACATTACCTGTTTCTTAACAAGTGATGTGGTATTCCAATTCAAATACCTGTTCAATGAGATATGATGAGATCGTCAAACGGTTTTGTAGGACTGGAAAGCGCCTTTTTATGGGCAATTTTTTGAGATTTATGTCTGTATTGAAAACCCGAAGTCAGATTTTATCGAAACTTGTTCATCGTGGCCACGCCTACACTCCGACTACTCTCTACTAGAACATGTACGTATGAAGTTTCAGGATTGTGGCTTTTATGGTTTCGAAGTTATTGTCCGTAATAGTTATTTCCACGTAAGGTCATGGTGACTATGAATTTTAACCTACAAAACCCGAAAATAATACAGTTTCTCCTCTCACTTAGGACAATCTATCTTTGAAGTTGCTTGGATGTGGATATTATGGTTTCAAAGTTATAGCTGGAATGTGTACGGGCGGGCGGACGGACAGACGTACGGACAACCACATACCGTTATTCAAACAGGCGTATAATAACATGAATTGAAGCATTCTTAAACATTTTTCCAAGAGATTAATATGTATTAACTTCGATCTAAAAACGTATACCATTCAATAAACATTTCCTTTCCTACATAATTGATATGTTTGTGAACGCATTACCCCTAAATTATTCCAGTTTTGTTTATAAAATATAACAATAAGAAGCACAGATTATATCGATATCATCAAATGTTTGTTGCATTGCTGGTAGGAGTCGGGTGTGTGTCTTCAATTGCTGATGTAGCAAAGTACAACACAGGTTAGGTACGCTGAAACTCTCGCGTTGACACGAAAAAACATACGCATCGGTAAAATAGTGCTTGAAGAAACACTAACCTTTCATAATTGTACATTATTCTATAACGTTCTAAAGATACGGCTTGGGGACAATATATTGAAATTAAAGGAAGAGATACATCATAAGGTAAAGTTACAACATTAAAGATATAGAAAAATATATTTAAAAAGTATTTACATCGTGAAATATGTACACCGCTTAAACTGGGCGTGTTTATGTAAACAGAAGAACCGGTTTATCGTGCAGCAACACAATCTTTACAGGGGCGTATTGTCATATACCTTACTAAGTATAAAAAATACAACCAACAAGCGAAATGGATTCGAAGGAAGTTTAAATCGGATTTTTTTCAAAATAATTTCGTCTGCTTTGAATAATACGCAATCAGTAGGGGAGCAGCCTTGATATTTTCCTACATCTATTAAATATTTGGTAACGCATGGCAACGAAAAGTAGTACGTCATCTTTCGGCAACGTTCAAAAAAAATAATTAAATGTCCGCCATTTTGGATTTTTTAAAACACATAATTTGGAAGATTGTGACAATTTTTGATGATGAAATTTCATTTCCGCTTTAATTTTCGTGATTTTCGGCCGTAACGACTTTTTTTAGAAGCTTTTACTGCATGATAGAGGCAGAACCGCCTTGTAAAATGTCGAAGCGAGGGGCGATAACTCTAAAAGATGCCATATTTAGAATACGTTTAAAATGACAACAATCGTGCGTTTTTTGTTAAATAAAATACTAGAAGATGCTTGATTGTTGTTTTAGCTCACATATTACAAGAAGTTTGCTGCATGTCACGAAAAGCATGGTATTTCTCTATCAAAGTTATTCGAGTTGTTTGACTCAACTGTAACGTTGACTTGACTGTCCTCGCAAGAACTGCAGGCGCGTATTCGATGGAGCGGGTAGTATTGGGCACCCTCTCATATGGGGAAAGTATACGTAACAATCGCTACTGTTCAAGATGGGAGTTGGGGTGGAGAGAAGGAGGGGGAGGGCATCTGAGCTGAGATTTAAAAGTATGCGCCCCATCCCCTTCCCACCTCCTACCCCAACTTAATCATGACAGTCTGTTTTGAAAGTTCTTGCAAGCATACATTTTTAAACATATTCAGATAATATATTTGTTGCTGTGTTTTTGACTAGACTATACAGTGTTTAATTGTCATCCGCAGTCAGTAGCGCAGCAGATTTGTAACCGGAGGTGGTCCCACTGAGTTTGGTCGGTGTGTTCTTTTGCAAGACACTTTCCCTTAGCCTCGTCCGTCGGATGGGGACGTAAACCGGGCGTTCCCGCGTATAGGTCTATCATCCGAGCAAGTTAAAGAACCATACGAATATTTTCGATAATAAGATTAGGGCAAGGTTCCCGGATTCCTATGTATCCTTCCCCTCTCTCTCAGGCGGCTCTAAATAAAATGTACTGTGTTGATGAGCCGTTAAACAACATTCAGTATGTCATATGTACTGTAGCTGCCCAATGCTAGTATCATGAATCAATCGTGGAATATATCACCCACACATAAAAGGGTTTGAGGTGATCTTACTTGTACTAGTTTAAATATAGACCATTTGTCGGTTTAAACCTAAGATACTGATAGCATCGAAGGAAGGTAAAGAAGGCCATTTGTTTTACTTTATATTTTTAAAGTTGAATGGTGTTTTATGTCATTATAGCAGATTTTAGGCCATATTTCCTGGGTAGAACCAGTACTGTATACTTTCTGCAATCCGTAAGAATCAACACTTTCTCACCTACAAAGACGGATAAAAATATCGGACAGGGAAAGCAGCATTCAAGGACGACAGTCAACCACAAAACACAAAAACAAACACGCAAACAGACAAATGAAAAGGTAAAAGTAATAAAAAAAAAAAAAAAAAAAAAAAAAAAAAAAAAAAAAAAAAAGGTGATCTCCCAGTGGGAATTGAACCCGCAGCGGTGAGAGGAGAAAATGAGAATGTATACAAATATAAAAAGGGCAACCGAACATCTCCATAACTCAATATGTCCATGGGACACGAATGACCGCACTGAAAACAATCCGTGGAAAATTGTACAATGCAAGAATATATATTCATAAATAACGTTTATTTTGATGCAAAATCGATATGCTCCTCTTGACATCATAGATAAACATCATGTAAAGTTTCGAAACAATTGGTTAAAAACTGTGGAAAGATATAGACGCTCAGATGACTAACACCATATGCCGCCTCACCATTCTATGGTAAGCAATAAACATTTAAGGTACATATTAAGGTCTTAAATATTATCTTTCATGACTAAGTAAAAAATATGTAACAAGTCCGATATCGAAGTGAATTATTTATTTGATTTAAAACATTTTATTTCAAATATATACATAAAAACATCCCAAATATAAAGGGTATTACATAAAAAATTAAATTGCATCATACAATAATTGTTTTTATTTATTAAAGGGACACACAGCATTTTTGAAGTATTTATCAAGCATTAAAATTAGCATCTCGATTGATTAATCAGAACTGATTTTCACTTTATACCCGCTTGCATATATTTAAATTATAAGTTATAACATTTTGGAGTTAAAAAAAAAAAGAATTTGTGCATGTCCCTTTAATATGCGCACCTCTCAGCCTGTATTGTTTATATGGTGCAAGTCATTTTCAAAATATGTGGGGTTATGTATACCCACATGTATCTGTTTGTTGTTTTTTGATGAAGGCAGACCACCCACTTTTCTGGATAGAACCAGTAATATACACCACCTGCCATCTGTTATTCCACAAACTTTATAATCCAATAAAATTCAGAAAACATCATTTTAATCCAATAAAGAAATTGGGCATGGTCGGTCAGATTAACAGAAACACATTTATATTTTCGTATTAGCCCTTATTTTGAGCCACTCCATTGAACATGCATGTTGATCTGATATTGTGCTGAACTGGTGATCCTGTTACTACTAGACATATTTTTCTTAAAGTTGATGCTATGGTATTGCTGATTCATGATTCATAATTTTTTTTTAAAAAAATGTACTATTCTTGTTCGTTTAAGTATTTCTGATTTGGTTGACAAAGTTGTAAAAAGTTATTACATATGTGACTGGACACTTGTTTCAATAAAATCCTCCCATATATATTGTGACTTCAGTAACATTTTTCAGCTAACTCCCAGCATCTCAGGACATCAGGGACTCTGAAAATAAAAATGATACAGATTCTGTTTAACCATACATATGATATTTTTGTTTCAACTTAAATAGGTAACAAGTTGGTGAGTTGAAACAGATGAATAAAAAGAACCTTTTTTTTTTATAAGAATATAAATTGAACAGAACCTGGTGGGAACATCGACCAGAAAAAAACTATATAACAAGACGTTCTAATTTTACTTTAATTGTTAAACATGATCAATGGTGGTTTGAAATATGGGACCAAAATACGGGTATCGCCGGTTACTTTTCTTAGCAGTTTTTCGTGTTTAAAAAACCTGTTGAGTTTTTGTTTTGTTATTCGGAGGGTCTAAGAACTGAAAAAAACAAACAAAACAAATCTGGCCTAAGTTGGCTCAACAACACATTATATGTCATTTAGAGCCGCCCTTGAAAGAGGAGAAGGGCACATAGGAAAATTAAAAAAGATACATATTTTGTTTACCGTAACCAGATTTTGTTTCAACTTAAATAGTTAACAAGTTGTAGAATTGAAATATGTGAATGAATAGTGATTATAGAACATTTCTTACATGTACGATAATTAACAATAATCGTTTTCTGCTAATCAATACATTACCGGTATACCTTATTTAGAGCCGCCCCAAAGGACACATAGGAATTCGAGAACCTATCTTTCTCTTACTAATGAATATATTTCTATGATTGTTTGTCGTGCTCGGAGGATAGACTCCCCAGTTTCAATCTCAATCCAACAAACGAGGCTGAGGAAAAAACAATGCTGAGGGAAGTTGTATTGCCCGAAAACACAGACGAAACTCAGTGGTGCATGTGTGACTTGAACGTCCACCGTGCTATTGCTGGGTCATGCCAGCACATTATGTTGTCAGGGTCTTGGTTAAGTTTAATATTTTAGATGTAATACAAGGACCTTTTTATTTTGTTTTTTCATTTTACATCCGTACTAAGCACAATATGACCTATTTAGTGTCGATGTGCTGTAAAAAAACATTTTTATTTTTAGTATAAAAAGTCTGAGACTAAGTGCAGGAGCACAATGCCACATATTTTGCAAAGAACATACATTGATAAATCGGTTTTTGAAGCTGTGCTTACCTACACACTGGCCTTTTACTAGGCTCTAGATGTAGTTATACTGTGAGACTGGGAAACTTGACTTGAGTCTGGCTGTGGTGACACTGCACACTGCCTCTAACTCAGCAGACCTGAAAAAAACAACAGTCATATATGATATTGTTTCATTTGTTTTTAATATCAATAACTCTGTCCAACTTTCTCAATGTTATCAATGCCAGCTTTTCATAATATTTTACTTAAAACACAACTGGAATTGAATGTGGTGCTTTCCAGAAGATGGATACTGTCCAAAATATAAGTCACAGACAGTCACAGGTGGCATTCATGAACAAATAGTATTTTCAAGGCTTACATTTTCATCAATCATTCATCACTCATGTGTTCTAAAAAATGATCAGAATTAAGTTAATATATATGAACCACCACTATTTTATATGTTTCAACGTTAAACACTTGTCCTACAGTAATTAAAAGTGTATTGACTTACATAGGCTACAGACAATCAATGCCATGACCCATTTGCTTGGTGCGTTACACTTTTCAATTCTAATTCTCCGACTTAGATCTATTTGTTTGTAGTTTGTAAATTACGCACTCATGCAAAACTTGGAATTATATACGATCGTGATTGTAACACTGTTTCGACCTAACGATTGAATTCCACTCCTGTACAAATAACCCATAGATCTATCGGGCCGTATCTATCTATGTGTGTATACACGCATCAGCATAATTTCACCTGTATGAGCTATTTTTAGCACATACTTTGGATAAAACCGTTCAGTTCAATTCACAATTTAGTTTCAGGGACTGTGTGGCATTATGCTATGTTAATTTGTCCAGAGAGAGAGTGGGGTTTGCGTCGTGCGGCTGACTGGCCCAAGGCTGGGTGTTTTTCTGTGTCGCCGCCATTTTGAATAGCCTCTGAAAGAGTGAAATACAGGTACCAAATTTCAAAACGGTCACGAAAAATGTATATAAACGAAAAAATAAGAAATTTTCAGAAAAGGTAATGAAGTTTGACTTCTGACAATTTCAACAATATTTAAGAATATACAATTGTTGTGACCGTTTTGAAACTTTGGCAATTTCGAAGAAGACAAAAACTTTTTTTTCGATCTTCGCATTTGTACCGCGATTTTCGACTAAGATATCTCTATAAAAACTGTCAACACGATTGTTTTTGTGAATCTCCGACCTAATAATCTACTTCTGATATGATTTGTTTTCTCTGTCATCTAGTCTAAGCTTTAAACTAGTTTTTTTTAAAAAAGTACTATAAAATCCGCGCATTTGCAGGTGCTCGCACAATGGAAACTACGTTGCCTCCAACCCCAAATATTTATGTTTGAGTTATGCGGTCCAGGCACGTGAAATGATTCAGCTGCGCCCATACTGAATAAAACTGTCTGGACAGTTTGATATGATGTTTTGAGAATGTTCGTCTTCATTTATTGCAACTTAATATAATATTTATAGCATACTATGTTGCGGTAAAATATAAATACAATCTTACCTGCGAGTGAGACTATCTTCCTGCAAAATGAAGATCATTATCAATATAAGAATATTCCCCGTCAAAGCAGATATAAAAGTCGAACTGGTTATATAGCATTCCAGCACTACAGTCAACCCCAACACTTGATACAAACAACAAGAAAACATAAGAGGCAAGTATGTGAAATCACAAACATAAAATGACTGACAACAGGGCTAGCGCTTTGGAACGGTCAGTGGCACGAATTCTCATGGTGGTTTAAACCAGTTTCTAGGGTACACTAAAACTCACATTTACGTTTAAAATCCCAGAGGCAGTTTTGTCATTACTGTTCCAATGTGATACCCCTGTTTCAACCTTTTTGTTTGTGATGTCGCCTTCTGTACTTCTATCGAATCCGTATGTTTATCGTTTGAAAAAAACGCACAAATATATTTACACGGTCCTGTTATATTGACTACATGATCGAGGTTATTATGATCATTCGCTCCGTGTGGTTCCGGGGGCCCCGTTTGGTTACGGGGCAAACAAATGGGCCAATGCAGATCCCGTTAGAAGGGAAGGCAGAGGGGTAGAACCACGCCCTCCCCCAAATTCATGTTCATTTTATCATTTTTTGTTCATGCTCATTAAAGACTTCATCATGACCCCTGCATTGTTTCAGGTGCCATCTCGCTCATATCACTAGAGCAGTGGCAGAAAAACTATAACATGACTCTAGCGTAAATGGAGTGTCTGCAGTAGAATATGCTGCAACTCTGCAGTTCAGGGTGTCACAAAATGTCACGGGTAGAGCGTAATGATCGTACATAGCTCTTGTAAGTTATCGGTTACACCCAAATCTATTGTTCGAGTTGAAACAATTTCACAATATTCATGATCTATTCATGTAACACGTAAAAGCGTGCACATTTTAAGTGGCCGCCAGAGAGGCCGTGTCATAAGTTTAGTTTTGTGCTAATGCATGTAAAAGTATAGGTATATCTTCCTTAAACGGCAAAATTGTATAAGGGGCCTCTCGTGTAGATTCAATACTGCAGATTTAGCCACGTTTGTCACGGACTGAACGGGGGAAATAATGATTTGGGCGTAATGTTTGCTATAAAACCCATTGTCTTCTAGCTCTCGCCGGGATGATCGATAGTACTTTGTTGGAACAGAGATTGGACGGCAAAATTCATAGGCAACATGTGGTTAGTAGTTTTATTAAACTTTTATCGTACATTTGTATTCAGTGGGCGGCGCCATCTTGTTTCACGGTTACGACATCCGGTTAGCATTGATGTTTCTCAAACATAACTTTAGACTAGCATATGATTTTGAAGTTACTTTATTAGATGTAATTATTGTAATTGATCATTAATTGTAAAACAATATTTAAGTTGGCGTATAACTCAGTGATTGTAATACACGATTGTTAACATTAGTTAACAATGAGATGAGTGACAAGAATAAATGTTCGACGCGTATGCATAGCGTTGTATAATGTGGTCATTAGTTGACATGCGTGCATGCATAACTCAGTGAGTGTAATATATGAGTAATTTGATCATGTTTATATTACATGTATTAGGGGCATTGATTAACAGCGACGTACATAGCGTATACATGGCGTTGTAGAATATGTATACATTGCTACTCATCATTAGTACAGCTTACATATATTGATTGAATAATGATTTGTCTGGGTAATGATAATTATGCAAGATTGTTATGTTTGTCAACCGACATCTAAAACGTATGTATAATTACAGCCTAAGCCATCCAGGATATAAGCCATCCAGGGTTGGAACTAAGCCATCCAGGATATAAGCCATCCAGGGTTGGAGTAAGCCATCTAGGTTTGGATATCCAGGAGTGGAGCTAAGCTTCCACGATTAACGTTTACGAGCGGTGCATACGGTCCCCGTACCTGCGTCAGCATGGCCAGGTTTTACTAACGACAACCCCCGGGACACAATGTGGGCCCGTTACCAGTCCTCATTGGAGGAATATCAATCAAAATCTCAGTGGAGGCTAACTATCATTGCATCGCGTCATCAACCCTTACAGAAGGCATTTGGTGACAATCATCCATTGAATTCGCGCATCATCATCTTCATGAGCTCTCGCGCATCACAGTTATCGCGCTAGATCAACATTGTTATAGCTTTAACAACACTTTAGTGTCTTAGACATTCAGTATTTATAACAATACTAAGAACGTCTTAAACGTTCATGAGAACATTATTTGCATAGTTCATTTGTGTATTCGCTTGTAAATGCATTCACCGTCATTGATTCTTTCCTGAGTTAGTCCAACCACTAAGGTCATCCTGTGACACAGGGTGAGAAGGTTCTAGGCATGTTCTCAATATTTGATCTCGATGTACATGGAGGATGAGCCTGGCATGTTCATTCTTGTTAGGCGCCATATAACCTTTCATGTGTTGGTGCGATTCAATTCAATTAGTATGATCGTTCGTTCGTACTTTCGTTCACTCTAATAGCTATATACTTCATGTTTACCTGCAGATGGGATTGTTGTCTTCTATCACACATGTTGAACCTTCTTCACACTTCTTCACAGCAGTATACGCATCGCACAAAAGCTTGCCGGAATCATAGTCAACTGGAATACACGTTAATTACTTAAACGTATTAAAAATGTGCTTTACAACTCCTGCTTGTTTTCAAATTATTTTGCTAATGTCCCAGTAACACGAGTAAGCACATCAGAAACCGTTTTCATACTCCAGTCCCTACGCAATGGTTCATATCCTACTTCAGTCCCTACATAATGGTCCATATCATAAAAATACCATTGTGTTTATGACGTAGAGGATATTTTGTTCATGCTCATTAAAGGTCTTCATCATGACCCCTGCATTGTTTCAGGTGCCATCTCGCTCAAATCACTAAGAGCAGTGGCAGAAAAACAATAAACATGGCTCCTGCGTAAATGGAGTGTCTACAATAGAATTTGCAGCAACTCTGCAGTTCAGGGTGAGAAGGTCCTAATCCCATTCTCCATATTTTATCTCGATGTACATGGAGGATGAGCCTGGCATGTTCATGCCTGTTAGGCGCCATATAACCTTTCATGTGTTGGTGCGCCTTAAAACCCAATTCAATTCAATTATGACGTCGAGGAATTTATACACCCTCCCCACGCATATTCGTTCATGTTTTTATCTCATTTAAAAATAGAAAAGGCGTGACCTAAGACACGTTTCTCAAATTCCTCTTGTTGGGGCGGCACAAAACATTCTCAAATAATGTGTTTGATGAGCTGTTAAACAACAATTCAATTCTATACAGCAGGTTAAAGCAGATTTCTTTTTGTTTATTTTATATAAATGACAGTAGTTTAAAGTCTAAAGCAATTCTAGATGTTGGCCAGAACAAATTTTTAATAGAAACAAATGCAACTAAAGAATAATACATTGCTTTTTTTATAGAAAGCAGTTAGAACGCATTTAAATTTCCATAATGACATACCCTTTTCGCCATCAACTTTTACATCTGATACGGTTGTAATGGTGTTAAAGAAAACGATCTTTCCACCGAGTAACCAAGCTGTAATTGCAGTTGCTAGGGCCATATCCACATAATCAACTTTGCTAGAGATAACTTCATGCTTTATAATCAGACTTCCTTTTCTAAAATATACAATAAATGTGTTATAAGACGACGGGGAGAAAAGGTGAGAAGACAAACCTGTGTAATAGGGGCTTGTAGGGACCCGTAGTTACAGACAAAAACACTTCTTCATGTTTCCACATTTATCTCATAAATCAATCGATAACCACTGAAATATATTAAAATTACAATAAATATATGCATTCAACAATACATCATATTACTTTCTCACTTAACATCAATAGAATTAATACTTTCTCCCACAACACAATTTACAATACAATACAATACATTACAATACTGTGAATTACAATATAGTGCCTTACAATATATTGCAATGCCATTTACAATAACATTTAATAAATAGGCAATGATCATCTTGTAATTCAAAAGATATTTAAAATACAATGCTCATCATTAATTACATTTAAAGATACATGACACCTTTAAATATAATGGGCGCCATTATGTAATAGGGGCTTGTAGGGACCCGTAGTTACAGACAAAAACACTTCTTCATGTTTCCACATTTATCTCATAAATCAATCGATAACCACTGAAATATATTAAAATTACAATAAATATATGCATTCAACAATACATCATATTACTTTCTCACTTAACATCAATAGAATTAATACTTTCTCCCACAACACAATTTACAATACAATACAATACATTACAATACTGTGAATTACAATATAGTGCCTTACAATATATTGCAATGCCATTTACAATAACATTTAATAAATAGGCAATGATCATCTTGTAATTCAAAAGATATTTAAAATACAATGCTCATCATTAATTACATTTAAAGATACATGACACCTTTAAATATGAATGACTCAATAGCATCACATTAATCTTCTACAAATAACTTACAAGCATATGGTGCTATGGTGTTCCTGATGATTTTATACAATCACGTCAATATACCTCACATCAATATACTTCACATCGTCAACTTCTCATACCTGTATATTAAATGATGGAATAATCAATACACACGTAAATCTTCCATGAACACATTTAGGCTATAATGAGATTTTAGGTACATATATAATTATAGGTTGTTTGCGTCTCCTTATTTAACATATACAATTAGCATAGTTACTCGTCTCATATTGCTTACATATGAATACAAAGACATATATTTCCATTAGATTTAAACACATAAAATACAAATCAAGCTCTCCACATGTCATTTCATTAGGTGCGATGAAATACCTTATTTAAAGTATTCTTATAAAAAAACATATGAAGACATTAAAACACTTAAAGTGATACAGATTTTGAAACACTTTCTTTCCACACAATTTACACACTTGTAAACATGTGTTTTGCATTCATCAACACAATTCAAAACAAAAGAATATATCATAAAATAAACTTACCCAAATTCCTCCTTCCTTAATTAACACTCTATACTTTAATAATTACTGATTATATTAACTTAACTTGCTTTACAAGTGTCCAATTTGAACTACACAATAAACAAAAACTCCATTTTAACATTCTAGATCTTTTCCCTTTAAATATTTCCTTCCAACTGCCCAGAAGGTAGTTTCATGATTTAGGCGGTAAAATATACAACCAATAAAATTGAAGCATTATGAACTGGCCATTGTGATTGTCCAATCAAAATAATGTTACACTTCAATACACATATCAATATATTGGTCACTGTTAAAGGTATACTTCCATAATACAGTTAAAGGTACACTTTCTACGATACAGTTAAAGGTACACTTCCTATACTATCGTTAAAGGTACTTATCGTAATGAACTTAACTATTTAAAAGAATATAAAACAATCACATCTTTAGTGAGAACTGACTACCACACCTGTAAGGGTCAAATGTCAGTCGAGAATAACACCAATACGTACTGAAAAGGGGACCATTTTGAGGCAAGAATAATTGCAAGTAGAAAACCTCAGTTTTATTGTTTTCGAAACAGACATTGCAATGTAAGGCCATCTAGTGTCGACTTTAAAGACATATAAAAAGATCGGACAGGGAAAGTATCATTCAAGGAGGACAGTCAACCACAAAACACAGAAACAAACACGCAAACAGACAAACAAGAAGGCAAAAGTAATAATAAATGCAAACGACATCACAAACACAAAAGGGTTGACAATAGGGCTATCGCCATGGAACGGTCAGTGGCAAAGTAGGCCAATGAGGGTTGCACCAAACGTCACACTAACCCTACTGTCTCAATTATCGGTCTCGATGATCAGATAGGACCAGTAATAATGATTTGTGAATGGACAGACAAAGGACAAGTAATAATGATTTGTGAAACGGACAGACACAGGACCAGTAATAATAATTTGTGACACGGACAGACAAAGGACAAGTTAAATTGATTTGTGACAAGGACAGACAAAGGACCAGTAATAATGATTTGTGACACGGACAGACAAATGACAAGTAATATTGATTTGTGACACGGACACAGTAATAATGATTTTTGACACGGACAGACAAAGGACAAGTAATATTGATTTGTGACACGGACAGACAAAGGACAAGTAATAATGATTTGTGACACGGACAAACAAAGGACAAGAAATATTGATTTATGACACGGACATACAAAGGACCAGTAATAATGATTTGTGTCGCGGACAGACAAAGTACCAGTAATAATAATTTGTCACACGGAGAGACCCAGGACCAGTAATAATGATTTGTGAGACGGACAGACAAAGGACCAGTACTAATGATTTGTGACACGGACAGACAAGGGACCAATAATAATGACGTGTGACACGGGCAGACAAAGGACCAGTCATAATGATTTGTGACACGGACAGACAAAGATCCAGTAATAATGATGCGTGACACGGGCAGACAAAGGACCAGTAATAATGATTTGTGACACGAACAAAGGACCAGTAATATTAACTTGTCACTCGGGCAGACAATTGAATTGGGTTTTAAGGCGCACCAACACACGAAGGGTTATATGGCGCCTAACAGACATGAACATGCCAGGCTCATCCTCCATGTATATCGAGATAAAATATGGAAAATGGGCCTAGAACCTTCTCACCCTGAACTGCAGAGTTGCTGCAAATTCTATCGTAGAAACTACATTTACGCTGGATCCACGTTTATTGTTTTTCTGATATTGCTCTTTTAGATGTGAGCGAGATGGCATCTGAAACAATGCAGGGATCATGATAAACACCTTTAATGAAAATGAACAAAAAATAACAAAATGAACATGAATTTGGGGGGATTTTATCCCTCTGCCTACCTATTGATCTGCATAGGCCCTATTCTTTTCCCCGTGACCAAATGGGCCCCCCCGGGAAACACACGGGGCTGGGAACGAGGGCAGACAAAGGACCAGTAATAATAAGTTGTCACTAGGGCAGACAAGGGACCAGTAATAACGACGTGTGACGCGGACAGACAAAGGACCAGTTATAATGATTTGTGACACGGACAGACAAAGGACCAGTAATTATGACGTGTGACACGGGCAGGCAAAGGACCAGTAAATAATGATTTGTGAGACGGACAAACAAGGGACCAGTAATAATGATTTGTGACACGGACAGACAAAGGACCAGTAATAATGACGTGTGACACAGGCAGACAAAGGACCAGTAATAATAATTTGTGACACGGACATACAACGGACCAGTAATAGTGATTTTTCACTAGGACAGACAAAGGACCAGTAATAATGATTTGTCACTAGGACAGACATAGGACCAGTAATAATGATTTGTGACATGAACAAAGGACCAGTAGTATTGATTTATGACATTGACAAAGGACCAGTAATATTGATTTGGGTCACGGACAGACAAAGGACAAGTAATAATTATTTGTGACACGTACAAACGACAAGTAATAATGATTTGTGACACGGACAGACAAAATACCATTTATAATGACGTTTGACACGGGAAAACAAAGGACCAGTACAAATGATTTGTGAGACGGACAGACAAAGGACCAGTAATAATGATTTGTGACACGGACAGACAAAGGACAAGTAATAATGACGTATGACACGGGCAGACAAAGGACCTGTAATAATGATTTGTGACACGGACAGACAAAGGACCAGTAATAGTGAATTGTCACTAGGACAGACAAAGGACCAGTAATAATGATTTGTCACTAGGACAGACATAGGACCAGATATAATTATTTGTGACATGAACAAAGGACCAGTTATATTGATTTGTGACATGGAAAAAGGACCAGTAATACTGATTTGTGACACGGACAGACAAATGACAAGTAATAATTATTTGTGACACGAACAAAGGACAGGTAATATTAATTTGTCACTAGGGCAGACAAAGCACCAGTAATAATGATTTGTCACTAGGGCAGACAAGGGACTAGTAATAACGATTTATGACACGGACAGATAAAGGACCAGTAATAATGATTTGTGACACAGACAGAGAAAGGACCAGTAATAATGATTTGTGACACGGACAGACACTTGACCAGTAATTATTATTTGTGACACGAACAAATGACCAGTAATATTGATTTTTGACACGGGAAAAAGGACCAGTAAAATAATTTATAACACTGACAAAGGAACCGTTATATTGATTTGAGACACGGACAGACACATGACAAGAATTAATTATTTGCGACACGAACAAACGACCAGTAATATTGATTTGTGACAAGGACAGACAAAGGACACGTAATACTGATTTGTGACATGGGCAGACAAAAGGACCAGTTATATTGGTTTGTCACTAGGGCAGACAAAGGACCAATAATAATGACGTGTGACACAAACAGACAAAGGACCAGTAGTTATGATTTGTCACTATGGCAGACAAACGACCAGTCATAATGATTTGTGACACGAACAACGACCAGTAATATTAATGTGTAACACGGACAAAGAACCAGTAATATTGATTTGTGACACGGGCAGACAAAGGACCAGTAATAATGATGTGTGAGACGGACAGACAAAGGACCAGGAATAATGATTTGTGACACTGGCAGACAAAGGACCAGTAATAATGATTTGTGAGACGGACATACAAAGAACCAGCAATGATGATTTGTGACACGGACAGACATAGGACCAGTAATCATTATTGGTGACACGAAGAAAATACCAGTAATATTGATTTGTGACATCGACAAATGACCAGTACTATTGATTTGTGACATCGACAAATGACCAGTTATATTGATTTGTTACACGGCAGACAAACGACAAGTAATATCGATTTGTGACATGAACGAAGGACCAGTAATATTCATTTGTTACACGGCAGACAAAGGACCAGTAATAATGATTTGTCTCTAGGGCAGAAAATGGACCAGTAATAATGACCTGTGACACGGACAGACAGAGGACCAGTAATAATGATTTGAGACACGGATAGACACAGCACCAGTAATAATTATTTGTGACACGAACAAAGGACCAGTAATAATGATTTGTCTCTAGCGCAGAAAATGTACCAGTAATAATGACCTGTGACACGGACAGGCAGAGGACCAGTAATACTTATTTGTGACACGAACAAAGGACCAGTAATATTGATGTGTAACACGGACAGACTGAGGACTAGTAATAATGATTTGAGACACGGATAGACACAGCACCAGTAATAATTATTTGTGACACGATCAAAGGACCAGTAATATTGATTTGTAACACGGGCAGACAAGGGACCAGTAAAAATGATTTGTGAGCCGGACAGGCAAAGGACCAAAATTAATGATTTGTGAGACGGACAAACAAAGAACAAGTAATGATGATTTGTAACACGGGCAGACATAGGACAAGTAATAATTATTGGTGACACGAAGAAAGGACCAGTAATATTGATTTGTGACATGAACAAAGGACCAGTAATATTGATTTGTTACACGGCAGACAAAGGACCAGTAATAATGATTTGTCACTAGGGCAGAAAATGGACCAGTAATAATGACCTGTGACACGGACATACAGAGGACCAGTAATAATGATTTGAGACACGGATAGACACAGCACCAGTAATAATTATTTGTGACACGAACAAAGGACCAGTAATTTTGATTTGTAACACTGACAATGGACCAGTAATATTGATTTGTAACACGGGCAGACAAGGTACCAAAAATAAAGATTTTTGACACGGGCAGAAAAAAGGACCAGTAATAATGATATGTGAGACGGACATACAAAGAAAAAGTAATAATGATGTGTGACACGGACAGACATAGGACCAGTAATAATTATTGGTGACACGAAGAAAGACCAGTAATATTGATTTGTGACATGGACAAAGGACCAATAAGATTGATTTGTTACACGGACAGACAAAGGACAAGAAATAATTATTTGTGACACGAAAAACGGACCAGTAATATTATTTTGTCACTCGGGCAGACAAAGGTCCAGTAATAATGATTTGTCACTAGGGTACAGTGGACCATTACCACACGACGTGTGACACGGACAGAGACAACGGACCAGTAATAATGATTTGTGACACGGACAGACACAGGACCAGTAATAATTAGTTGTGACACGAACAAATGACCAGTTATATTGATTTATGACACGGACAAAGGACCAGTAATAATGACTTGAGACACGGACAGGCAAAGGACAAGTAATAATTATTTGTGACACGAACAAACGACCAGTAATATTGATTTATGACACTGACAAAGGACCAGTAATAATGACTTGAGACACGGACAGGCAAAGGACAAGTAATAATTATTTGTGACACGAACAAACGACCAGTAATATTGATTTGTGACACGAACAGACAAAGGAACAGTAATAATGATTTGTGGCACGGGCAGACAAAGGACCAGTAATATTGATTTGCCACTAGGGTAGACAAAGGAACAGTAATAATGGCGTGTGACACGGATAGACAAAGGACCAGTAAGAATGATTTGTGACAGACAAAGGACCAATAATAATGGTTTGTAACACGGGCAGACAAAGTACCAGTTATACTGATTTGTCATTAGGGCAGACAAGGGTTTAATAATAACGATTTGTGACACGGACAGACAAAGGACCAGTAATAATGATTTGTGATAGAGACAGACAAAGATCAGTAATAATGGTTTGTCACTAGGGCAGACAAAGGACCAGTAATAATGATTTATTACACGGACAGACACAGGACCAGTAATAATTATTTGGGACACGAACAAAGGTCCAGTAATATTGATTTGTGACACGGGCAAAGGACCAGTAATAGTGATTTGTGACACGGACAAACAAAGGACCAGTAATAGTGATTTGTGACACGGATAGACAAAGGACCAGTAATAGTGATTTGTGACACGGACAGACAAAGGACCAGTAATAGTGATTTGTGACACGGACAGACAAAATACCAGTAATATTGATTTGTGACACGGACAGACAAAGAACGAGTAATAATGATTTGTGACACGGATAGACAAAGGACAAGTAATAATTATTTGTGACACGAACAAAGAACCAGTACTAATGATTTGTGACAAAGGACCAGTAATAGTGATTTATGACATGGACAGACAAAGGACCAGTAATAGTGATTTGTGACACGGACAGACAAAATATCAGTAATATTGATTTGTGACACGGACAGACAAAGGACCAGTAATAAGATTTGTGACACGGATAGACAAAGGACAAGTAATAATTATTTGTGACACGAACAAAGAACCAGTACTAATGATTTGTGACAAAGGACCAGTAATAGTGATTTATGACATAGACAGACACAGTACCAGTAATAATGATTTATGACACGGACAGACAAAGGATCAGTAATAGTGATTTGTGACACGAAAGACAAAGGACCAGTAATAGTGATTTGTGACCCGGATAGACAATGGACCAGTAATAATGATTTGTGACACGGACAGACAAAGGACAAATAATAATTATTTGTGACTAGAACAAGGAACCAGTACTATTGATTTGTGACAAAGGACCAGTAATAATGATTTGTGACACGGGCAGACAATGCATCAGTAATTATGACGTGACACGGAGAGGAAAAGGACCAGTAATAATGATTTGTGACACGGACAGACAAAGGACCAGTAATAATGATATCTGACACGGACAAAAGACCAGTAATAATAATGTGTGACTTGGACAAAGGACCGGTTTTATTGATTTGTGACAGACAAAGAACCAGTAATAATTATTTGTGACACAGACAGACAAAGGACCAGTTAAATTGGTTTTTCAAACGGGCAGACAAACGACCAGTAATAATGATTTGTCACTAGACTAGGCCAGGCAAAATACCTGTAAGAATGATTTGTGACACGGACAGACACAGGACCAGTAATAAGGATTTGTGACACAGAAAAACGACCTGTAATTATGATTTTTCACTACGGCAGACAAAGGACCAGTAATAATTACGTTTGACACGAGCAGACAAAGGACCAGTAATAATGATTTGTGAGACGGACAGACAAAGGACCAGTAATAATGATTTGTGAGACGGGCAGACAAAGGACCAGTAATAATGATTTGTGACACGGACAGACTAAGGACCAGTAATAATGATTTGTCACTAGGGCAGACAAAGGACCAGTAATAATGATTTGTCACACGGACACACAAAGGACTACTAATAATGACGTATCACACTGGCAGACAAAGGACCAGTAATAATGATTTGTGACACGGACAGACAAAGGACCAGTAATAATGACGTGTCTCACGGGCAGACAAAGGACCAGTAATAATGATTGTCACTACGGCAGTCAAAGGACCAGTAATAATGATTTGTGACACGGACAGACACAGGACCAGTAATAATTATTTGTGACACGAACAAAGGACCAGTAATATTGATTTGTGACACGGACAGACAAATGGCCAGTTATAATGATTTGTGACATGGACAGACAAAGAACCAGTAATAATGACGTTTGACACGGACAGACAAAGGACCAGTAATAATGATGTGTGTCACGGATAGACACAGGACCAGTAAGAACTATTTGTGACACGAACAAAGAACCAGTACTAATGATTTGTGACAAAGGACCAGTAATATTGATTTATGACACGGACAAAGGACCAGTAATAATGATTCGTGACACGGACAATGGACCAGTAATAATGTTTATGACACGGACAGACAAATGACCAGTAATAATTATTTGTGACACGAACAAAGGACCAGTAATATTGATTTGTTACAAGAACAGACAACGGACCAGTAATAATGATTTGTGACAGACAAACGACCAGTAATAATAATTTTTTACAAGAGCAGACAAAGGACCAGTCATAATGACGTGACACGAACAGACAAAGGACAAGTAATAATGATTTGTGAGACAAAGGACCAGAAATTTTGATTTGTGACACGGGCAGACAAATGACCAGTAACACGGACAAAGTACAAGTAATAATGATTTGTGAGACAAAGGACCAGTAATAATGATTTGTGACAAGGACAAAGGACCACTAACGTTGATTTATGAGACGGGCAGGCAAAGGACCAGTAAATGACGTGACAATGGCAGACAAAGGACAAAAAGTAATAATTATTTGTGACACGAACAAAGGACCAGTAATATTGAATTGTGACACGGACAAAGGACCAGTTATATTGATTTGTGACACGGGCAGACAAATGAACAGTAATAATGACGTGACACGGGCAGACAAAGGACCAGTAATAACTATTTATGACACGAACAGTAATATTGATTTGTGACATGAACGAACAAACGACATGTAATAATGATTTGTGACAGACAAAGGATCAGTGATAATGTTTTGTGACACGGACAGACAAAGGACCAGTAATATTGATTTGTGACATACAAAGGATCAGTAATAATGTTTTGCAACACAAACAAAGGACCAGTAATAATGATTTGTAAAAGACAAAGGACCAGTAATAATTATTTGTGACACGACCAGTAATATTGATTTGAAAACACGGACAGACACAGGACCAGTAATAATGATTTGTGACAGAAAAAAGGATCAGTAATAATGTTTTGTGACACGGGCAGACAAAGGATCTGTAATAGTAATTTGTGACACGGACAGACAAAGGACCAGTAATATTGATTTGTGACACAGCACTAAACTTAGGTAAGTGTAAGTAATACTAAATACTGAAGAGGATCCGTTGAAAGCAAACGTGATTTTACATTGGCGTGCAGCATAATCAATATGACAATTGACATTTTGGCTATTTTTTTTTAATAATTTAAATTTTTAGTAATTCATATTTTACGAAATACAATTAGTTGATATTGTTATATATATATGCCTCGTCGTCAGTATGTTTAGAAACCGTGTACATTTGTTGTAAAATTTGGTTGTTGGTTTCGGGATAGCTATTTTAATTATACGTTGACCCAGATGTCAGAATGTTTTATTTAGATATTTGTGAAGTATGATATATAAATTAAACTCATATTCAAACAATTCAGGTAATTAAACTATTAATTGAGAAAATCTGCTATTCGACATAACCAATGTAAATTAACAATGAACACTTGGAAGTTATTCACCAGAAAACCATAGACCTATGATAGAACATATGCCATATGGAAAATAATAAGTTTACAACTTCACAATATACAGTATTAAAAATACGATACTCAGTCTGATCATTTCAGAAAATAAATATTGATTTCACATACCTTATAGACAGAATGACGACATCGATTAAGCCAATTCCGAGACTATTCTGGTAATGTTGTTTTAACTGTAAAAATAAATATTTCTTTTGTTTCTCACGTTTACAGTATTTGTGACATGACCCTTGAGACAGGGATTTAAAACGCAATACTAAATGATGAAGAAGTCACACAATATTAAGAACATTTTAAACGTGTCATAGCAACATTTAATTACTTATTTTTGATGACTTTTGTGATTTTCGCTCTATTATTCAAAATAGATCAACGTAAAGAAAAGCACAATCTATATTTTTTTCATGAAACTGGGAATGAGGGAAAATATGTTCTTTTTGTGGAAAATCTTAAATAAACACTACAGTTATACACATACTACTTTTTCCGCCTCTTCCTCGTACTTCCGGTATGTATCTGTGTCAGCTAGGTCGTCAGTGGAATTGATCTCAAAATCTACCCATATTTCAATCTCTGTTTTCCTATTTTTATCTTAAATTGATCAAACATATTTTAATGCAAAGTATAAGTTAAACTTTTATATAGCTAAAATATTTCTTTTTATTATTGAAAAAGCTCCACTTTTTTATATGACAGTAAACATGTCCACTAATTAGTAATTATATCTATACTACATTCACCATTTTTGCAAATTTTCCCTCAATTTGATTATTATATATACTATCAATTTCAAACTTTTTTTATAAGAAGATAATTGTTAGACAATATATATGTATTCTTTTAATTCATAAAATAATATGAATGATGTGGCCAAAAAGGGCATGCAAACGATCTAATAGTATTTATATTAAAGGGGTTGATATACTATTTTCAAAGATATTTATTTAAAAGGGCTCTTAATAACTTAAAAACCGTTGAAAGAATTATCAAAATGCCATGAAAAATAAAGGAGATACGACCTATTGAACATTTTGCAAAAAAACATAAATGGAGGCGGCCTTCTTGGAATGATGACGTCATCGCGCCTCTTAGCATATATGTCATATTGACAAAATATAGTATAAAGCAAAGAAAATCACTGCATAATGATTAAAAATAAACATACAGATGTAAAATGTATAAATTGTATACTTATTTTTCATTTGCAGTGATTTTCTTGCTTTAATACTGGTGATTTGTATGTGCGTGCTTTAAAATCTTGTTCGAAAATAGTGCATCAACCCCTTTAAGAGATTACTTAAACAATAATTAACAGATAATGTATTGTGCTGAGGTCCATATGCAAGTTTATGGACCGAAGCACCATACATTATTTGTTATGTTATACCGAATCTGACCAACAAATTAAATCAATACGTTTTATGATTTATTTTGACGTCGTTGTTTTCACACGTCCGTTAATATAGCTATCAGACCGGGCACCCGGTCAATATGTAACTTTATGGACCGGATGACGTCACATTAAACAAAGAGTGGACTATGCAAATGAGGTATAATATTATGCATTAAAAGACATGTGTCACGCAGATCTGTAATTTTCTGCCTGAAAAAGGGGTGACCTAATAAATTTTGCTTTATCAGGCAGTAACTATGTGTTTATTGTACGTAACGTTATCTGACGTCATGAAGAAAAACAATATGGCGGCGTCAACGTCAAGCGTAACATTCTGTTAAATAAATAAAAATAGTAAAACCATACTGAAAAAGTGGATAATCTACTCAAGAAGTATTTCGCAGTTATAACGTAGCGACATTCTAGAATAATAAATGTTCATAAAAACACACAATAACCTGACCCAACCAACTTAAAGTATAGTTGTAAATGACTAAATAGACTGCCGACAGACGGACGGACAACGGATATTGTACTACTGCATATATTGTCTGACATTTACCAACCAGTAATATATTGTCTGACATTTACCAACCAGTAATAATGACAGACGGACGGACAACGGATATTATACTATTGCATACATTGTCTGACATTTACCAATCAGGCAATTAAATGAAAACGAATTGTGTTTTACCTTATGTATTTCAAGTTGCAAAAAGCAAAATAAAAAAAATATTTATATGCACTCAAAATGAAGCCGATGAAATAGTATACTATAAAACCAGTTGACTTACCGATAGCTGACGGAGTGGTAGGTGGACGAAGAGTGGAAGATTGGGTAGACGGTAAACGTGTGGTGGTTGTAGAGTTATCTGTCCACGAAGAGTTTGAAGCTTGGATGTCACATACCAGAGTGTTGATTTCGGTACTTACCGCACCATTCCCATAACAACGTCCGTCAATAAAGCAGAAGCCATCCTACATATACAAAACCAAGATGATACATAGTTCTGAAACAAGCAATGGTATTATAGGAATAAGTGTTGAAAAGATGATCCTGTTGGAAATAGAAAACGCAAACAGAAAAAAGTCGACTCGTTGTCGGTTCATGAGAGGTAAAATCAAATGCAACACCTATCTCTTCCTTACACCGGCTTAAGCGGTATTCTACTTTGAAACAATAAAGATAGGACTGTAAAGGACACTGAACGACCAGCAAGTAATAATAATACAGATTGTTTCACCACGGATATATATCATTTTAACGTCCACCAGACATCACTAAAGAAACACGTATATGAATTGTCAAAAATACTGAAAAGGGGATAAATAGATTGAATAAGAACGTACTGTTATTAACACTTGTTTAAATCATCAAATACAGTATTAATTGTTACTATAACTGATACATTATTTAACACTTCTCTTGGAAACGGAAAACACAAAGAAGAGAAAACAAAGTATCAGACTAGTTATCGTAAGTCTGTTCATGAGAGGTAATATCAGATGTATAAAATAAGTTATGATATTTACGTTTATTAACTCTTTTATTTAAAAACTATACTATGAATTCAATCAATAAATACAAAAAGGGGATCCCTTGGAAGCAACAAACACAGAAAGAGGGAAAAGTAGCAGACTCGGTTTTATTCATTCTGTTCAAGAGAGGTAATATAGGGTGCAACACCATTGAACTTTAAAAAAAAAAAGTTGCCTATTTTCATATTTAATTCATCAATTAATAATCAGATCTCAATTCACTCTGTTATTTCTGCTGTTGCCAAGGAAACGTGATATTGCATGCATTATAATTTACCCTTTTTACATCTTAAACCCGTAAGTTTATAAAATGCGTTTGATCATGATTAACAAAGGAAAGTAACTTTGTATGATATATTAAAAGGAAACAGTTTCACAAGATAACAATTGCACAAGATAACAGTAACTTTATTGGTGTTATAAAAGTGTTACGGTTCAGTTTTTTTTTCAAATATTAATTAAACACCTATACATAATTCATTTTTTTGCATTTTTACATTAAGAAAAATAACATAAGCGTCTTTTGAAGTTATTGAATTAGGCGAATTGACGAGTAGTATATCTATTAATCCAACGATTTAAATGAATTCAAAGCTGAAAAAACTCGAATGTAAAAGCTTTAATTTATCACATACAACTCATACTACATACTATGTAAACTCTCAGGCCAGTTGTCTCATATTTATACTGTAATGCATTTTATCTCCTGTAAACATTATTATTCACATAGAACCGTTTTTGAACAAATCACATGCAATTCCATGCATATTAAATAGGCTATTATTTTATTTTATGACCTTGGTGTAGAAATATAGTGATTTGATCCTCATTTGCATATCTATTAGATTAGCATCTTTGCGTCATGGTTTCAATAATTTGTTATAAATGTAGGCTTCACACATGACCAAACCAGCGATATGTGTAGAACATTATAATCTGCCTAAACAACAGACGAACATTTCACATCGCTTATTATTATATTCACGAAATACAAGCTTGTAACAGTGAACTCAACTATTTTCACCTCAAAAGTGGTTATGACCCTATCATTTTGCAAAGTTTAGTGGTTGACCCATTTACAGTTCGCCACTATGCTTTCCTCTGATTGTGCGATGACCGGACATATTGTGGACCATATGATGACGTTTACCTAAATACTTACAGGACGGTGGCGTCTTTAATCTTTTCTTGTCGTACCCTTAGCGGTTTATTCTCTTGTTGCTCTGGCTTCTTCCAAATAATTGAGTTCTTACTTTTTGGCTTTTTCGGCTTTTATTCTTTTTATATTATATATACATAATCATTTATGTGTATAACTTATATTGGTTATTAATACTGCCTTGTTATAACCTGGCGGGGATTTCTTTATTTACACTGTCCCGTTTATTTGGATGACAATAAGGTAAGAGTGAGGTTTGGTGCACCCTAGAACCTGGTTTAAACCCCCAGCGGCATTTTATTTGTCACTGACGGTTTCAAGGCGGTAGCCCTATTGTCAACCCTTGTGTGTTTGTGATCGTTCCCTTTATTCGTCTTTATATATAGTTGTTCTTTGTTTCTCTGTGTGTTTGTGGTTCCTGGTCGATTTTTATATCTACTTTTATACATACTTTCATTATTAATTAACAAACAACGTTTTAGGCGTTATGCAAACACAATTATTCAGCACACTTAAATAAAATCCGCTCATCTAATTTGAAGAATCAGATTATTTTAATCATTGAAAAAGAACAAATCAGCAAAGTTTTAAACCTTTACACAATAAAAAAAATACATAATTAAACATGAAGTTCAAATTGCATACTATTTTCATCATATCCGCTGGTGTTATAATACGTTTGGCATGTGGACTCGTAAACAAATAATGGTGGTGCTTCGTTACCAACGGAAGGTTGAACCATTTTTACTGATACATACATCGTATGACAACCAAAATGGTGACTCAGATCGTGAAACTGTTTGGAATGAAAACCATTAAAAACCATGTCCATGGAGTGAAGATAATAGCAAGAGTATACCTGCAGTTCAAATACAATAGAAGTTGCATCATCTTCGCTGTTGTTATAGAAATGTTGGCACGTGGAATCGTAAACAAACAGTGGTGCTTCGTTACCGAAGTTTGAACCATCATTGCTGATAGATACATCGAATAACAACACAAATGGTGATTCTGTTTGGGATGAAGTTAAACGTTTTGACCTTATTATAGGTAGAGGACATACAGCTTCCATCAAAGATGTCGCCTCGCCAGGCAAACTGTATATACGTGAAAGCGTCCTATGTCCATTTTGGTCAATCTGTATTAAATAAAAATAAAGAAACTTAACGATAATACGAAACATTGCATATATAAATTAGAGAAAGAAGCTTTATTTTATCAATTGTATTTGCATTATGTTTTGTATATATATATTGTAAACTACAATAATGAGAAAAATGGTCCTATATAAACCACATCAATCAAACCCAATGTCACCGTAGGTCCGCATTGCATCATAAACCGAAATACTCGTAAGAACATATGTAAAATGTCAATGAAAAGGACAATACATAACTAAGAGTGGTGAAGACAGGCTTAATGTCTCAAATTGTTTTGGTTTTCGCCTCTATAAGAACGTGCAATGCATTACATTTTTTATCTTGCAAATATATAATTGTTAATTTTTTATTTTTTTTTGTATCGATGCCTGTCTTTTGTTGACTATAATCCTTGAATGTTACATTTCTTGTACGACTTGTATACCTACTTTCGTTAAGAGTCCAATGCAATCATATTTTTATAATATAGATGTGTAATGTTTGCATACTTATTCGAAATGAAATAAGTTTAAACCAACAACTGTCTACTAACATGATACTCTGTCAGTTGGCAAGTCAGCTTTTGGTCCAGAAATATTTCCCCAAATGCGTATACATGATCACAATCATCGTTCCTTTCATCACACAGCCCATTGTCCAGTAATCCGTCGATACGGGGAGGTTTAGTGATGTTTAACGAGCAATCGTAGGATCCAAATCCCTCTTCACATTCACAGGTTCCTGCATAATCACGAACATAAACGAAAAAAGATATACAAGCAGACTAGGTTGTATAGCACTAGCTCATGAGAGTAATTTAACCCTTAACCCGCTACATATATATAATGGACTGTTCTTTCTTTGAATTAAGACCATTCAATTTATGTGACAAATGGGTGAATGATCAACAGTTGGTCATTGGAAACCCTGATCGGCCTACTCGCAGGCTGATCTGGATTTACAATGGACGCAAAGGCTATTATAGTCGTGCTTAAGGGTTAAAATGCAATGTCTTTACGCTTTCTAGCATCGGCCACAGCGAAATTTTTCTTTAAATCCACGAATATTGAGCTCGATGATAATACTGATATGGATTCGTAGTCGGGGATGATGATACTGGTATTGATTTGTAGTCGGGGAGACTTTTGTCACCGGCGCACATTTTGTTGTTCTGTTGTTTTAAAGTGGCCAGATAAAACCTAGATAACATAGTAAGAAACGTTACTAACACAGAGGGTTTAGTTTTGGTGTTTGCTTCTGAAATATGTTTCCTGTACACCTTTTTAAAACTATTTTCTGTGTGCATCTTTATAAAAAACGACATTCAATTATTTTGATTTTTTATGCTTTACTCTTAATTAGCGTTATAAACAATGCATACTCAAAATAAACTAGGTATATTGCAAACTGTATAACACATTAAATTATTTGTCAGGATGCAAAAATGAGATAAAGGGTCCTATAGAAACCACGGTGTCCAAACGCAGTGACATCGTAGGTTCGCACTGTACTACCAACAAGGAGCAGTATTTAATTAATTATACAATGAAACAGACAAAATACAACAGAAAGGGTGGTAATCAACATTTTCTTAAGATACAATATCATCGAAATAAACAAATACCATTGCTACAATTCCCGTTGCCATGACAGTCAAAAGGGCATGACTGTTTTATCTCCTCTAAAAGACTCTCGATGGCCTCAGTAATGCTGTCAAAGTCGATAGAATCGTCCTCATCCGCCGACGTAGATTCATTCTTGGTAGCCTCTTGTCTAGCAGTCGTGTTTCTGTATATCTCGTTGAGACAACCGTCCTGCATTGACTGCAGGGACAGACTTGACCACTCTGTGCTATTCGTTAACTGAAAGGTATAATAGAAAAACACAAAGTGTGTTACCTTCTTGATTAATTTTAGGCTGTATGTTTCATCGGGTACACGGCCTCCATTCGAAGTAGATTTATTTATCATTTCTTCGTGACTACTGAACGGATTTTGATTAAATAAAGCACACACGTACCTCTACTAAGCAAGCTCTGCCAACAATATTATTCTTGCACTTTCTTAGATTAGCCCAATCAATAAGCACTGAAAAGGGAATTCCTTGGAAGCAACAAACTCAACAAGAGAAAAGTAGTAGACTCGGTTTTATTGCGTCTGCTCACGATATTTGATATAATATACTACTCCCCTCAGGCTCCTAGCACCAAAGATTGGGCTTGATGATTCCAAAGGATAAGTTATAAGAACACTGATTTGTAGTCGGGGAGACGTTTTACGATCGCCACACAACACTAAACAAACGCTAGTGTGAATGTCAATAAATATTGGAAAGATGATCCATTGAAAACAACAAAAGAAATAAGGGAGACAGTTGCAATGGAAACCTTCAAAACTGATAGAACAATCAGATCGCTTCAGTTCGGAAAGTTTGATTAATGTAATCTCAAAAAGTGCATGAGTAATCACTTCGTCATTAGCAGCGAATAACACTGGTGGCTTAACAGAGGTATGTCAGCAAAGCTGTCTTCACCACACGTTGTCTTGTAAATTGTCCTTTTCATTGTATATTTAAATGGCTCTTTGTGATGCCGTGCGCACCTACGCTGCTGTTGCGTTTGGGTGCTATGATTTCTATAGGTCCATTTCCTCATTATTTGATGAAACCCGTCCAGTATTCACAACGACATGCCTATAAACCTACTTGAATAGATACTTTCGTTTTTACCACTGACCGTTTCAAGGTGGTAACCCTATTGTCAAACATGTTATGTGATATCACATACTTTGCCTCTTATTTATCCTTGTAAATTTGTTTTTGTTTCGAGGTGTATTTGTGGCCGACTGTTTTCCTTGTTTGCTTTATATTAAATATATACTTTTATACGCCATTTTTTGTTTTTGTGCGTTATTCTTACTATTTATGATTTATGAATTCATATATTATGGCAATTCATTAGATGGAAATTGTTAAGTATTTTTCTTCACTGATAATTCATCGAGCTATCATCCAGTCTACAGTATCGATCTACAAGGAAACAAACACGTGGAATATCCGTTTGATTTGGTAACATTTTCATCGAATAATATTTACCAGAATATCCTGTACACAGTTGTCTACTGAAATTCCAGTATGCGTGGATGGAACCTGCTGACATAGTGAAAATGCCTTGCTTTTGTTCATATAGTCGATGCAGAATACCCTGGCGATATCCTCCGTCCAAGGACCCTCTGCATTCTGAATTGACCTCTGAAATAGGAGTATGTTATGTGAACTATGTATACATATTTAGTAATTTATATACGAGAGTATGTAACTTTGTTCTGTGTTGTAGTTGTATTTAGTATAAGGATTGGGTTCTATATTTAAATTATTAAACATTTTTAAATTGAAGTTCAAATTCACTATTCGCGTTATTCTCTGTTGTACGAATTTTAAGTGACGGGCCCTGCATTTTAAGTACCCAATTATTCAAGTTGTTTCTGTGTTGTTCTATGTATGCGTTAGTACGTTTTTCTGTATTGCATGACGTTAAAGAGATGGACCCTGTATTTTAGGTATGTGTTAGATACGGTGTTCTGTGTTGCCCGACGTTAAACTGATAGGTCCTGTATTTGCATCGCAATATGCATGGTGTTCTGTGTTCCATGAAGTTAAAAGGATGGGATATGTATTTGCATGGCATTATTCACGTTGTTCTGATTGATGAAGAACATCAGTGACATTTCTCCACTGATAGTTTTCTGAAAGCAACTTAGTCCTACCATTTGGATAACCTCAGATTTATTGTTGTTTCTCTACATCAGGATGCATTTCAATACCTAATTATGAACCATTGCAAACTCGTTTTTTTGAGTACCATTGAGGAAAATTTCTCTCAAATATTTTCATTTATGAAAATCATAATGTTTAAATTATCATGAATTATCATCGTATAAATGTAATATTCACATATCAGGACCAAGTCGAGAGTGATGATAACGCTGGAAGGGAGGTAATTTACAGGTCACTAAAGTCTTCCTCTTTCTTGCTTAGTTTTCAAAGTTAAATCCTTTACATCACTTCAACTAGGATTTCTGTTTGTTTAGAGTCTACTTTAAGTTGAAACTGAAATGCCCATATCATTCTATTATTGTATTGATCAATTATATTAATCGATTGATAGGTTGTATTACTCAATTAAGAGTAACATTGGCCACAAGCTAAGGATGTGTTCCTGCTGAGCTAATAAGGTTATACATCTAATTATGCAGTAGTTCACTAAACATGTACAACTTTGGGACTTTTGTTTTACAGGTATGTGTGCTACATTTTTTTAAAATAAATAACTCCAAGCGATCATTTTGCCACTAACTTTTTATACCCCTATTGTCGACCCTTTTATGTTTGTGATGTTGCATACTTTGCGTCTATTTTCCCTTGTAATTGTTGTTTGTGTTGAACGGGTGTATCTGCTTGACTGTGTTCTGTGTATACTACATTTCCTGCTTCGATCTACCTTTAACCTACTTCTAGATGGGTCGGACTAAAGTAATAGTGAATACGCTTATTCATGTACTAATTCGAAGTCGGAAAATAGGAGCAACTTACTTTAAACCGTCTTTTAGCTACATATTCATGTGATATTCTGACAATTGGGATTCTCGGTTTCTTTGTAAGAGATCGAACCGATCGTCTGGATGATTCGTCCAAACAGCTATGTGTGCCGGTGCTGACGCCTGGTGTACATGTGTTGATGCTACTCTCACAAGGTAGTTCACCAGTCAATACGCTAGCATCGCTGTTACAGACACATACTGGGAACAGCCAGGTTTTTAAATCTAAACTGTACACTGCTTTCGTAAACATACTGAATTGTGCATCTACAAGCCAACTTTTGATGAAGCCTGTTGGATCTGTGAGAGTACCGACAGTGCCATTATTGAAGTGGAAATCGTTTGTCTGATCTCCATCCAGAGTACCACAGAGACCCTGACTTTGACCGTTTTGATCGTGTAAGGAGGGCTGTATACTGATATCTATCGCCCTCCCTCCTTCCGGTCCCATCCATGGTTGACTATCGATCCTAGCTCGCATTGCTGTACCGTATGGAAGATATATCTGTAAAATAACACCGTGTTTTCCTAAATAGCTGCACTAATACAGTTGCAATAAAAACCCGACTTGCCTGGATAATTTCAGATGCACCTTACAAAAAAACACATTTCCATGAGCGAAAGTAATAACAGCTCAGAACTGAACACATGTCAATTTCGATAAATACCAGAGACGTCAGATATCTTCTTATCCCCTTTACCCCTATGCCACCCTTTTTGATGTTATTATGGTGTCGCTGGCAGTGGTTGTTTCTATCTGATATTGGTGAGTCTAAAGGAATTGCTGACTCTCCATATACAGTCAGGTTGTCCAATCAAAAATTATTTTCACGTGCATGCTATTCTAACATGTACTGTGTAAGCATCTATAAGATTTGACGTTGATATTAGTATCCAGCTCCGTTGAGCGTTCAACTTTTGAGCAGAGTACCAAATCGGGTATAAAAAAAAGAACTCAGTATATCATCTGGTCTCGTAATGGCAAGCCGACAATAACATTGATATATCTTTAGCTTATTACCGTATATGTCATATCATTTTCCTTCTTAACTGACAGTGTGTTGTCACCACAATGTTTGTAGCCAATATCCCATAGTCCGTCACATACACTGATGACGTAAACATCTCTTCCCGCTCTGACAGCCACTCCACAATTACACATGGCCGGGTCGGAAGCTGTTGTACAATGTGTCACTTTGTGCTGGATCTAAAACACCAGTACTTAGTTACTAGAACATATTTCTAAACTGTTAGTGCAATGTATAGTGACGGTATCAGTATCATATCGGACTACACTAACTTCAAATGAGAGTTAAACATACAAATATGTGCTGAATAACAGTAAGTAAAGCTTACTGACCACGACCGTTTCAAGGCGGTAGCCCTATTGTCAACCCTTTTGTGTTTGTGATTTCTTATTTGGCCCTTTATTCATCTTTAAATTTGTTCTTTGTTTCTGTGTGTGTTTGTGGCTGACTGTCGTCCTTGAATGCTGCTTTCCCTGTTCGATTTTTATATCTATATTTACACTTTCAAATGTTACAAACGAATGAAAAAGTAAAGACAGATTCGTGTATCTTGAATAAGCTTTACCGTATTATTGATAACATATTTAGTACCTCGACATCTGGATATTTGGAGTTTTTATACAGTGTGTATACTCCGCCTGCTCCGTCTGCTTTATGGTGCTCATATTGCCTGTAAATTAATTTTATTTGACGAATCAATGCTGGTTGTAAAATACTTAAAATTGACATGTATTCTGATGCCCATTATAAGTCACACAGTTACAGTGTAATTTATGAATTAAACGTTTAAAACTTAAGTTAAAGAAACTAACCCGCCAAATAACAGCAACATTTTACACTACAAAGCCGTTTATCAAAAAAACTTTATCCAGGTGTTCAGGTCATACATTAATGTATATGTGCCGATTAAAAGTGTAGTTTTAATCCCAGTTTCTTAAAATGTCCATGATTGAATATACCTCGTCCTCTGTATGTACAGAAACGGTGTACATATGTTGTACACATTGGCTGTTGTTGGCGAGATAGTTACTATTTAAAAGGCCGTTTGTGTTTCATTACTTAGTGTGTAAACGCGATGATATTTTGTAAAACTTCTAAAAGACAATGATCTGTTCAAGAAGGTTGAATATAATGTTTTTAAAATAACCGCGAATTGGTTACATTAGATAGCAGTTGTAGATACAACTGGACGAAACGCACCTTCCATCAAAAGTATACATATGTGGATCGTTCCTGGCTGCACACACTTTGCCTCTCCATTTTCTGTCTTCCTCAGGTAGAATATCGATCTTTATATAGACAAATATATTAAACAACTTCAAAATAAGTTCAAGACATTCTGGAACAAAGATGAATATACTCTGAGTTCTATATTGTTACTTTTCAATTTCACTATACCGTTTATTTATAAAATAGTTTTACATTGATAATGAGTCATTAAGAAATCCAATAAATATAATAACATAAATATATATTACGTTTATGACCGGTAGTTTATAATCATTCCACATTGGGTGCTCTATTGAATTAACAGTCTGCAGAAAGACCTTGAAGCTGCCAGACACCCTGTATTGTCCCGTCTCTGCAGTGGTAACGGCAAGGCGTTGTGTCACACGGACGGCGTCTTGTGGAATACTTATACCACAGGCTCCTTCTCCAAATGCCAGACCGTTACCTAAATTGTCGAAGGGGACCATTAGGTACATTTAACATACATACAGTGGGAACGCCAGGAACTAATTATTCAGATTTTTTGATCATTTTGATACTCCGCGACAGGGATTATTTTTTTAGTGTTTGCCGGACTATTTCATTAAAAAAATCACAAAACGCCGCCATTTTCTTTTTGTAAAAACGTCGATTCAGACCGCAGTTATCGATTTTACGCGTACCTGGTTTACAGGAGTGAACACTTTTTGTAAAATGTCAGTTTTGGATTACGTCATCAATACGTAGAATGTGTTTACACGTTGGTAAACGTTGAATCCACTGAGTTTTGATAGCGATATCTGATGCAGGGTGTTCACACTGGGATAAACAATTGGAAATATACACAGGTTAACGTAATGGAGGAAACAGTTGACTGTCTTAGAACTCTGCTGGCAAATAACACGTGAGATGTGTAATGTACAACTCTTTTTTTGGTTTGTTTATCCAGTGTTTTCTTGGAATCGATGGTGTTAATGTTGACAAACTGTGTAAATAGTAAACATAACTGGATCAGCCGTGACAGTTGTTGATTTCATTGAATTATTGTTTGTATAACAAGACCTGTAGCCATAGACATGAGGCCCTTCAAGGGGTGGTCCATGTTCCCTTGTTCCCTGACAATACGAACCGGTGATCCCCAAAAGTTTTGCTTTGTTCCCCAAAAATATGTTCCCTTGTTCCCCAAAACCGCTGGGAGACCCTCAGCCCTGAACCCTGTGAAGGGGTACACCTTATGGTATGCCTGTAATGGCCAGTGTCAAACCCCACATATGCTGCATGGCCATGGGACATAGCAATTCCTAAACCTCATCCCTGCCACCCACTTCTCTACATTTACCCACAGGCAGCTGACGCATACCCTCCCCATGGACGTTTTACCCTTCTTTGAAAGGCCCATTCTCCACTCTCATTTCTTTTAAAAGCATGCAGACTTCCCCACTTTTTAAACGTACCTTGGAAATTTCATTCCCCATTTATGTATTCTACCCCCAATTAAGAGCAAAAGGCCCCTTCCCCAAAACTGGTAAAAAGGCCCTGCTGCCCCCACCACTATCCCCAACCCCCTTCCCCTCTCTTCTACGTTCCTCCCGCATATTTTCTCTACAAACCCTACTTAAAATGTGTTCAATGCAATGCTAAATACTGCAACACTTGGTTTTCAATTAAAAACAAAATATACACTACATCCCAGTTCTATTTTATGTGATTGACTCTGCTAAAGTGATCTGTGTACCATGAACAGGGCTTTGTTACCTTATGTAACAGAGACACCTCTAAAAGGCCTCTTTCCCAATTGAGAACTTGACTGTTTTTTCCCCAGTTGTGGCAGAAATATTTGCCAATCAGAAAGCAGCAGTGCCTCAGAATTTGAGAAAAAGCATTAATTCTGCAATGTGTTTTTGTCTGTGGAGACAGTTCTGACTGAGAAACAGTAATTATAATAACTGTTGGCTGAAAATATAAATAAAGCATAGTATTGTCAAATTTACTTAATTGGTAAAATCTTACATCTTTCCCAAAATGAGAAATAAGCTCGTCTTTTTTCCCCAAAATGGACAGGCCTGGGCCTCTTCCCAGTTTTGTGGAAAAAAGCCCTGATGAACACATTTTCTAAGTAACAGTACATAGAAATAAGAATTGAATACATAGATCTATCTAATTATTATTTAATTTCAGCGAAATGTTCAGATCCAAATAAAATTTGGCAATTGCGTTATACACTGTGTCATTATTTTTTTCATAGGGAGACATCAGTCTCACAGACATGATGCCTGCATCTTACATATTCTGATCTGAAATCCGACTCTTGGTTGGAGGTGAAGTTGGAGGAGCTCACAAAAACAAGATGGATTTCATAGAGGTTTGTAAGCAGAACTTATTTGTATGGTGGGAAAGCATTTCACATCAATGCCAAAAAAACCTGGAAACCTTACTTTGAAAGGTGGAACTGAGAGACAGTATTAAAGCATGAAAAGATCTTAAACAATACATACGTTCTCAGTATTAAAAAAACAAAACATTTGGTAATCTTTTCAGTAAATTTTATATTGACTAAGACCGAATTAAATATACAGGTCTGTGTTTACTGTATTAATCCAGATCAACTTCCTTAATACACTGCTGACTCCTCTTTTAATTGGGAATAAAATAATAATCAGTTATTCTGAGGTAAAATAAAAAAATATAATCTGTTTTAATATGTTTAAGCCTGCAGCCAGTCAGATTTTTCTTTATTTAATGTTCTTGTGGTCTAAATATAATTCATTGAGTAAAAAAAGTATAACAAGTAAATATTTGATACCAAATAAATATACTGGCCCACTTTTATTGACAATAATATGTAAACACAGGTTTAATTTTATTTTATTTGGCCTGTATAGGTTCTATATAAAATACATATTTTGTATATTATTAAAAGTGGTCAAGTTTTAGTATTTCATGTACAGCAGATATTTAAGTTGTAATACTCAGTGTTTGCATTTTCTTTATTTTTCAGACAAGATGCTGCCATTTTCACAACACAAGGTTACGGTATACAACTGTAATGGATCCAAGTATAGAACAATAAATTGAATGGATTATCTTGAACTACATCAATTTCTACAGTTTTTGTTCTCAACACTAATTGACACTCAAGTTTTTCACAAGGATCTGTGCATGCTGGTTTCCTCCCACATGCATTTAGCGCTGTCATCCATGCCAATGAGAGTGATGTGAAAAGTAGTTTTGCTTATTTAATACTCAATAAAAAAACACTCATCATTCCATTTGAGACGTTGAAGTACACAGTTGTATTGAACTGACTGTTACGTGTACATATAACGGAGAATACATGTTGATGCTGAACTATGTTCAAAACCTGTGACACAACTTTAAAAAAACAGCATAGGGTTGTTACTTGTTTTTTTAACAGATTAATTATGGACCTTAAAGGGACACACAGCATTCTTGATTTGTTGAAAAGCTAACAACTCGCAGCGTCCCATTAGTTTTTCTACATAATTCACATTTTTGCAATCATTAATACTAGAATAGTGCAAAGCTAATAGTTATTATTATATAACTAAACTGTTGATAATATTGCACCAATAATTTATACATTCCACTCACAGCCATTACCAGTATGTATTATATGTTTGACATGCCTATTAAACAAAAGATCACTTTTTCAGTAGAATGACTTATGAATTCATTAAACCTGAGTATATCCAACATTTAAACTACACTTGACCTCCCTATAATATATATATATCTGTGCCAATGGACATGGCAAACGCTTAGGGATCACTTTATGCTCTGTCAGCTGTCATGTAAGATTCTCTATTACCTATGTTCATGAAACACACATTTTCATCTTACTCTATGAAAATATGTATAAAGTTCTTCCTTAGCAATTATTCAATGCTATTGACATGTCCAATAACTATGAATTTTATTTTGGCAAAGTTGTGGTTAGAGCATAATATTATGTACATTGAATATGAAAATGAAACCCATTAAGTATTTGAATAGACGCCTATAGTCTTCCAGACCGCCTCCAATCCATTTAAAATAAATCAGGAATGATAAATGTCCTTGCTGACAAAAGCACATGACAGACTTGTGTGTTATAATACATGATGCTGTTTTTCATGCTTTTCTCTTTTTGGCGACCATCTTAAAATTTTAAGTACGTTAGAAAATTAAAAAATAGAAGAAGCTGCACAGTAGCCGATTTATAAGTTAAATATAGTACGGCCAAACAAAAAAATAGGTGTGTTTCCTATTGCATGCTCTAAAAAAATAAGGTCGGTAGGTAGGCATTTTCTTTTCTTTCTTTTTTTTTTGGGCAAGATATTGTGAGATTCTACATGTATTTATATCATAAACCCCATTCAAGTTGATGATACAGCTGAAAGTTTCTCTGTGATGTCAGTTTACCTCGATATTTTGTGATAAAACATTGTTCAGAACAAATATTTTTTTTTTTTTTTTCATAAAAAGATTTAGGGTCGGCACCTTAAAAATAGGGTCGGTCGTGCCACCGGAAACACAGGTGTTTTTTTTTGGCCTAATATATATAAGTAAATATATAATGTTAATATCTCTTATTTATCCCATGTTGAGACGACACACAAGCTAGACCACGAGACAATATACGTTTTAATTGAATTGAATGTTGTTTAACGGCTCATCAACACAGTATAGGTTATTTAGGGCCGCCCCAGAGAGAGGGGAAGGAATACATAAACATCTGGGAACCTGCCCTACTCTTGTTATCGAATAGATTCCTATGGTTCTTTAACGTGCTCTGAGGATAAACCGATACACGGGACCGCCCGGTTTACGTCCCCATCCGACGGACGAGACTAAGGGAAAGTGTCTTGGTCATCGCTTACCCGGCCGAATCCGAATTTATTGGAATTTTTTTTTCTACAAAATGATATTAAGTTTAGGGTTATTACCCTCGCGAGCCTATCTACCTATAGACTGCAGGGTTCTGCCAATCCCTTACTGATTGAGATATAGTTTCATAAAAGATGGTAGGTGTCATTGGCGTAGCTCTGAGTAAGCAGGGTACGCCCGACCCTACGCCTAACTCGGAAATCGAAAATGTAAAAAGTCCAAAAATACAATAACAATGGAGGAGGTGTTGGCGGTGTGAGGGTGGGGTTATTTTTAGGTAATGTGTGTACTTCCCTTTATCTACCGTTTTATAACTCTGAAATATACGTCAGAAAGCGCATTGTAAAATCAAACAAACTTAATACGGGTAGCATGACCCCGAACCCCACTAGGATAAGTTAAACGGACTGAGGGCGGGAGGGACCCCGAATCCCACTAAGATGAGTTAAACTGTGTGTGTGGTGGCGGTGGGGAGGGGGAGTGGGGAGGGTAGGAGGGTGCAGCAGGGTACACATACATGTAAGTGGTCGATTGCCAATCATGTGTTCTTGGTATCTCAGATGTAAAGGCGCTGACACGGTTTAATAGTACACAGATTGTTTTAAAGATGCTATTTGACAGACTTTCAAAAAAGAGGCCTCGGTTACACAGTGGAAAAGGCGTTGAACCTAAGGAGCTGGAGCCCTGGTGATGGCATGTCTACTGGGACTATTCACCCATCTTACTTCCCTCTGCGGTCGCTGTTCAAATCAATAAAGCCCTAGTTCATATTATATTTGCGTCGACAATCCAAATGGCCTTTAAAACACATTTAAAATCATAGTTCGCATTCTAGATTATTTCTGTCCATTTAAAAAAAATTGCTGGGTGGTGGTGTGGCGGGGGTGGATGGGTCGAAAGGATAATAGCCAATGATACTTTTTTAAAGGGCTCTTCGACCAAAATAAATAAATAAAAACACACGTCCTTTCGAAGATTTAAAAAATTGTCCGCGTACAACTTTTCACCCTTTGATTATACTAGTACAAGCATTGTGACGTCACAATTCTGTGTTGGATGTGGTCTTCGGGAAACACGGTATTGATTTTTTGCAATATTTTCAATAACAATCGAATTTCAAATATATCATGTTAGCATAAATATTTTGTCTCTTATCGACTGTCTGTTCACTACAATATATCAGGTAATTTCAGAATTTATCACACACACAGCTGACCGATGTATTGCATGCCGTAGTCCATGCCGTGTAACAAAACTACACAAAAACAACGTTCGAAACGCTTGCGTAAAACAGTGACCAAACGTTTTTTTGGGTAGAAAAAAGTACTTTTTTCAAATTTGCTTGAAAATTCACATACTGCCAGAGGAAGGATTAAACTCATCGTTCATGTTCTTGTCTTTTTTCTCGCTGTTAAAATCTTCATACAAATCGAGATACAAAATAAATTAATTGAAGTCGATCGATAAACAGCTGACATTTTGCTCTTTCGCATGTTTGTTGACTGAAATAACTTTCACAATAACACAACATAGACCTAAATTTATTTTTAAAAGTAGGCCATGAAAATGATGGTTATTTTATAAGGAAATGGCTTTATAAATTATGTTTTAATTGTAGTGATAAAAATATGATTCTGAAAGTTTTGTGTATGAAGCACACGGTTTAAGAGAGTCTCACTTTTCTGTGTGTAATTTTATGAACGGTCATGAAACGTTTTTTTGGGTAGAAAAAAGTACTTTTTCCAAATTTTGATGAAACTTTACAGGCCTGTAGAGGAAGACTTTTTCTTGACTTTAATGCTTTCGTCTTTTTTCTCGCTATAAGAACAAACTGTAATTATCAATTTGATCAAAAGCTAAAATTTCACATAAATTTTCAAAAAACGATCGGTAATTTGTAAAAGCCTAGAAATCGTATTTTTAATAAAAAAGAATCGACAAAACACGTAAAAACTTAAAATTCATTCTGTAACAAACGAATTGATGCATTTGTTTATGTGTGTCATCATTGTACATTGTCAGTTGAATACAGTTTACATCACTGGTGTCATTTTGACCGCCATCCTGAAATCTGCTCAAAACGCAGTTTGTTTACGTTTTTTGCGCGTGACGTTTTTAAGTAAATATCCCTCCGCGGCGGCTTGGCGCTCCCACTGATAGGTGAGTACGAAGAAGCCTAATCCTTTAATGATTTTGATGTATCATAGTTAACATTTACCTTGTTAAATATGTATGTTTAAACTGGGTGTGTTTGGTCGGCTGTGTATTTGACTACTACACTTCCTCATTATAAGGACCGAAATATTAAACGAAAATTACTCTTGACATTGGCTATCTTATAAAATAATAAAGCAATAACAGTGATATGATCGTAAAATAATAAAATGACCTAGATGGTGCTTAATAAGGCTTTTATGGAAATGAATAGCTAAAAGGGAACCCCTTGAAGAAATCAACAATAGAGAAAATGTGTAGTTTCGGTTTTATTGCGTATGTTCATGAGAGGTACTGTAAGGTGCAATACCTCTCACAACCCTTGAACAGGTTTAAGCGGTATTCTTCTTTAAAGCTACAACGATTGGGCTTGATGATCCCAATGGACTAGTAAGTAATAAAACCACTGATTTGTAGTCAATGCCACTTTTCACAGCCATACACAGCACTTAACACATGCTGGTGCGGAAGTTCTTGTTTTATGTTAAATCATAGTGGGCAATGTTTGATTATTATAGAAAACAATTATCGAAATATAGCTTTCCCAACGAATGCAATTGATTTTATTAAACAATTGCCACGACATATAAATAAAAAGTACATACTGTCGCAATTTCCAAAATCTGGAGTAGAAGACACCAGACCCAATTTACAGTTCGGGAAGATGCATTGGAACGGAACAGTCATGATAATTTCTATGGATTTCGTTTCTCCTCTTCTCATCGTCATCGATGGAGTGAGGATCTGTATGCCGGCGAAAAATGGCTCGGATATGCCCGATCGTCGCCCTGGTCTGCCACGGGGTACGGTATATGCTCTCGCCGCACACGTAATCTGAAATAATGTTATACGAAACAATATTGATGTATATTACCATTACCATCTGAACATTTGTTTCGACGACGGATGTGTATGATCCATAATGTTACGTTATGTGAACAATCGTAATATTAATACGACTATATAGGTATATATATATATATATACTCAGTTGCAAAAGAAAGTGGACACTGAAATACAAAAAGATTGGACAGGGAAAGTAGCATTCAAGGAGGACAGTCAACCACAAAACACAGAAACAAACACGCAAACAGACAAACAAGAAGGCAAAGGCAATATTAAATACAAAAGACAACACAAACACAAAAGGGTTTACAATAGGGCTACCGCCTTGGAACGGTCAGTGGCAAAGTAGGCCACTGGGGGTTTAAACCGGTTCTAGGGTGCACCAAACCTCACACTTACCCTACTGTCATCCCATTAAAACAGGACAGTGTAAATAAAGAAATCCCCGCCATGATCTAATCTCTAACCAACAAGGCAGCATCAATAGGCAATATAAGTAAAACACAAATATGCTCGTGTAAATATGATATAAAAACAACAACAATAGCCTAGAAAGCCACAATGAAGGTACTCAATGACTTGGCAGAAGCCAGAGCAGTAAGAGAATAAATCATTAAGGGCACGACAAGAAAGATCATGGACAAACATCAAACGCCACCGTCCCAATGGTCATCATAGGGTCATCATAGGGTCCATAGCCTGTCCGGTCATCGTACAATTAAAGAGGAAAGCATAGTGGCGAACTGTAAAAGGGTCATAACCTCTTTTGATAAACTTGTTAACAAGTTTAACAAAGATAGTATGAAAGTGATCATGACCAATAATCTTACGAAGTTTATAAATCACATCACCATAGAAGTCAGGTTGTGATAGTCCTTGTCGCAGAAGAGTCCTTAAATTACTCTTATATTTAGAAACAAGATCAGGGTTACGATAATACAATTTTGCAAAGGTTTTATGGTAACGGTAACCCTGACTGAGTAACTTTTTAGTTATACAAAGATTACGAATATTAAAGTCCTCAACTCGAGTACAAGCTCTAGAAAAACGAATGAGTTGAGACAGATACACCCCATAAGAAGCTGCTCGGGGAACATCCCCATCCAAGTGGGGATAATTAACAATGTCAAAATTAAAATCATCTCTCTTGTCATAGATTTTGCTAATTATTTTACCATATTCAATCGAGAGATCTAAATCAAGAAAATAATCATAAACAAAGAAACCATGATTAATAGCACTAATGATATGCATTTTAAAGTTATCATTCTGTGTTGATCAAAATGCAACAAATGATATACATTTTATACAAGATGTGTTATTAAATACGTAGAATAGTTCGTGTTCGATTGTTAAACCCTAAGACAAATATATGATGAACGCATTATTTAATTTGTAACAAACACGCAATCCTTTATTTGTTGTTATTGTATATATGCTTAACTTGTAAATACAATGAATAAAATATGTTTAAACTAAACACGCTGTTGTTTAGTCTGCGAGAAATATAAAATTTACGTAATATTAATCTAAATTGAACATTTTTTAACTTAAAACTCGAATATTTTGAGAAAATGTTACTATCAATTATTGGTTTTATTTACAATTTTACGGGTGAAAGATTAGGGTTTCTCAGTGAAAGAATATTCATAATCACTAAATATTAATAACTCGAAACACAAAAATAACTGTGAAATTGAGCCAGGACATGATCGAAGACGTTGACGTCATTTCCTGAGAACGTTCTGGGTTCTATTATAAGGAAATGCACCAATCATTGGCCTCATCCTCTCAACGACACGCGAACCATCTCGGAAATGATTTCCCTCTAATAAAACCCAGCAGTTAAATAATATATATTGCTAGTCGCAACAGGCGTAAGTAACGCTTATAGGTTATCTCGTTGACACTTACACTGATTCCCATCACAATTCGATTATTTCTTAGTTCCGACTCTTCCAGATGCAGCAGAGTTATATTTGACCTATTGCAATATCCCTTTGTAAACGTGTAGTGTCTTTCACCGTCAATATCCCAATATACTTGGTAAAATAGGTCCTCTTCTGCCATATCGAAGTCGCAAACAAACGTGACGCCATTTGCATATGTCTTTACGTCAATTGATGCCTGTCCAAGCTCATGAGATGGGGCAACACCTAAAACGATTGCATTGATATGGCCTTGAGACAGGACAATGTGTACACACATTGTTTGTATCACGTCACTAAAGGTTTAGTGCAAATGTGTGTATATAAATGATCATATATTTATAAAACGGAAGGATTTTAATCAACGGAATGGACAACGAAAATGTAAAATATACGAACCATCTTGTCCAGTTCCTGAAAATAATGAAACACACTGATCAGAATAAGCCACATTAATATCCTAATCGTATACTTAACGGTGTTTATACAGTTCCACTATGTTATATATCACGCTGTTCATATGGTCCTTATCTTATATATTGAATTGTTTATACACATATCTTAGGTTATGTTATATATCTCCTTGTTTCTACAGTTACCTAATCTTATATTTGGCCTTATTTGTACATCATCGACTCAGCAATGAATATCACAACTTAGAGTTTGAGTCTTTGAATGCTACATGTCCAGTTCGTTATATATCATAAAACGGTCAAATTCTAACCATATAAACGTCAGCACAGATAAAATAATCAACTGATACAGTTAACTTGTAAACAAGTATGATTTATTTATGGTGATCCATACAGAATGCGTTTTAAAACAAGACAATTATCAGTAATACAAAGTATGCTACTTGTCTCTCTTATGTGTGATAGTTTATTTCTAAGGATCTCCTTTTCAGTATTTACTGATTTTAATTTAATACTAAATCAGAAATACCAAAGCAATATCCACTCTGTTCATTCTGCGATGGACCAAGTCTGTACACAATCAACTCTTGATTGCATTTCTTCACTTGTATGTCGTAAGTATGTGTGCATGTTGAGTTGACGCCAATCTGACAGGCCGTTGTATTAATCAAACCGTCTTGTATATTTGGAGTAGGTCCTAAATATAGAAACAGCACCATTTGTGTACTGATTGCATTTATAAATTATGTAAACATTGGTCAATTTGAAATTATGGTTTTGAAGTGCCGTCAGTATTATCATGATGCGGACGATTCTGGCTGCGACTTTGACCAATTGTCATCTTCGACTCGGTAAAACACAGTTTTTCGGGGTAAATCCCATGTATACATATACATTAACATGCGGGGAATACGAGGTAATCGCAAGCACTCGAGCATTACATGTCATTCCATTACAGAACAGGTTTAACCTTTTAAATCTTTGATGACATCAAACAACAGAGTTCATTGTTGCGGCTTTCAGTCAAAAATGCCCATTATGTTTCAAACATTTAAATAAAGCAAACACATTATTTTGATTTACCATTGGCGTAGATTGGATACTGAGTTCCACAAGAAAACAGCTCTGGCGGTGTTTCCGGCATGGTGTTTTGTCCAACGTTGTACCACCTGAGTGGCAGTCTTGAGTCATTATATCGCGTGAACAAATGCTCAGTCACGAAATCAACGTACCGGAAGTCCAGAGAAGGTAACTGTTTATAATGCACGGAATAGCAAGGATCTATCTCTTCCTGGTAACCTGAAACGCATTTTGAGTTTGACAATATTATAGGCATATACCATTTTATATGCAGCACACAAATGTCACACAAAAATGAAGTCACGACATAAATATTACAAAACACTCGTGATATAACAACAACAATGCTTACACGTTAATGCACGCTTTCTGAGGTTATGGTTTTGAGTAGTGTGATAAATGAAATTTGTTATTAAACCTATTTCTGAAAACGACATGATGCTCGGCAAGCAGCCGCATCGTATTATATTTGCCTGTTGTATCATATATTTGCCTGTTGTGGCATACCATACTTGTATGTCGTATCATATCATATTTGCATGGCGTATTATATCATACGTGTCTGTCGTATCATATCATACTTGCATGTTGTATAATATCATATCATATTTGACGGTTGTGGCATATACTTGCCTGTCGTATCCTATCATACTTGCCTGTTGTATCATATCATATCATATTTGCCTGTTGTGTCATATCATATTTGCCTGTCGTATCATATCATACTTGCCTGTTGTGGCATATCATACTTGCTTGTCGTATCATATCATATGTGCCTGTTGTATCATATCATATTTACCGCTTGTGTCATATCATATTTGCATGTTGTGTCATATCATACTTGCTTGTCGTATCATATCATATTTGCTTGTTGTGTCATATTAGATGTACCTGTTGTGTCATATCATATTTGCATGTTGTGTCATATCATATTTGCCTGTTGTATCATATCATATTTGCCTGCTGTGGCATACCATACTGGCCTGTCGTATCATATACTTTTTGCATGTCATATCATATCATATTTGTCTGTTGTGGCATATCATACCTGCCTGTCGTATCATATCATACTTGCCTGTTGTGTCATATCATATTTGCCAGCTATGGCATACCATACTTGCATGTCGTATCATATCATATTTGCCTGTCGTATCATATCATATTTGTCTGTCGTATCATATCATATTTGCCTGTCGTATCAGGCCATATTTGCCTGTTGTATCATATATTTGCATGTCGTATCATATCATATCTGCCTACATGTTTAATAGATTCAATAACAAATGAGCACAGCTATACGATCCTATACATAGTTCCATTTGTTACACAAATTATGAATTATAAACAATACAATGTGTTGATTTTATTACTGCAATGCAATGGTCGACTGATTATTTGCCATTAATTAAATTATATTCCGCATAGAACAGTATAATTGATAACTTTAAATCAGCCAAATTACCGTGATTTCGAATTACAAAAAACATTGAATATATTATGTACAACATTGAACATATGTTATTGCGCTACATTTGCTATTGTATAAGAGGTAGCAGCGTAGTGTTTTCTTCGTGAATTTAGCAAATCAAAAAAAAACTACAGAGACAGTTTATATATAGATCGGTCATTTAATATAAACATAATACGTACTGCATTCTATTGCTACATCTTCGTCATGACCGCAGTCATGTACTTTCCATTCTCTTGATCTACATTCCGATATATCGTCCTCTACTCCCAAACAGTAAAGATCATCTATCAAGATGTCACCAGAGCCCGCTCCAAAATTACCATCGTATCTATACAGTCTGAAAATGCGAAGAACGAAATATAAATAACTTCATGTAATTGAATCATCAGTTTGGCATGTGACTGTACACTCACCGATATACAATGTTTAGTTTAAACTTATTTATTTTGCATCGATTGTAACGAAAGTTCTATGAACTTATTTGAATCACTCTCGATGTCTTCCTGGGCAGAACCAGTACTTAACAATGCAGATAAAGTGTCAGGGACACAACGCATATGACAATGACGGGAATCGAACCCACGACTTTTGGATCATGGGTCCAACGCTCTACCACTAGACTACAGCGCTCCACATGTTTGATAATTGTCTTCTTAATGGAGCGTGGTGGAGGTATGTCTGATATAAATCTCCATCCGTCATATCATCTCACTTTGTTGCTGTACTAGTAACTTGATATAATGTATAAATGGGACAAAAACACCATTTTATTTCATTTCACGGAGTGAATACACGACAAAAAAGAGATTAAAAATTGAGAAGGTCATTTATAAACAAAATGACAATGCAAAATGACAGAGTGAATAATGCCAAATAGTACATGGCTAATTCCATTACTAACATCAAAGGTGGCGTACATACTTAAACGCTGGAGCATGCGTAAATGCGCACACTACATATATTTGGCTCCACCTACATTCAAACACTCAATCAACAATTACTAGTGATATATTACCGTGAACGCAGTATAAACTATATACTTCTAAAACACCAACTAGTCGAGTATTGTAGACGAAAGAAAAGCAGTTATCTTGGCGTGTTTATAGGTGTAAAATATAGAACAAAGTAAGAGGTTATAATGAAACCTCCAAACACATTTATCAATAACATTCTTGCTTTAAACAATGATACACACACACATGTAGGTACTAAAGTAGTAAAGGAAGTGAAGCATCCACAGAACGAAGTCCGTCAAAAACACGCTATTTATAAAAATACAAGTTTATCAATTTATAAAACTTAATTATATATGATTTCTGTAAACAACTTTATTTAACTCTTTTGCCGCCACATTTCAATGCCATCTGCTAACGTTTGAATTCAAAACTTCCGGTAATATTTTATATATAAAGTGTTATGGACAAGTTCTGAGTGGCGAACAGTGTTGACAAACGCTGATCAGCCTGCATATAGTGTGCATGTTGATCTGGGCCTACGCTGGTCGTAACATCAATGTTTGCGACTGTGGCAGCAAAGGGGTTAAATCTACCAAAACAAATACATTCATTTATATTGCATATGTGTTTTATTCAAACATTGATTATCCAACAAACTAATATACCTTATTCAATACGTAGTATTTTGGAGATCACAAACATTTTAATAGTTGAACTTATTGCGTTAGTCATATGAACACTTTAACCAAAATATTAATACATCGATTTGAAATGGTACCTTTCTGGAGACTGATCGCATTTTACTATTAGCTTCAAATATACGGACAGAGATAATCATCTATGCATAAATATAAAAAAAAAAGTTAGCTATTATATGAAGTATTTGTATAATAATATTTAAAAATTAAAACGGGTTTCGCAAACATTACCCGGATGTATATCCCATCATGGAACATAACACGAGTGCGTCATCGTCATCAAAATGGTCATTACAAACTGTTCCCCACTGTCCGTTATATTTGACCTCCACTCGACCTTTAACGTTCTCAACTTGAGTCGGATCTGATTCTACTTCTGTGTTGCGATTCATAATGCGGACCTCTGTGTGTGCACCTTAAAGTATATTCCTTACTGGTTATATGACTTTCGAGATAGTTTTAATAAAACATACACAGACCAGGTTCGAACCAAACTTTCATTTCATTTAAATTACACAGTTTCTGAAAGAAGAATTAGATATTTATAAATTCTGAAGTCGAGAATGTAAAATTAATTTAAACTGTAATGACATATCTTTTTATTTTCCGTGTTTTTGGTAAATAAGGATTTGATGTCAAAGATAAAATATCTTTCCTTCTTAAAGAATGCTGTGGTTACATTAATTCAGTTGTATTGGTAAATCTTTTTAAATCCTATATAATTTACAATTACATAAACCACTAATGATAATCCTCCTACAACAACAACAACAAAAAACAAAACAATAACAACAACAACAGCAACACCGAAACAAATCGGAGCCCAATTTTAAATCTTGATTAAACCTAATACCGTATACGTATGTTTCATGTTGTTCTTATATTTATGACGTCAAAGACATTTAACTTAATATACAACAAAATAGAAATGTTTAGGAAACAGACGCACCATTGATATGCATGCGCTATATTTTATTGGCAACATATTTTATATGACCAAGGAATTGATTGAATCACGGCGGATAAGCAGCTTCTCAAAGCGCCTGGACATAACGCAGACGTTCGGTTTCATTTCAAACATCAAATGCAGTAAAACTATTCTTACGACAATTAATTCCGACATCCCGTTCATGCCCACACGTGCTTGTCAGCCATTCTGGAGATTGACACTCAAACAGATCCCCCTCTGTACCACTGCAGTTCAGGTTGTCTAAGATGACATCTCCTTTACCACGACCATAGTATGCACCTGAGTGAATACTTATTTTTCTGGTAAATAAAGCAACAGTGACATATGTAAATTATATATTTGTATATTTGTAAATGCAGATCAATTGAAATGTATATTATATATTTAAATACAGTAAAGGCATCCATCTGAAGAAAAGAACACAAACAATAGAATAAAGTGGCAGACTCGGTTTTATTGAGTCTGTCAATGAGAGGTAATATACGATGCAACGCTTCTCACGCCCCCTAGCACAAGTAATAACACCACTGATTCGCAGTCGCCAGGAGATGTTTTACCGCCATCACACTGCACTAATCTAATGCTAGTTTGAATGTAAATACATAAGTAAAGTGGATCCTTTGGACGCATCCAATGCAAGCAAGAGAACGTTACTGAGTCAGACGCGATTTCATTTAGACCGTTCATGAGAGGTAGAATGGTTTGCAACACCTCTCAAGACCCCCAGCACCGGCTTAGGCGGTATTCTCCTTTAAAGCCATTTTGACTGGGATTATAAGCCTTAACAGTTATCGATGAATTAATGTAGAAAATTATACGTACCCCTTGTATTCGTTTCTAAACCCAAGAATTCTGCAGATAGTTTCTGCGTCGGCCATGTCGAACCCTTCATCACAAACACTGCCCCATCTATTGTCATAGTACACCTCCACACGACCGGAATACTGTGTCCAACCATCAGACAGTCTCACTGGCGTGTCTGATACAAGACACATATGAAATGGGTTGTGAATGATCTAGTCATATTTGTTTTCAATTCTTATTTATTCTTTACTCACAAATGCAGTTTGGTAAATAATATATTTGTATTGGATAACATAGTCAAATGGTACATGTATATGTGAATTTTAAAATACATTATAAAACATATGTAATGACTTTAACACTCGTGAAGATGGTATATTATGCAGAAAGCATACCATTATTCATATGCAATACAAAAGGTCAAACCACGTTAACATGTATCAAGAATTATGGCAAAAATCCTATATAAAAATATAATAAAACGTTCATATTATGATACAAAGCATGTTTTAAGAATGCATGGAATGTTACATTCTTAGAACAATGACAAATACATACTACATTGAACACCGATATCTCTTCCGTGATTGCAGTACGCGTACGGACTTAACCAGTTGTACTCGGCATTGCACTCCGATATGTCCGGTTCTGGCCCTGTACATTTAAGGTTCGATATGGTAATGTTTCCAGATCCTTTGCCATAAAACGCCCGCAGACGAACTGCAACACTTCTGCAGATGAACAATACAATGTAAATAACAATAAACACAATTACAATAAATAAAATAACCAATAACCTCTTTCGAAGTGGTGTTCTTTTTATCACTAGTTATTATTGATAAATACTGAAAAGAGGAACTTCTTAGAAGTACCAAACACAAACAAGAGAGAAACGTAGCAGACGCGGTTTTATTGATTCTGTTCATAAGAGTTAATATAATTTGCAACACCTCTCACTACCCACCGACTTAAAGTTGAATATAGGATGATATACATATACAATCGATATATGTTAAACTATTAATTAAGCAAACTGCTACAAAAGTTTATGTTGTTCGTTACCTTTGCGACGATGCAGCTTCTCCTACTACATTACTATTTTTATTACTGTCAATTATACTATTGGAAGTTTTCCCTGTGGTGCCTCGAGTATGTAATATATGTGTCTTACACTTGCTTACCCCGGTCTGTCCGATAATATAACGTTAACGTGTTAGAGACCTTATTACGATAAAAAAAGCTCTGTGGATGTGTTTTTTATACATTTTACTTCACTCCCTCCTCTCATTCGACATCCCATTAAAATATGAGAGGTGACCGGGTCACGTACGGTATTAAAAGGCAAGTAATTATTGTATTCCAATGATAATGATATATTAAACATAGAACAATTAAGAGTAATTACAAAAATATATAATAAGCAGGTGGAATGGGCCTATTAATGAATAAACGTATCTGTAAGAGTTATCAGTACCACTATTTATAAATTTACTTCTGAAACGGCATTTTAGTATTGTTATCTTGTATAGGGGCATACGTTCAACGAAGAAATATATTTTATGTGTTGAACCTTATTTCAAATAACATAATAATTTAAAATAAAACAACAACTTGCCTTGATATAGTTAGGTTTATTTTTATTTGGTGACTATTGTGTTACCTTGTACTGTAACCCAGCATTCTACATATAACCATTGCGTCTTGCACATCAAAGTCATAGTCACAAATTGTACCCCAGGATCCAAGATATTCAACTTCTACTCGACCAGAGTAACGGCTGGGGCCATCCACTAACCGGACAGGTGTGTTTGGTCCTATATTGAATGAAACATTTGAATAATTCTTTCAATGATGTATACATGACAGTAGGTGTCAACAGGAAGTGTAGGTGTACGTGTAGGTGTCAACAAGAAGTGTAGGTGTAAGTGTAGGTGTCAACAGGAAGTGTTGGTGTAAGTGTAGGTGTCAACAGGAAGTGTATGTGTCAACAGGAGGTGTAGATGTCAGCAGGAAGTGCAGGATTCACAGAACGCAATTATAAACACATTTGAAACAATAGGGAACGTGGCTTTCACCAATGCTTGTAACATGGAACATGAAACAAGTCGCAATTGGCTTGTTTTAATCAATCATGATCTTAACTTAATTCTGTGTTTACCTACCTACATATTAAGTGGCAATAAATACTGAAAAAATGATCCCTTGGAAGCAACAAGCACAAACAAGAGAGAAAAGTAGCAGACTCGGTTTTATTGAGTCTGTTCATGAGAGGTAATTATAAGATGCAAAATCTCTCACGCCTTCTAGCATCGGGTTAAGCGATATTCTACTTTAAAGCAACACATAATTGGCTTGATGATCCCAAAGGACCAGTAAATAATAAACACTACTGATTTATAGTCGGGGCGACTTTTAACGGCCGTCACACAGCACTAAGCAAACGCTAGTGCGAATGTCAATAAATACTGAAAAGGTGATCCCTTGGAAGCAACAAACACAAAAAACAAGAGAGAAAAGTAGCAGATGGAAGTTGGAGTTTCATGGCCATTTTATTTTAGAATCGTCTTCATTCCGATTTTTGAAAAATCGCTGAGCCCGAGATTTATAGATATCGGTGAAACATACTCAAATACTTTTTCTTTTACTTGAATTTCCACTACTCCAACCTTTAAAGGTTTAATTCGCCCATTGGTTAATCGTTTAGGGCAAATCGTTTTGTTAGAAACTGGGACCATACGCCGTTGGTTATGGACTGTGTGAATACCTTATTGTAGGTTCCATTTTCACCGTCATATGCATACCATCTTCGGGATGGCTCAAATTTTGTACTATTGACTTTTTAAATATTGAGATCTGCTCAACCCGGCGCTAGAGGGTGTGAACGGTAGCAAGCACTTTTCACTACCCTTCAATCAAACCGATACTACAATACATGATTGTATTTATCGTGTTCGACGACTACCAAATTTCGCTTTTCATACATTGTTTTAAGTACGGTTGAATACGCGTCTTAGTGTTTAGTGATATACGTAATTGTTTGTGTATGAATATTAATGAGCTTTAAAATAAAACAGAGGTTACTTACGACAGTTGATGCCAACTCTGTAACCGTAACTTGCTGTCGCATCCCAAGGGTAAGACGCACATTGGTCCACATCCGTTTCGTTTCCAATGCATTTTAAATCGTCAATATTCGTATAATGGCCATAGCCAAACTTTTCTTTCTCATATATTGTTGCATTTCTACAAAAATATTAGTGAACACACTCTAATTTCAAAGCTAGTATGTTGAACTTATTTGATTCAGCACATGAGTTGTATAATTATATTCCTGAAACATGTATATATATATATATATTGTCTGTTAAACAATTTCATTGATTCAATTAAAGCAGTAATATGGCTCCATAAAATCGCACAAAACTAAAGCAAATGATCAAGTTAAAAAATAATAAACATGACAATATACAACATAAAGAGTGGTAAAGACGACATTATTACCGACTTGGAACGGTCAGTAGGAAATTACTTTTAATCAATTTTATGTGCACACAACTATTTGCCTGTCTTCATTGCCCAAATTGACAAGCCAGTGTAAATAAAAGTACATCCCACCAAAAGGAAATATCTGACAATAAGTCAACATTAGCGAAATTAGCAAATTATACATTTAATTTTGTTGCGAAGATAAATAAAAAATAAATCATTAGAAGTTACAAGAATTGTACGGAACAATCACAGCAGTTACAGCCAAAGAGAACCCTAATATAGGGTGTGACGAAAAAGAGAAACCCCGAGGGAGGAAAGTTCATGTACCTGCCTACCTTTGCAAGTTTCAAGATGCACTCATAGCATCCCACTTGGTTGTCCAGTCAACGCATAGCAGCAATACAATGTGAAGTATAATGACTGACTGTAGAGGGGTTAATCACTTAACTGTTCAACACGATAGGGTCGTATACTTTTCTGACGAATTTCTTGATTAGTATAGTACACGTAACAAATAGCATACAACATATGCGAAAACATGGTCAGTTTCGATAAAAATATAAATGCAAATGTCCGGCAAGAATTGTAGCATTCACAGAAAGAGCCACCAAAAATACGGAAATGAGAAATTTGGAAATCGCCGAACACGATAAATACAGAACATAACTCAATATTTAAAGTGCCAACAGTACGAAAGTTTGAGCCATCCCGATGATGGTATGCATATGACGGTGAACACGAAACCTTCAATGATGTATTTTCATACCACTCCATGGTTCCAGTTTCTAACAAAACGCTTTGCCCTAAACGAGAAAACAATGGGCGAAACCAACAAAATGGAATTTAGTTGAGCGCAGAGTTTATGAATCTTACAATTAGACAAACTATTATTTAATAAATCTGCATTCTTACTTTTGAGATGGAAATCCCATTTCTCTGCAGACGACTTCGGCGTCATTTAAGTCAAAATGAATGTCACGAACAGATCTCCATTGACCTAGAAACTGAACGTCCAAACGACCTCTGTTCACATTCAAACCATCCAAAAGTCGAACGCGTCTATCTAAAATAATTAAAGGCGATGATGAAATATAGGGAAACATTCCAAAATATATTAACTGCGTATTCAATTTAAAAGTCATAAACAAAACTATATATAAATAAACTGTGAGAAATAGAATACATCTTGCAAAAACTGTTTTAAGTATACGCATGGGAACATTATCAATCAAATATGCTATATCAAAATTACCTTTCAAGTACTTTAACTTTAAAATGTCCTCGTCAATAAATACACAATAACATTGACATTGACAAAACAAACCTATATATATATATATAACAATATGAAATTACTAAAGTGGCAAAAGACGAAGAATAACAAGGAATGGATGAACTGCTCTAAACCAATATCTACAATCGTGCCTTTTAGAAGATAATGCATGTTTCTAGAGAGTATTATGATGGGGACAAGCATAATATGTATGGAAATGAAAAAAATGGTCCTGTAGAAATCTCAACACTCGAACGCAATGACACCGTAGGTCTGCACTGTACCACAAAAAGGCCAATTAAATGTACAATGAAACAAACAGTGGTAAAGACAGGATTATCGGCTTGGAATAAGGCCTACTGGTAAGTTTAAATCGATTGTATGAGTACATAATCTCGCGATTATCCTGTCTTCAGCGCTAATATTAACAAGACAGTGTAAATAAAAGTACATCCCATCGAAAGGAATTCTCTAACACTAAATCCATATCCAGAGAATTAGGAAACTATTCAGGTATACGTTTTAGTAAAACTATATAAAAAATAATTAAGGAAACACCTCAGTATGTCTCCATCATTGTATTGAACAGCATCGAAGCTAATTGTAGTCTCCACTCCATTTTATCGTGCGTTGACAAAATGACAAATATATGATATCCAGTACGCCGATATTTTATTATGTACATATTAATTATGAAAATGTTGAATAAAATAGATGCCGTTTGTTGATAATGATTTACAAGAGTCCTATTCAAATGCATTAACAATTGTTCAATGGTTATATTAGGTGAAACATAAGGACCAAAAGGGAAATGTATGCTACCCTCACAATTATATTGATTTATTAATTCTTCTATTTAAGGTGCTCCCTCCCATTGCAACATACACGCATGATATGTTATATTATTAAGTGTAGATTGAAAGATATCAAACCATTCTCATCATTTACGTGTTGTATTAAAACCTAAAGCAGTAACACATTATTGTATGCCATATGTCCAAATTGCAGAACTAAATAAATACATACATGATATATATTCAATCAGTTGCAACAAAAGATTGAAAAACAAAATCCTCCTGCGAATTATAGACCAAACCATTCCAAATCAGTCAGTAAAGTTTTATATAGTGTTACACTCAACCAATATCACTGATTTATATTGTTAACTAGTCTGTATAATATAATATTAATTATAATAATATTATAATAATATCTATGCCGTCTGTATAATTCATTAATGAATCAGAATTCACATCAATGAATTTTGAAAACGTTATCCATTGAAAGCAACAGACACACTCACAAACAAGAGAGAACATTAGCAAATTACTTCTTAATAGGTTGTTATAAGGTTCAATGTGTGACAGATCCTCTCAAATCATAATGTTGTTTTGAAATCATACTTTTAAAAGTTAAGTTCATACTTATAGATATACATTACATTATCAGAGATTACATACTGGTTACGTTCAGCTGGAAATGTTGGTATCAAAAGGGTAACATTTTACAATATTAACAATGATGTAAATGAACTATTAGAGACAATCAATACGCATTGACCGAGTCTGCTACTTTTATATCTTGTTTGTTCTTGTTGCTTCCAAGGGATCCCCATTTCAGTATTTATTATTAATTCTAACCCTAACCCAAATATTTCACTAAATTAATTGAAAGCATCTTTTGTACAGGGTTCACATATTCTAGTTTTCAACATTCTCACAAAAGGGTCAACATTTGCATTATATTCAGCTTTGACATTTAAAAAAGTGTGGCTAATAATTTCTGCTTTTTATTCATGAAAGAGGATAAAACATCGAACAGGAAATGTAGATATAAACATGGAACAAGAAATGCAGATGTAAACATTGGACAGGAAATGTAGATGTAAACATCGAACACGAAATGTAGATGTAAATATGGATGCGGAAATGTAGATGTAAACATGGAACAGGAAATGTAGATGTAAATATGGAACAGGAAATGTAGATGTAAACATCGAACACGAAATGTAGACGTAAATATGGATGCGGAAATGTAGATGTAAACATGGAACAGGAAATGTAGATGTAAACATGGAACAGGAAATGTAGATGTAAACATGGAACAGGAAATGTAGATGTAAATATGGAACAGGAAATGTAGATGTAAACATCGAACAGGAAATGTAGATGTAAACATGGAACAGGAAATGTAGATGTAAACATCGAACAGGAAATGTAGATGTAAACATGAAACAGGAAATGTAGATGTAAACATCGAGCGGGAAATGTATATGTAAACATCGAACTGGAAATGTAGATGTAAACCTCGAACAGGAAATGTAGATGTAAACATCGAACAGGAAATATAGATGTAAACATGGAACAGGAAATGTAGATGTAAACATCGAGCGGGAAATGTATATGTAAACATCGAACTGGAAATGTAGATGTAAACCTCGAACAGGAATTGTAGATGTAACATGGAACAGGAAATGTAAATGCAAACATCGAACAGGAAATGTAGCATTCAAGGATCACAGTCATCCAAAAACACGCACAGAAACAACCAATAATAACATATACTCGGCAAAAAAAGTTTTGGACCAGGGTATATAAAGTCATATAAAAATAAAACTAGTGGACAGAATGTAAGTATAATTTTTTAGTAACCAAGGTCTATCCTACCCGGGTAATTTGGTACCAGAAACATAAAATTCCAAACTAGATTTGATTTTAAAAAAATATCGCGAACACACAAAGGGTCTGTAAAAAATGTTGCAATGTCCATACTAAGTAACAGTTACTGACACATTCGACTAACCAATAAAAAGATTATTATTTTTTCGCAAACTTTCATTGTAAACGGTAATTATTGTTGAATGTTGATCTATTGTGAATTATCAACTAAGATAATAAGGGTTATGGTCGAATGTCATGGTTCAGCGATCATTGTACGGGTTCGAACACTGCCATGGTCCAAAACTTCTTTTACAGAGTATATATAAAAGGTTTGAATTTATGACTAATCTATACATTTTGTGTATATTTATATTTCAAACTTTCTAACCCTAATCCTACCTTCTTATTTGAGAGATGTTGCAATTATATTATTACCTCTCATGAATAGCTCAATAAAACCGAGTCTGCTACTTTTCTCTCTTGTTTGTGTTTGTTGCTTCAAAGTGATCCCTTTTCAGTATTTATTTCTTACTGTCTTTTGCGAAAATACAGGATTTTGCTCAACATACATACCGCTGCACTGTACAGAAACATCTCTGTCATGTCCACAGGAGTAAATATTTAACCAGGTGCGGCTTGTACGACATTCAGATACGTCATATTCGGTACCAACACAATGTAAAGCTTCAATAACAATTCTACCGGTCCCAATGGTGCGATTATTACTCACGACTCTGGAAGAAATAACGTTTCCTTTTAGCATTTAGAGTTTTGTATACATACAATAGTTCCATACTTTTAGCATATTTAAATAGATCCAAACAAAGTCAAATAAAGGAGTATATCGTTCAAGTTAAATCAAAAAGGTAATTTGAAAATCAAAAAGGAATGTAGCTAATATAGATATAAAAATCGAACAGTAAAAGCAGCATTTAACAGTCAAGCATAAACACATACAGAAACAAAGAACAAATTTAAAGATGAATAAAATGTCAAATAAGGCATCACAAACAGAAAAGGGTTGACAATAGGGCTACCGCCTTGGAACGGTCAGTGGCAAAAAATGCCGCTCGGGGTTTAAACCAGTGACTAGGGTGCACCAACTTACCCTACCGTCAGCCCAATAAAACTGAACAGTGTAAATAAAGAACTATTCGCTCACCAACAAGGCAGCATTAATAGGTAATATAAGTAATAAATACTGATAAAGGTGATCCTTTGAGAGCAACAAACACAATTAAGAGAATAAAGCAGCAAACTCGGTTTTATTGAGTCTGTTCATGAGAAGTAATGAAAGACGCAACACTTATCACGCCCCCTAGCACCGGGTTAAGCGGTATTCTACTTCAAAGCCACCCATATTGGGCTCGTTGGTCCCAAAGGACCAGTAAAGAATAACTCTACTGATTCGTAGCACGGGGAGACATTTTACAGCCGCCACACTGCACTAATCAACGCTAGTGTGAATGTTAATAAATACTGATAAACGTGATCCTTTGAGAGCACAATTAAGAGAATAAAGCAGCAGACTCGGTTTTATTGAGTCTGTTCATGAGAAGTAATGAAAGAAGCAACACTTCTCACACCCCCTAGCAAAACACAAATATGTCTAACATTATATTAATCAGCAGATCATCTCCACCAACTAGCATAGAACATTAAGTAATAGATAGAGTATGGTTTCATTGAGTTGGTTAATTTAAACGTTTAAATGAACCAACTCAATGAAACCATGCTCTATTTGTTTTGTAGCATGTCCATTTCAGCTCTATTTCAGTTATTCTAACTGTTATTCTCACTGTTATTCTCACAGTTATTCTGACAGGTCTTGTTTTCAATTAAACGATTTACATCTGTGTCTGAAGAAAGAGAATTGTCTGTGACCATGCTACAATTTATTTTATCATTTACCTATCACTAATAATATACATAGTACCTTTATTTTCTTACAGTGGAATACAAAAACCTGTATCCCCTCTAGAGGTTTTCTGAATCCGTTTTAGTATGCTACTAAAAATAGATTCCCTATCACTATCCTACTTAAAATAGAACAGGGACATTCCTGATAATGCTCGCATTTACACCAATTTGCACGAGAACGTCAAGACGACGTTACGTCAAACAAAGAAAACAAATACGTCACACCAATTAACTTGAACTTGTTAGCTGTAGCTACACTCCCAAATATATTAAGATACGCCTATTTCCCTTCTACGCTTTATCAACAAATAGGCCTTAAAACATTTAGAAACCTTCTTTATTGCATACGTATGCAACATAAATGTAAATATTTCTGATTTTTAATCATATGTAGGAGGTATATAATAAAAGGATAATTGGTATCGCCTCGAGTAGGTAAATGCAAGATCAAGGATCTCACTAGAGGCGGAGCCTCGAGTGTGATCCTTGATCTGGCAGTTTCCTACGAGAGGTGATACACATTTACAGAACACGCTATTCTAGTAATAATCCTATTTTATTATACATTTACGACACCCATCAAAGAAACGTACCCAGTTTTAAAGCCCATCATATGACATATTACACTCGCATCTATATCATCAAAACTGTTATTACACACGGTTCCCCATGCTTCTTGGTAGAATAGCTCCACCCGCCCAGAAGAATTATTTGGACCATCAACCAGTCGTATTGGTGTGTGCGGTTCTTCAAATAAACAAATAAATATACACATACATTACATATAATTGCTAATGCTCTAATACTCTTACAGGCTAATTGGTTATATTGTATTAAATTTCACGATAAGTTGAAATAATATCAATGCTTACGTTATAATTTTGCATTTGATCAACTGTTACAAAATCAATGTCAAAATAAAACTACTAATTGCATTTAAAATTGAATTATAAAAGTTGCTTTATTTAAACCAGAGAGCACAGCAAACACTACATGATAAGATATCTGTGCTAATGGTGCACTATTTTGTAAATACGTTACATACAAGTCAGGTTGTAACAGTCTTTGTCGGTGAAGAGTTAAATTACGTAGATGATATTTACGTAAATGCATTTAAGGTAGCCCTTTTGCGGAAGTTTATAGTTAAAAAATTGCCGTAAAGGTTACGAATGTCCTCAACTTGACTGCATGCTCTTGAAAAAGTATACATTATTACCTTAACACATTTATAGTTCATATATAGAAAAGGAAAATTCATAATGTCTTCGCATGTCTTGATATGGAATTTCAGCTATTGTTGTCAATAATACGAGTATCGATACTATTGGCGTTCTGAGAATTATGAACATATAACTACCATTTATAACATCAACTAAATGTTCCAAAACATGAACAGTATGTCTAGAAAATGTAGCTCTTACGACAGTTTGCTGCTGCATAGCGACACGATGTTGACGATTGTTTCCACTCTGAAGAATTACAGGCGAGGAGGTCTGTTTCGTTTCCAGTGCAGTTTAATTCTTCTATCCAATTCGATCCGGATCCATGATTTCGTTCAGAAACCATGACTGGACTGGGTTGTAAAGCATTCCATGTTACTTATCGTGTACATACATTGTTAAAAGATTATTAAAGATATTATCACTGAAATATAATAACGAACGGCGTCAATAGTTTGTGGCTTTCTAGGTTATTGTTTTTTTTTTGTATTTATATATACACGAGCATCTTTGTGTTTTACTTATATTGCCTATTAATGCTGCCTTGTTGGTTAGAGAATAGTTCATGGAGGGGATTTATTTATTTACGCTGTCCCGTTTTATTGGGATGACAGTAGGGTAAGTGTGAGGTTTGGTGCACCCTAGAACCGGTTTAAACCCCGCGTGGCCTTTGTACTGACCGCTCGAAGGCGGTAGCCCTATTGTCAACCCTTTTGTGTTTGTGATGTCGTTTGCATTTTTTATTACTTTTGCCTTCTCGTTTGTCTGTTTGCGTGTTTGTTTTTGTGTTTTGTGGTTCACTGTCGTCCTTGAATGCTGACTTACCTGTCCGATATTTTTATCTTTATCTAAGAGAATATTTAGTTTACCACACGTGAATAAAACAAACTGTTTTAATCGCCACATTGAATATCTGACTTGAGTTTATAGTATCTATAATTTATGTGCACATTATTTGTGTCACACGTTATTTATCGTATTAATATCATAACACAAATCTCCGAGAACTTTTTCTCTGATGACGTACCGCCAATTTACGGAGTCAAAACAAATATGAAAATATCGCACAGGGAAAGAAGAGTATGATAATGGACCTTTGGAATGGGCCGAGCACAGCACATACGAAATATTGCAGTCTCGGTTTGACTGAGACTGTTCATGGGCGGTAGTGAAATATGCTAGCTACCGCTCACGCCCTCTAGCCCCGGGTTGAGCAGAACTCAATATTCATAAAATCAACAGCACAAAATGTTAACCATCCCGAAGATGGCATGCATATGGCGGTGGACATGGAGTTGACGTCTTCCCGATGTCGTACGGCGTATGGTCCCAGTATCTAATAAAATGAAATGCCCCGAAGAGCGAAATAAACATAATGGAATTTAGTTGGGAGCAGCGGTTATGAAGCCTGCGTATAAAAAGCAGACAACATATCCTATGAGTGGTTAAACATTACCCAGAGCCTTTTAACCGCCGGAGTAGTGGAACCACCGAATCAAAAATTAAGTAAGAAAACTAAAGAAATTGAAAATGTACCACCGATAACTAAGCATGTTTAAAGGGACAATGTCCGTAACTTTTAGCTTATAAAAAGAGTATGAGAGTGGACCTTTGGAAACTGCCGAACACGATCCATAAGAAATATTGCAGTCTCGGTTTGATTGAGACTCTTCATGCACGGTAGTTAAATATGCTTGCTACCGCTCACGCCCCTTAGCCGCGGGTTAAAACACATACTCATTACGTTCACAAACATTACACACTAAACATTATTGAATATTTACTTATTAAATAAGTACCGCGTCGCGAGTTTGAACTAGCAGTCCAAACTAAGATTATCTTCGGTGGTAATAATAGTGTGCGCGCAATAGTCGACGTCGCTCCTAACTCAGCTAAGAGGGCCATACATATTATGCAATACATACTATGTAGAAATACTAGTGCGCTAATGGTCACGTGATTAGCAGAACAGGTAAATAATGTGGGTCCCACATTATTTAAAAATAATAATTAAAACTTTTTTTCAAGCTCACGAATGTATTACTACATACTTATTTGGGTATATGCTCATGTTTTCTTGTATACATTTCAAAATCAGACAATTATTTGGTTATGCTCATTACTACTTACTTACGGATAGTGTCCCTTTAAGATCTCCGACTAAAGTTATATATATATGTCAAATTGAGTATTACTTGTGTCAATATCGTTTAATTTATTTAAATATTTATTTACGGATCAACACAAACATGATATTAAATGCAACTTAGCACTTCAAATGATTCTTTTATTTATATTATTAAGTGGGAATTTTTAATAAACAATATTACGTTACCTACAACTGCTTATGTAACATATTAACATATTAACAAAAGTTCATTCAATTGTGATATGATATGACATGAAAACAGTTGGATGAGATAAACTAAATATAAACCTTTGCTTATAATAACCGAGTTTTTTGCAAACAAATTCAGCATCTCCTGCATCAAAACGTTCTCCACAAATTGTTCGCCAGTTGCCTTGATAACGGAACTCGACTCTTCCATTATAAGGGTTTGCGCCATATTTGAGTCTAATAGGGGTGTCTGGAAACATTCAATTATAACATATTAAATATAATATACTGAAAGGAAAAAGAAACGCATAACATTCTTTGACTATATATTTTACATGGTATTCCAAATGCATTGAAAAGGTATTCCATTATGTAATATAATCATCCAACAATCTAACATCCAATAATGCGATATAGGGTCCTATAGAAACTACAGCGTTCGAATGCAATGGCATCGTAGGTCCGCACTGTACTGCAAACAAGGACTTGATAATACAATGAACGAGACAACAAACAACAGAAAGGGTGGTGAAGACGGGGTTACCGACTTGGAACGGTCAGTAGGCAATAAGGCCTACGGTTAGTTTGAATCGATTTTATATGCGCACAATCCTTGCTATTATCCTGTCTTCAGCGCCCAAATAGACAAGACAGTGTAAACAAAACTACATCCCATCAAAAGGAATTCTCAAATAATAAAGTCCACATCCAGAGAAACTAACTAAAGAAACACATACAAAATAATAAACATCTCAGAATGTATCCAGAATTGTACTGAACAACCATAGTAGGTGCAGCTAAAGAGAAAACCAATCTAGGGTACGACCAGAAAACCCGAGGGACGAAAGCTCATGCACCCACCTCCCTTAGTTGGGGTTTCAGTATGTACAATCATAGAGTCCCAAGAGGTAGTCCAGTCAAAAAAACTCAAAACTCATTTGATAATCACAACTCGTTATTTTACGTTTAAAGAACACCACTGTCGTTAAACTCGAGTTTAAGTTAGTAACGAGTGTGACCTTCCCTGGCTGCAAGCCCGACTCTCACTCGTGATAGCATAAACTGAATAAGTCTATTGATACGAGCCATAGGAATACTGTCCCATTCTTCTAACAGATGCATTTCGAAGTTCATGAAACTTTCCTGGGACGTTAACGCGACGTTGAATACAGCGATCCAATTCGTCCCATAAATGCTCTACAGGTGAGAAATCTGGGATGTACGGTGGCCAATCCATTACGTTTACGTGATTTTCATCCAGATACGCTCTGCAAACTCTCGAAACATGGGGTCTGACGTTATCTTGTTGAAATGTAAAGCCATTCTCAAGCACTGAAGGAACGACGTGAGGCTGGAGAACGTCGTCTCGGTACTTAATGGCTGTCAGGTTTCCATCAATGACCACCAGAGGAGACTTGAAGTTGTATGCAAAACTACCCCATACCATGACACCTCCGAAACGGTCACGCTCTATCACGCAGGCGTCAGTGTAACGTTCCCCTCGTCGACTATATACACGTTTACGGCCGTCTGCTCGAAACAACGTCAATCGAGACTCGTCAGAAAACAATATGCGACGCCACTGCAGTCTCGGAAATACAAATGGACCGTGACGCTGGAGCCAGTTCATGCGTATCTCCCTTCTGCGTGGTGTGAGAGGCGTTCCAACGTAAGGACGATACGCTTGAATGCCATCCTCGCGCAGTCGATTCCTGATTGTTTTGGGGTGGACTCTGTTGTTGTGTGTCCCTTGTGTATGGATGGCCGTCTCCACTGCAGTTTGGAACCGAATTGTAGATGAAAAAGACTTATGTGGTTGTCCAGTCTGGGCGTCGTTACGCGTATACGGCCGCGACAATGCCGATCTGCAGTGGTGCCAGTATCACCAGATACGACTAATGGTGGTTTGGTTAACGTATAGACGCCTTCCAACCTCTGCCTGTGATACACCTTGAAGCATTAACGTCACTGCACGCTCAAGATCATTTTGACGTAGCCGTGGCATCGTAATAACACGTTTTTGTTCAATCAAAAATAGTCCAAACATGTAAAAGGATTGTAAAGGAATGATTTGAGCCATGTGTCATATTGATATATAGCATGTGGATTATCGTGCACGTGGAAGTTGTGATTTTACGCTTTGCGTGGTACGACGTAACTCATCGAAGAGTTGATAAGAATTCTGCATTATTTTATCAGGTAGCTACTCGATAGGCAAAACAAAAATAATTACAATGTTAACATGGGCATTTTTTAAAAAAAATCGAAAAAAATACACTTATGCGTTTTTTTATTCTTTCAGTATATATAAACGGTTAAAAAAAGGACAATGGAACATTTCGCTGCATGAACACTTGTATAACTTCCCTATGATGACGTCTACCTATACATAAAGGACGGTGACGTTTGATGTTTGTCTTCAGTCTTGTCTTGTCGTGCCCTCAATGGTTTGTTCTCTTGTTGCTCTGGCTTATGCAAAGTCATTGAGTACCTTCTTTGTGGCTTTCTAGGCTATTGTTGTTTTGTATTTATGTGACTATTAATGCTGCCTTGTTGGTTAATAGTTAAGGGCGGGGATTTCTTTATTTACACTGTCCCGTTTTATTGGGATGAAACTAGGGTAAGAGTAAGGTTTGATGCACCCTAGAACCTGCGTCCGAACGCAATGGCATCGTAGGTCCGCACTGTACTGCAAACAAGGACTAGAAACTACAATGAAATAGACAAAAGACAACAGAAGGGTGGTGAAGACAGGGTTACCGACTTGGAACGGTCAGTAGGCAATAAGGCCTACTGGTTAGCTTGAATCGATTTTATATGCGCACAATCCTCGCTATTATACTGTCTACAGCGCCCAAATAGACAAGACATATCCCTTTTGTAAATCCTTTTGTGTTTGTGATGTCATATCTTGCCTATTATTCATATTTATAGTTGTTGTTGTTTCTGTGTGTGTTTGTGGTTGACTGTCGTCCTTGAATGCTTTTTCCGTTCGACTTTTATATCTACTTATATATCTACTTTTACATTATAAGAACCAACACAAGAGAATATTGGAAGTTTGAGAAAAATGGCCCTATAGAAATAACAGCATCCAAATGCAATGGCATCGTGTATCCGCAATGTACTACAAACAAAGAGCAAATTAAATATACAATGAAAAAGACAATACACAACAGAAGAGCGGTGAAGACAGGGTTACACATTATTATATATATCACATATGTTACATTATATATTACATTTACTTCAATGCAGCTATATAAATAACGTAATTGCACTGCACTGATAGTATTAGATTTGAACAACCAATGAATTGAAACCAGTACTAACATGTTGCCTATTGATACACGATGTTCTTTATCTTAAAATCAAGTATGGATAAGATAGCAATGTAGTTGTCCAATAGAAAAAAGTCACTGTCCGTTTTAAAAAAAGAATATCATAAACGATTTGTACAATACATTAAATTGAATATTGCTTAACATCTCAATAACACATTATATTTATATAAGTAGACAGAGGGGAAGGTAACATATGAATCCGGAAACCTGCCCTACTCATACTAACGAATATAATCATATGGTTATTTGATGTGCTCGGAGATTATACTTCGATACAAGGGACCGCTCAGTTTACACCCGACGGATGACGTTTAGGGAACGTGTCTTTTCCAAAGTCACATCAACAAAGTTCTGTGGCACTGGTCCGGCTTTCAATTCCACCGTGCTATCCACTGTACCAGGCCAGAAATGTGAACGCATAGATCCGAATGCTGCTTGACAATGTTCACTAACACCCCATTTATATCTATATCTAGGGACCAATACATATATCTAGGGACCAATAAAGTAGGATCGACACAGAGTGGACAAAAGCATAACATATTTTGTGATATTATTTTATAAATAAACATCAGAACGGGTCTGCGAGGTAGTTCTGCTATTGTTTTTAGCATAGTTCCAAAACATATGGTTTCACCCAAACATTTAGACAGAGATTTATGTTTTATCTTGCATTGTTTGTTAGAGAATATAACCTGGCCGTGATTTATTTATTTACCCGTTTTATTAGGATGACACTATGTTAAGAATGCGATTTGGTGTACCAAAGAACCTAGTTTAAACCTCCAGCAGCCTGGGCATGACCGTTCCCAGGTGGTAGTCCTATTGTCAATCGAGTTTGTTTGGGATGTCACATGCATTGCTTCTTATTAACACTGGCTTGTTTTAATGCGTGTTTTGGTAGACTGTGTTCTCAAAGCTACACTTCCTGTTCGTATTTTTATCTTTGTGTTATACTTATGTTGCCTATTAATGCTGCATAGTTTAGATGCTTTAGTTTGTTAATGCTGTATAAAGGATATAGCATGGATGGGATTTCTTTATTTATACTGTACTGTTTTATTTGGATGACAGAGAAGAGTGAGATTTGGTGTACTCTGGAACCTGGTTTAAAACCGCAGTGGTCAAGGCGGTAGCCCTATTGTCCACCCTTTTGTTTGTGATGTCATATACCTTGCCGTTTATTTATCCTTGTATTTTTTTTCATGCTTGCTTTTAATTGACTGGTTCCTGTTCAACTTTTATATCTGCTTTAATGCCTACTTTTAGGTTACTGCTACTATATAACATATAACTTCTTTACTACCCCAATCTGCCTGCTAAATGTGTTTGTTTTGACAAAACACTTTGGAAATGATAACTTAAGTTTTTTCAATTGTTTATTTATCTTTATCGATTTTAGGGAAAAATGAACATGAAATAATACTTGTAAGGATATAAAGTGACAAATGTGGGTGTTTATTTTCATTTAAAATGTTGTAAAAAGAACTAAACCTGATGATTTCTGGAATAATTACTTTTTATTTGATTTGATTTCTTTAATTTTCCTATATCATGCATATGATACTCGTCATATAATTATAAATAATTACACCGATACATGTGTGGTTTGGTTAACAATCTGGAAACACGTAGCTAAAACAGATGATTTCTGGAATAATTCAATATAAAATTATATATTTTATTAAGGTGAATACACCTATTTAGAATATATTTAGAATAGTAAAATACCTCATTATATACAGATATAGACCGTACCTGTTGTAACAAAATCAGTACATATATACTTATAGTTTTTAACTGTGTTTGTCAGGGCCTCATTTACCTTGATTTGGAATAGGAATTTCGATAGATTTTTGCCAAGAGCATCACTTTTAATCGTTGCGTATATCTGATAAATACTATTTTACTTCATTCATTCTATTCATAAAGAAATATTGATCAGGAAATAAACAAAATATAAACTCATACTGGACTATTAGTATAGCTTCTTATACCACATGAATAGCCCATATATAACATTCGTACATATACTGGACATACCTGTCTTATACACGCAAGACTACACCCACATATTGTAGAGAACATAAAGTGAAAGGGCTTCAAGTAGTCCACACTCATATAGATACATGCCATGACTGTCATGTCACATGTAAGACCACACGACGCTTCAGGCTACTCACACTCATACATTTACAGGCCATACCGGTCATGATACACGTAAATAAAAAATCGAACAGGAAAAGTAGCATTCAAGGACGACAGTTAACCACAAACACACAGAGAAAGGAAGAACAATTTTAAAGATGAATAAAAGGCCAAAAAAATACATCCCAAACACAAAAGGGTAACCAAATCTGCATTAAGTCTTTAACATTTTCTTTCACTATATCATATATATTTACCAATTAAAACGTTATACGCCTTGCATGTTTAAACATTTTATCTCAACTCATTTTTGTAAGACACACAGATACAGGATTTTAACACGTTTAACAAAGGTAATATGACAGTGATCATGACCAAGGATCTTGCAAAGTTTGTAAATCACGTCACCATAGAAGTCAGGTTGTGATAGTCCTTGTCCTCAACTCGAACACAAGCCCTAGAAAAACGAATAAGTTGAGACACATCGACAATATAAGAAGTTGCTCGGGAACATCCCCATCTAAATGTGAATAATTAACAATATCTCCACACTGCCCACACCCAAAGAGATGCAGGCCATACCTGTCATGTTACTCTTAGTATATTCTCACATATTGTAAAGACCCAAGAATCAGCATACACTCACTCATATCGATGCAGGGCTTAGCTGTCACGTTACACGCAACAGTAGATATAAAAGTCGAATGTATATACCATGAATACAGATACAGATACAGGCCATACCTGCCATGTTACGCCACATATTTAATAGAACATACAGTATAGAAAAGCGGAATTAATGCTACCAACATTCATACAGATACAGTTCTAACCTGTTATATGACAGACACATTGTACAGAACGTAGAATCAGTTGGCTTCCAGCTACCCACACTCTTACATATACAGTCCATACCTTACATATGACACTTAAGTATATACCCACGTATTGTACAGAACATAGAGTAAGAATACTTGAAGTAGCCCATATATATGCAGATACAGGCCAAACATGTCTCATACATGTCTTGTTTCACGTAATAATACACTCACATACTGTACAGAACACGCACGTATCGTACACAACACCCATGTATTGTATAGATCATAGAGTCAGAAGACTTTAAATAACTCACAATCATAAAAGTACATGCCATACCTGTCATGTTACAAGTAAGTCCGTTCACACCCACCTATTGTACAGAATATGGTCAGTAAGATTCCAGTAGCCCCCCTACCCGTCATGTTATAAGTAAGTACAGACCCACCCATTGTACAGAGCAGTGGGATTCAAATTATCCACGCTAACCACAGATTCAAGTAACTTCAAGTAGCTCCAACTCAATTGGGTCCAAAATTTTAGATGTTGTGCTCTAGCTACTACAAAAAGACATTTTAACAAAAAGAGGGATTACCTTTGTAATGAGATTTACATTCAAATACACGTCGGAGCTATCTATGCAACTTATATGTTACTTTTTTGTGTTTTCTCAAGGAGAAAGGAGGGCAAGAAACATTTTCTCCATTGTTGTTGCTTTTTCAGGATTTCACAATTTACGTGACATAGTGTTATATTGTAAAATTACTGTTGTATACTTTATGCTAATTTTCGAGCAGAACAACACATTACAGTAACGTTTTAGATCACCCCAATTGTGTTTACCAAACAACACAACTCCTGTGCAACTACCTAAATACTGCCAATTATTTATCAACGTTTAGAACGACCAAAACACCTATAGTACAGACATGTGGAAACCCTAGAAAATACCGAACACACACAATACTAAAAGTAGCATACCTGGTTAAATTGAATCTCTATGATCTTGAACTATTAAGTACTTGCAATTACATAAAATGGTTTCTTGGCGAACAGGTAATGTAGCATTCACGGAACGAAGTCAACTAAAATGACGCATTTACAACAAACAACAAATTCAAAGACGAATAAAAGAAAGGATGCGACACAACAAACATAAAAGGGTTGACAATATGGGTACGGTCAGGGCAAAAAAAACGGCCACTGGGGTTCTACACCAGGTTCTGTGGTGCAACACACAATGAATTATAATTCTATTTAAACGGGACAGTTTAAATAAAGATATACCAGCCAGGAAATACACCCTAATAAACTTTTCAGAATTATAAGGCAATTTAAATAAAACGATAACATAACGCAATGTGTTGGCAAATGCCATAGCAAACAACGCATGAACAGTTACCAGTAGGACAATATATTATTTAGGACAAACATTCAATTTCACGATTTAGATTAAACGGCTCTATATGTCCACAATCAAAGTTCCTAACGGTTTGGTAAACATTGTATGAAAGCGATCATGAGCAAGGATCTTAAGACATTTTATCTCAAATACCGGAATAGTGTGATATAGAGGATCTTACATGAGTGACTGTGTATTATTGATTTTAACAAACGAGTTGGATAAAAAGATAGGATACGAGATTCTGAAGAGTATCCTGTAATTTTATCCAACGAGTTTATTAAAGCCAATAATACACAGTCACGAATGTAAGATTCTGTTTATCACATGAAAAAATGAGATGTAGGGTCCTATAGAAACCACAGCGTCCGAACGCAATGGCATCGTAGGTCCGCACTGTACTGCAAACAAGCACTTGAAAATACAATGAAAGAGACAAAAACAACAGAAAGGTTGGTGAAGACAGGTTTACCGACTTGAAACGGTCAGTAGGCAATAAGGCCTACTGGTAAGCTTGAATCGATTTATATGCGCAGAATTCTCGCTATTATCCTGTCTTCAGCGCCCAAATAGACAAGACAGTGTAAACAATAATAAATACTGATAAAGGTGATCCTTTGGGAGCAACAAACAAAATTAAGAGAATAAAGCAGCAGACTCGGTTTTATTGAGTCTGTTCATGAGAAGTAATGAAAGAAGCAACACCTCTCACGCCGCCTAGCTCCGGCTTAAGCGGTATTCTACTTCAAAACCACCTATATTGGGCTAGTTGGTCCCAAAGGACCAGTAAAAATAACACTACTGATTCTACATCCCATCAAAAGGAATTCTCTAACAATACAGTCCACATTCAGAGAAACTAACTAAAGAAACACATACACAAAAATAATAAACATCACAGGATGTATCCAGAATCGTACTGAACAACCATAGTAGTTGCAGCTAAAGAGAAAACCAATCTAGGGTATGACCAGAAAACTCGAGGGACGAAAGCTCATGCACCCACCTCCCTTAGTAGGGGTTTCAGTATGTACAATCATAGAGTCCCAAGATGTAGTCCAGTCATCGCACAAGTGACAAATGAAGCGTAATGACTGACTGTAGAGGGTCAATCACTAAACATGCAGTACGTAGTAAAACCAAAGGGTTATGTCTCTTTCTGACGAACTTCCTGATTAAATTTGTAAAGCGGTCAGGAAACCCGTCAGACCCCTTTAACTTTCGAAGTTTATAGACCACATCTCCATAAAAAGAGGGTAGTGATATGCCTAGTCGCAGAAGTGTTTTAAGGTTGGTGTTGTATTTTTCCAGCAGGCCCTCGTTGCGGTGGTAGAATTTAGAGAAAGATCTACGTAGTTTGTGATAACGAAAACCCTGCTGAAGAAGTTTACTTATAATAACTTGATTTCGATCATTGAAGTCTATAACATCATTACACGCTCTAGCAAATCGAATGAGCTGGGAGATATACACCCCGTATGAGGTAGCACAAGGTACATCACCATCCAGGTGTGGATAGTTAACGATGTTAAAATTGAAATCATCTCTCTTATCATAGATTTTAGTATGAATACAATCATTTGAAATCGAGAGATGAAGATCGAGAAATGCTGTAACCATATGAGCAAAGAACGGATTATCAATATTGAGTATGTCATCAAGATACTGACTTGCGACACTTACGACACGGTTTCACTTTAATGTTATCAAATGTACCTAATATACGGCGGCAATTTGTAAACTAAATCATGACGTCGTTTTATTGTTTACATGACGTCGTTACGTTACGCGGCTGTAATTGCGCCCTATAAATAATACGACATCTTAAACCAAATGTAACGTTACTAATATGCATTTTATGAAGTTAGATTTTAAATAATGATAAACAGTTAAGGTGTATGAACATGATATACCATGCACAAAATTGGAATTAAATGTTTTACTGTAAACAAACACGGTCCTCATTTGCATCTGTAATACACTAGTGTATTACGAGATATAAGTCATGGTTTTATTGCACTCCTAGAAGCCATGTTATGTGATAAACTAACCTTGAATGCTGCTTTCCCTGTCTGATATTTTTATCTTTCTTTATGTTCCCTGAATATCCGACAGTACATATAAGAGATATATATAACCCGCCACAGTTTGGAAACACGGGGCTTTTAATTGGTATGGGGATAAAGCGCAAACACGAAGATAATAATTGTAAGACAACTATGAATTCAGCCTATAATTAGTTAACTTACAACATGCAAGTTCTACGGGTGTGTTTCCGCTACATGAAGTTGATACCCAGGTATTTGACGAGCATTCTGTTATATCGTCTTCTACTCCTAGACATCTCAGATTTGTGATAGCGAAAGTACCATTCCAGTTGTATGAAGCCGCCTTGATGACAGCGTTACTGAAATAATATAGTACACACTTTAAACCAGTTATACCAGGCTTCCATTTTTATGCCTACTGTCACTGATGACAGGTCACCGAAATGTACAGTTGCAAAAGAAACTGGACACTTTGAAAACGACAGTCCCTTAACGACCTATTGAAAATCAAATGACCACATGATATTGTCAATGGAATGATAACTTTGGAACCAAAGATACCATATTCTTTTTGGAATTTGTCAATTTAATTCTAAGAGTTTTTTATACAATTAAATCTAAACAAAACTCTGTGTACACTTTCTTTTGCAACTGAGTATACTATACAACACACAATGGACGTGAAACTTCATTTTGATACGCTATATGGAAAGTTTATCGTTACCTACATTCTATATATCTGATATAATAAATGAAAGAAAAGAAATCGTATCCACATACTAATCATTTAATCCCATCATTCTGCACATCACTCTAGCATTATTTGTGTAGGAATAATCATAGCACACTGGGGCCCATGATCCATTGAAGTAGACCTCAACACGTCCTTCGTACTCTGTTGGACCGTCGATAAGACGAACACTGGATCCTGGCAATTAGCGAAATAAGTGGACACATAAATTGTAATATATTGTGATGGTTGGTAACTCATAGTAGTGTCAAAAGTGCTGATCAGGTCATACATATGCAGCGATTCGATTTGAATGGTGAATGCTGAATTTGATAACAATCGGCACCAACACTTTCATTGTTAACAACGAGATTTTTTATGTTTTTAATTAACACTAAACATGTAAAACAATCAGCCACCGAATGCGTTAATGCAGGTTTTTCGACACATTAATAGTATTTACCGAAATAATCTATTTGGTGAATACTATTGTAATAGTCGAACAGATTAATATAAAATCTGAAAAAGCAAGCAAACAATGGCGTCGTGAAGAGACTTTGTGTATAACAACGTATTTGCGGTGGCATTTGCGCTACTTACTTGTGCAGTTTTATTATAATGCCTGTTTGAAATAATAAAAAATAGGTGTCGGAATAAGATGCAATATAACGAAACAGATGAACATGGGAGATATCGGCGGAATAAATTACCGATATATCGAAAACTGTGTTCGTCTGACGTTACAGTAGTGAAAACTAATTCTATTTTAAAACGATGTTTGATTAAAGTAATTAATACTCACTACTCAAATGTAAAAGATCAGTGTTTATAAAACATACTACAATCAATGTCCAAGGCATTGCCGCCTTCACAATAATCTTCCGTCCAGTTGACATTGCCACACTGTGATATGTCATCTTCAATTCCTTCACACTGGAAGTCACCTCGCAGTAAGTTGCTCGTGGTATTAACTCCAGTAAGTATCGTGGCATTTCTAATAAATATCAAACAGGTAGAATCTTTCTTTATTTTTGTTTTCATTTTTTTATTCTTAAACTTATCAACTTATGTTTTATCAGGTATTTATGAATGTTTTATTAGTAACATGGTCAATAGTTTGAAAAAGAGAATGTTTTATGATAGGGGAAGGCCGTCCGTCCGTACGTTCGCCCGTAAACAATGAGGCATTCCTTGCGATTATCTTCGAAACCATAACACCAACATTCATGACATTTTATAAATACACTGCCCTTGGTGAGAGCGGGAATCTATTGCTTTGGAGGTCAAAGGTCAAGGTCGCCTAACCTTATATGGAAAAATGCATTTGCCTTGGTGAGAGGATGAAGCCTATTGGTAATGTGGTTCAGTAGGTCAAAGGTCATTCATTCCGCTCAAATAACTTTGAACCATAACATCTGCGCTCCTTAAATTGTATATTGCCCTGGATAAAAGTAAAAACGTTATATGGAAGTCCGCTCGAAAACGTCAAAACCATAACACCCAAAGTCAAGAAATTTCAAAGGCCGCCATGGTCTTATATAAAAATATACATTCAGTGCAATATTGTCGAAAGCATAACACCCACCATTATGAAAATTGCCCTTGGTAAGAAGTGAAACTCTATTGTATTTGTGTTCAGTATGTAAAACGTCATATACTCCATGATCGCAAAGGCAATTACCTCAAAATCACAAAACTCACTCATGAAGTATACATGTATCTTGGCCTTGTTAAGAGGAGAAACTCTATTGCTTTAGGGGTCAGTAGGTGAAAGGTCAAGGTCGCCATTACTTTGTGTTGGGATCATCTTATGAAACTTAAATGCTGAATTGTCCTTTGTTTCAGATCGATAGGTCAAAGGACAAGGTCAACATGACCTAATATGGAACTTCATGTGATAGCTTCATAAACATAACATGCACGCTCATGAAACTTCAAATGTAAATTGCCCTTTGTGAGTGGCGGGGCTATATTGCTTTTGGGGTAAGAAGGTTAAAGGCCAAAATAAAACTCCAGTAGTAGAACATCTACACTCATGAAACTGTATAGGCTCATTCATTATCCTTGGTGAGAAGATGCACATTATTGCTTTTGGAGTAAGTCAAACGGTTAGATTACCATGACCCGATCATGAAAAAAAGCGCTCTGCGCTGTAATTTATTTACTATTTTACCTACAATTTTGAACATTGATACAATTAGTACTCATTTTACAACAAAGACCATATTGCTGTTATACTGGGTAGTTCAAGTGTCACTGTCATTTTGACCTGATCATGAAAAATGCTTTCCAGGCTGTTATTCATACACTATTTGACTTATATCTATGTTAGATATAAGCAAAAACATGAATGACAAAGGTACAGTTTACTATGGCGAATGGCAAATGTTAGTACGATTATGTAGATAATCAGTACATCGTTCAACGCGTGAGGTCTTGACTATGTCATTCTAAAATCAATTGGGTAATCTGATAATGTTATGAACTCGATGATATTCCATGTGTATGTTTTCTTTATCATTTCATTTCTTATTAACGATAAAACAATTACCCAGCGTGTTTATGTCCTAGCATTCGACAAAGCACGATTGCACCTTCCTGTTTAAATTGGCTAGAGCACACAGATTTCCATGACTCGCTATGGTAGATTTCCACGTGTCCAAAGTGGTAACTACTGCCACTAACAAGACGTACCGGTGTTTCTATAGGAAAACAAGCAACTTAGATACATATAGTATTTTCACAAAGATCAAAGTTTTCTTTTAAAATATGACTGTCGTACTAAAGTAAAACTGCATCACAAACAAATTCGATATATATATATATATATTTATTATTTCAAAATATATAACCAAACATGGATTATGTTGACCGACAAATACAAATTATAATGCATTTACAAAATTCGGAACCCATAAAAATAATTAAAACATGCCCTTTCTTTCTAAAGCCCAATTTGAGTTATAGCTTCAATCTATTTATATACATGCAGTTTATAATATCGGTCAGTCAAGCAACAGTAAGCGATGCAGGTAGATGGCCTCCATCATTGTCAGGTGACCATGTAGAAAACAAACTGCAATTTCTGTGTAAACCTTTATACAATCCACGAATTTCGATAATTGATGAAGAATTTCTTAGTCGGCAGGGCATATTAGGTAAGTCAATGGCAGAAACGAAGAATAATGTATATCTGACCCAGCCGCTGAGAGAAATGTACGCACGGAACAGTACAAAGGTACACAAAAAAAACATCCGGGAAAATGAGTGTGAAATTAGATACTGGCCTTGACGTATATACATATTAGAATATGAATCGATCCCTGCTTCTCTCTATACATCTATATTATCGTAATGAATGCCTGTGCTTTGCACATGATAGTCTTATCGGACTTGTTTCATAACGTTTAAGTGATCTCTTCACGTGCATGCCTTTACAGAGAATTGAGTCATTATGTGGTCCCGCCCTAATTCCATTAAGTGATGGCTTATATTAGCAGGAGTTTATAACGGATATTTCGACCATTAAACACGTTTTAAAACATGTTTTAATGAAAAAACATGACAACCTGTTTAAAATTACTTATTAAATGTTTAATTTTACAATATGCAAACCGTTTAAGCCGAAATTAAGGTTTGATTTCATACATCATCCAACTCCGTTTTCGCTTCTTGGAGAAGGGGTTGGATGGCTATGAATGTTAATACTCGGACCACGTAATGTGGCAAAGCGTGTACTGTTCCTGTTTACTAACCCCCGTAAAAGTACTGAAGAGTCACTTAATGTTAATGCTGTGTATTTTTCAAAAAAATAGTATTGATTACTTACGACAATTGATGTTGACACATCCGTACGTATTGCTTTGATAAACCCAGTTTTCAAAGTTTGGAATACAGTCAGCTATGTCCGTTTCATTACCGACAAAATCAATTCGATCTACAGCATTTTGTTGATAGTAATCTTGTCTTAAATCGGAACGTGCCTGTGTCATAGCATACCTAATAAAATAAAATCTAAATCTAATACACTCTGAAATGTAACCGTCATAGTATATCGTTATACATTTGAGAATGCAATGTGTAAAACAAGTGTTTTTAAGGAAGTGCTTAAAGACATATTTCCCAACGCTACCTGACCCTTAAAAACCTTAAAAACTTGCTTAATTACTGCTTACATGCTTATTGATTAATAAGCCTAGGTAAATAAGCCAGATTACATTTTTTTCTTTGTATAACATGTTTATATTGAATATTATCTAAGGTATAATTATATAATACTTTGTACTTTTCTAAAACAACTACGTTTTAGCTACATTAAATAAACAATAAAAGTAGATATAAAAGTCGAATAGGAACTGTAGCATTCAAGGACCCAATTCATCGCATAGCAATAAACAACAATTTTAAAGATGAATAAAAGGCAAGACTCGACATCACACACATAAAAGGGTTGACAACTCTTCTACGACAAGGACTATCGCAACCTGACTTCTATGGTGATGTAATTTACAAACTTCGTAAGATCCTTGGTCATAATCACGTCATACAATCTTTCTTAAACTTGTTAAAAAGTGTATCAAAGGAGGTTATGATCATGTGTGAATGAATATAGAAACAACATCTTAAAAAGGTTCACAATGCACTTAATTACTTGAAGCCAGAGTAACGAAAGAATAAACCCGGTGGTACCACGAACAGACACGACTTAAGAAAAACATTGAACGTTACCTTTTTTTCAGGTTTTAGTTATACGTCATCATAGTATCCACACGTGCTGTTATTATGAGCGTCGTTTCATCCCAAAATCAATGATTAAAGCGAAGTGATAAACTGTAATGGGTCAACCACTCAGCATGCAGTGTGTTGCAAATATTTATGGTCATAAGCTATTTCGATAAATTGTCTAACACGTTTGATAATGATTGTATAACCGTGATCATGACCAAAGATCTTACGATGTTGCATATATATATAAAAGGCCATTTATAATGGCTGACTATGAAAACCTTTAATCGCTTTTTTGAGAATTATTAAAATACAAATTACTTTGTGAAGTTAAATCCCAGCAACTTGCAAACCAGTCTTGCATCCTGATTGTCGAACTCGCTTGCTGTGATTCCACCCCAGCCACTTGACAAATGTAATCTTATTTGACCCATATACCGTGTTCTACCATTGACAACCTGTATCTGTGTGTCTAACAAAAACGTGTAGGTTGAATAACATTTCAAAACATGCACTTATTATAAAATGTATCAATGGACACAGTTATGATATACTGAACGAAAAACGTCTAGTCTTAATATATATTTGGTTAAGTTGTCATAGTTTTGTTGAAAAACGCTTATAAGAAAAACGTAATCTTGAAACTGTTTTTAGTATATTGATATATGTGTTTTATTATATTGGTATATTGACAAAACAGTATATGTTTATAAACATATTAATATTATATACATGGTAGAGAAATCATACATCGAACAAAGCAAACTTTCGAAACAATGGACCCAGAAAGGGTGCATGCACAATATATACAACATAAATATGGTATCGAAAAGTTTTGTTCAACAGTGCTTTACTACTTAATACTCAGAGTATATATAACCTAGTTGTCTTACTGCATGCTATTCCGATACGTTCGGTGGCTGGACACTGTGTAGGCTGAGTCCAACAAGTTGATATGTCATTTTCATGGCCGGTACACGATATATTATAAGCGTGCTGTGATACACTTCCACCTGCGTCAGTTTTGAACACTTCTACTTGGCTTAAACAATACATTGTAATGGGTTATAAACATTAAAACACTTTTCAATTAAAAAACATTTCAAATTTATGGCAGCATTTAATAACTCACAGGATCAAATAGGCAACACGTAATATTAATGTCTATCGATTTTATTGTTGACATAATAACTTACAATTATGAGATTTTTAGTTAAAACTTTGAAAATAAATTGTTCACCTCTTCGGTTACACTCTGCGTCATCAATAGAAATTCCACAAAATAACTCTTTATTTCTTAGAACTAAACCATAGATACGCCTTACACCTTTAAATCTTCATTCGGCAACCTCGTTTCATGTTACTTTTAATAATATAACTAGGATTTTTAACAATGGCTCAAAAGTTTCCGTAACTCCTCTAGGATCACCTGTTTTGAAGAAATACCATATAAAGTCTCCTTTCAGAAATCATTTAGTTCATTCAAGACACAGGGTTTTTCCCTCTATTAATAAGTGCAATGCTAAGAGGTGCAGTTGTTGCAAATATTTATCTTGCAAGTCAACCATTAAATCAGCTGTTATTGGTAGATTGTTTAATGTATGTCTAGCTTCAAATGTTTATTGACGTACAACTCACGTCATTTATGTTCTGACTTGAAATGCACCACACTGCGGTATACAATATGTTGGACAAACAGGTCGATCCTTAAAAGTTCAATTTCTAGAACACAAATATAACGCTATTTCTAGAACACAAGTAATACTAAAAAATTACTTGTACCAACACTTTCGTCAGTCAGGTCATAATTTTAATAACGTAACTGTTCAACCGGTTGAATATAATTTTTTTGATAATAATGCTACTAAAAGCTTCATAATAAAAGCTAGATATATTGGGGAACTTAAGTGGATGAAAAACTTACAGACACCTTATCCACTCGGCCTTAATGACAATATTTATCAAGAAGGAAATATTTCTAAAGATCCTAATATTGACAGTTTTGCTATATTTTCTATTCGAAAGCGTAAATCTAGGTCTCATGGTCTTAGGCGTTATGGTAACATCAAACGCAAATCGCGTGTAATTATTTCTGTCGCTGATTTACATACTATTTTTAAACAGTCTGGAAAGCACTCTATGCTTTCGCGGCTTACCTCTTTGTCCATTGCTTCACTAAAGTTTATCGACGAGGAAGCTGACACAATTTTCATTTGTACAGATCCTTTGTATAACACCGCTTCCATAGTTCAAAGCCACACACAACATGTTCTCCGACCCCATATTGACAAAGAGTCTGATCACGTCAGTCATTTTCTACAACTACTGTATTGTCACAAAATGTCACGCGTAGAGCGTATTGGTGGTACATAGCTCTTGTAAGCTGTTAGTTACACCCTAATCTATTGTTGAGTTGAAACAATTTCACAATATCCATGATATATTCATGCAACACTTAAAAGCGTGCACATTTTAAGTGGCTGCCAGATAGGCCGTTTCATCAGTTTGGTTTTTTGCTAATGCATGTAAACGTATAGGTCTATCTTTCTTAAACGGCAAAATTGTCTTAGGGGCCTCTCGTGTAGATTTTAATACTGCGAATTTAGACACGTATGTCACGGACTGAACAGGGGAAATAATGGTTTGGGGGTAACGTTTGCTATAAAATCCATTGTCTCCTAGTTCTGGCCGGGATTGCTCGATAGCTGCTTTGTTTGGGGCAGGAGTTGGACGGCGAAATTCACAGACAAAATGTGGTCAGTATTTATTTTATTAACTTTTATCGTACATTTGTTTTCAGTGGGCGGCGCAATCTTGTTTGGCGAGGTTACGACATCCGGTTAGCTTTGATGTTTCTCAAACATTAACTTGAGACTAGCATATGATTTTGAAGTTACTCTATTAGATGTAATTATTGTAATTGATCATTAATTGTAAAACAATATTAATTTGATAACGTTGTATAATAGGTACATTAGTTAACGTTGGCGTATAACTCAGCGACTGTAATACACGATTGAATTGATAAGATTGTATATTAGGTGCATTAGGTAACATTGAGATGAGTGACTAGTATAGATGTTCGACGCGTATACATAGTGTTGTATAATATTGGTATTAGTTGACATACATGTGTGCATGCATAATTCAGTGAGTGTAATATACGAGTGATTTGATAACGTTGTATATTACATATATTAGGGCGTTGTTTAACAGCGACGTACATGGCGTATACATGGCGTTGTAGAAATATATACATTGCTACTCATCATTAGTACAGCTTACATATATTTATTAAATAATGATTTGTTTGGGTAATGATAATTATGCAAGATGGCTATGTTTATCAACCGACATCTAAAACGTATGTATAATTACAGCTTAAGCCATCCAGGGTTGGATATTAGCCATCCAGGTGTGGATGTAAGCCTTCCGGAGTGGAGCTAAGCGTCCACGTATAACGTAAAGAGCGGTGGAGAGATCCCCGTACCTGCGCAGCATAGCCAGGTTCTAGTAGCGACAACCACCGGGACACAAGGTGGGCCCGTAATCAGTCATCACTGGAGGAACAGCATCCACAACCTCAGTGGAGGTTAATCATCTTACATATCGCGTCATCAACCCTTATAGAAGGCATTTGATGACAATAACCCATTGGATTCGCACATCGTAATCTTCATGAGCTCTCGCGCATCACGGTTATCGCGCTAGATCATAGATCAACATTGTTATAACTTTAACAACACTTTAGTGTCCTATATAATCAGTAGACACATTCAGTATTTGTTACAATACTAAGAACGTCTTAAACGTTCATGAGAACATTCTTTTCATAGTTCATCTGTGTATTCGCTTGTTTTTTTAGATAATTGTATATATATTTATCATATTTTAAAAGTTGCATTAAACTTATGTAAATGCATTTACCGTCATTGATTCTTTCCTGAGTTAGCCCCAACCACTAGGGTCATCCTGCGACATATATATTAATAAAGGTATTTGTAGTTGATTCTATCCCAAAATATTTCAAAAATTCCGAAAGTGGATTTATTTGTTATAAGTATAAAAAGCCTATTAGAAATATTATTTTCAACTACAACAAAATAGTTTCTGACCTTGAAATAGTACATAATACTCCTAAGGAATGTGAATGTAACACATCAACATGTTGCTATGCTACAGCAGGTCATGCCATCACTGGTAATTTGATATTGTTGATAAACGTATTCGCAATTCGTTTTCGAAAAGTCCTAAATATAGATTACCTCAATTATTTATGTTAATGCCTGTCGTGCCCAGATCGCCCACTCCATTGAAGATTTTAGTATAAAATGGTGTCGGATAGAACATGCGGACCCAAACTCGCTTTCTACTTGGAAAAAGTCAATTCTTAAAATTATTGATACACGTATTAACTTTTATAATGCTAATCCCTCTTTACTTCCTCCGAGACCTAGGTTTTCCTTTCGTAAGTTAAAATCGCGAATTCAGGAATTTCATAATAAATTTGTTTTAGTACCTGCAGATAAAGCAGCTAATAATGTAATTATTGTTTGAAGCCTACATTACGTCAATGTTTTATCTCTGGAACACTGCAGCACCAATTCGTATACTCAAGTTAATTCTACTGAGGATGATGTTGTTTCCGCACATATCACTCGGTGCATTACTTTCAAGGCTGGTGTAAACGATAAGCAAAATAAACTGCCTACAATGTTCTGAATTCCTAAATTACATACAAATCTGTATAAGGGTATATTTTTCGAATGTTAGAGCCTGCACCACAACAAACATCTCCAAACCTTTAACTTCTTGCCTTATTGCCGTAAAATATCACGTTAAACTATATTGTGATAAAAATGAGATATAGGGTCCTATAAAAACAACAGCGTCCATCGTAGGTCCGCACTGTACTGCAAACAAGGACTTGAAAATACAATGAAAGAGACAAAAAACAGCAGAAATGGTGGAACGGTCAATAGGCAATAAGGCCTACTGGTTAGTTTGAATCGAATTTATATGCGAATAATCCTCGCTATTATCCTGTCTTCAGCTCCCAAATAGACAAGACAATGTAAACAAAACTACATCCCATCAAAAGGAATTCTCTAACAATAAAGTCCACATCCAGAGAAACTAACTGAAGAAACAAATACAAAAAAATAAAATAAACATCTCACGATGTATCCAGAATCGTACTAAACAACCATAGTGGTTGCAGCTAAAGAGAAAACCAATCTAGGGTACGACCAGACAACTCGAGGGACGAAAGCTCATGTGCCCACCTCCCTTAGTTGGGGTTTCAGTAGGTACAATCATAGAGACCCAAGAGGTAGTCCAGTCATCGCACAAGTGAAAAGTGAAGCGTAATGACTGACTGTAGAGGGGTCAATCACTAAACATGCAGTGCGCAGTAAAACCAAAGGTTTATATCCTTTTCCGACGAACTTCCTGATTAAATTTGTAAAGCGATCAGGAAACCCGTCAGACCACTTTAACTTTCGAAGTTTATAGACCACATCTCCATAAAATGAAGGTTGTCATATGCCTAGTCGCAGAAGTGTTTTAAGGTTGATGTTGTACTTTTCCAGCAGGCCCTCGTTGCGGCGGTAGAATTTAGAGAAAGATCTACGTAGTTTGTGATAACGAAAACCCTGCTGAAGAAATTTACTTGTAATAACTTGATTTCGATCATTGAAGTCTATAACATCATTACATGCTCTAGCAAATCGAATGAGCTGGGAGATATACACCCCGTATGAGGTAGCACGAGGTACATCTCCATCCAGGTGTGGATAGTTAACGATGTTAAAATTGAAATCATCTCTCTTATCATAGATTTTAGTATGAATACAATCATTTGAAATCGAGAAATGAAGATCGAGAAATGCTGCTACTGTATCCGAGCTGTTGTCTTTATTCAACGTGAGCTCTGGTAGACAATTGTAAGTAAACATATGCGTAAAGAACGGATTATCAATATTGAGTATGTCATCAAGATACCGGGAAGTATTATTAAATGCATCAATAATTTCACCCTGGCTAGCAGGTGACAAACTCAACATACAATCTCTTTCATAGCAGTACAAAAACAAATCTGCAACAAGTGGCGCACAGTTAGTACCTTTTCTAGAAAATGTCTTCTGAATAAGCTGAAGCAATTTTTCTTTGATAAGATTATGTGGTAGTGTAGTATACAGTGTTGAAAAGTCGTAGGTGAATAGAGAAGAGGCATGAAAATGCTTACACCGCAGTGTGTCAAGAACTTCACCAGAGTTCTTGATAGACCAAAACTGATTGATTCCTGAGTTCTCGAAGGCCTTTCCGCAATAGTTTACAATATGTTCTTTAATCGCGGTAAGTCAGGAAGTCAAACGTTTTGACATATTGGTCGTGGTACATGAGGTAGAATTAGCGATAAAACATGCTTTGTAAGGAATTTTGTGAAGTTTGGGTATCCAGTATATTGTAGGGAGCTTCCTCTGCTTACTAATTACAGAAAACTTTAGTCTCCATAAAGGTCACATGCTGGGAAACAAAGTCCGTCTCCAGCAGAGGTGTAGTCATATAAGCGGAAGTGCTCGCTAGCTCAGCATTCAAAGTATTGATATAAGGTAATCGTCAGACAATAGTTATATTGTTGGAAGCTTTGTCTGGTGGAACTAGAGCAAATTTAGTTTGTAAATTTTGAATACCCTTCTTAAGGTGTCGTAAATTGTAAGTAGAAGGTCGTGGAAGCAGGGATGGATTTATTCGTAAAATAAAATACGTAATTCAACAATTTCTGAAAAAGTTTTCATCCAAGCAGTAAGTGCATGTTTATCTGCTTTTTCTCGGTTCTTACACCACTTTGTACAGAAACCCGTTAAAGAACCGCAATTTCATTACGACAGGCATTAAAATCAATATCAGATGGAAGGCGATACGTTGGCCCTTTGGCAATTAAATGCCGAATCCTCTTATCCTCAATTACATCAAGACTTCCAGTAAGAATGTGAACGTTCGTAACACAATTTAGAAGTTTGACAATCTCAATCAGGAGGAGTAGATGTCTCGATCTCAAGATCAACCTCATATAATGGATAAATACGGACATAAATGACATCCGCTCCTTCGTCCAGTTTCTGTAAGCAAGAAAAAGACAGACTGACTACTTTGCTAAGGAGGGCGTGACTACCCGAATTTTTATAAATAGAATAAAGGTCTGCAACAGTAAAGACTTTCTTAAATTTACGTTTAAGATTATGGTTCTTCCGGAGACCATGTGACTGTCGTTTTCGTTTACGAATTCGTGTTATTTTTAAAAAAAACTTGGAGACCGATTTCTCTTATTAAAAAAACATTCGCTAGAGAAAATACTACATTTTTGGCATGTAATAATATTAAAGCGTTTTTTATTAACGGCAGTTTAGACAATTATACTATGTGGACTAGCTATGAAGTTTGTGAAGCACTCATCTTCCTATTAGATAATATTTTCGTCAGGTATGGAAACACCGTTTATAGACAAATTGTTGGTATCCCTATGGGTACGAACTGTGCACCACTTGTCGCAGATTTGTTTTTATTTTGCTATGAAAGAGATTTCATGTTGAGTCTTTCATCAGATACCCAGGCAGATGTTATTGAAGCTTTTAATGACACCTCTCGGTATCTGGATGACATACTGAACATTGACAACCCTTTCTTTCTAAATATGGTTAATAATATTTGTCCTAAAGATAGCTTAATAAAGCTAATATATCTGATATTAACGCTTCTTTTCTTGATTTAGATCTCTCGATTGAAAATGGTGAAATGATTAGCAAATCTATGACAAGAGAGATGATTTTAATTTTGACAGTGATAATTACCCCCACTTGGATGTTGATGTTCCCCGAGCAACTTTGTATGGGGTGAATGCGTCTCAACTTATTAGTTTTTCAAGAGCTTGTACTCGAGTTGAGGACTTTATTATTCGTAATCTTTTTATTACTAAAAAGCTACTCAGTCAAAGTTACCTTTGCAAACTTTTATTATCGTAACCCTGACCTTCTTTCCAAATATAAAAGTAATTTAAAGACTCTTCTGCGACAAGGACTATCACAACCTGACTTTTATGGGCACGTGATTTATAAACTTCTTAAGATTCTTGGTCATGATCACTTTCATACTGTCTTTTTTAAAAAATACTGATAAAGGTGATCCTTTGAGAGCAACAAACACAATTCAGAGAATAAATTAGCAGACTCGGTTTTATTGAGTCTGTTCATGAGAAGTAATGAAATAAGCAACACTTCTCACGCCCCCTAGCACCGGCTTAAGCGGTATTCTACTTTAAAGCCACCTATATTGGGCTCGTTGGTCCCAAAGGACCAGTAAAAAATAACACTACTGATTCGTAGCACGGGGAGACTTTTTACAGCCGCCACACTGCACTAAACGAACGCTAGTGTGCATGTTAATAAATACTGATAAAGGTGATCCTTTGAGAGCAACAAACACAATTCAGAGAATAAAGCAGCAGACTCGGTTTTATTGAGTCTGTTCATGAGAAGTAAGAAAGAAGCAACACTTCTCACGCCCCCTAGCACCGGCTTAAGCGGTATTCTACTTTAAATTCACATATATTGGGCTCGTTGGTCCTAAACTTGTTAAAAAGATTATCAAAAGAGGTTATGACCTTATCATTTTGAAACGTACTGCATGCTTGGTGGTGGACCCTTTTACAGTTCGCCACTATGCTTTCCTCTTTAATTGTACAATGACCGGACAATCTGTGGACCCTATGATGACGCCTACCTAAAGCCCATTGAGACGGTGGCGTTTGATGTTTGTCTATGATCTTTCTTGTCGTGCTCTTAATGGTTTATTCTCTTGTTGCTCTGGCTTCTGCCAAGTCATTGAGTACCTTCATTGTGGCTTTCTAGGCTATTTTATTTGTATTATAATTACACGAGCATATTTGTGTTTTACTTATATTGCCTATTGATGCTGCCTTGTTGGTAAGAGATTATGTCATGGCGGGGATTTTTTTATTTACACTGTCCTGTTTTAATGGGATGAAGTAGGGTAAGTATGAGGTTTGGTGCACCCTAGAACTGGTTTAAACCCCCAGTGGCCTACTTTGCCACTGACCGTTCCAAGGCGGTAGCCGTATTGTCGTTTGCTTTTATTATTACTTTTGCATTCTTGTTTGTCTGTTTGCGTGTTTGTTTTTGTGTTTTGTGGTTGACTGTCCTCCTTGAATGCCACTTTCCATGTCCGATCTTTTTCTTTTTCTTTAGATTTCAATTAGTTTGATATATTGGGGACCGTTCCAATGCGGTAGCCCTATTGTCAACCCTTTTGTGTTTGTGATGTCGTTTGCATTTATTATTACTTTTGCCTTCTTGTTTGTCTATTTGCGTGTTTGTTTCTGTGTTTTATGGTTGACTGTCCTCCTTGAATGCTACTTTCCCTGTCCGATATTTTTATATTTCTTTAAACACATTTCATTTAAAAAAAAACATTTCAAATATAGAGCAGCATTGAATAACTCACAGGATCAAATAGGCAACACGTAACATTAAAGTCTATGGATTTTATTCTTGACATAATAACTTACATTTCAAATAGTTTGATATATTGAAGGCACTTATATTGAACAGACAACTTTCAGACGAAATATATCGGGACGGGTGGTTTTGTGTGCTTGAATGGAGGGTGGGATAGGGATGCGATGTGTGTGAGGGTGGAGTCGGCGATGTGTGTGCCTATCTTTAACGAGATACTCTCGAATCAAATGTACACTACTCAACTTTTAAAATCGGTCTCCCAGGTTTTTTAAAAATAACTCGAATACTAAAACCTGAAAATCACCGAAACACATACAAATATTTTATTAAATTTATCAACAAATTTTAGTCCAATCAAGGCAGATTAAGTTTTATAAATCGCTAAAGATATTTGATAAACGACGCCAGTTAAAATTTCAAATGAAAACATGTCTTAATAAAAAATATATAATTCTTTGAAAATTTACCGATTATAAAAGTTGAGTAGTGTATGCATTCACTTAGAAAACGGATGTTTTCAATACACGCTGATAAACTGTATCCCTACATCATAATAAATTTGCCTGGATGCACAATTAACATATACACACAAGTATAGCTCATATGAGTGATCATAACAACATAGGATTCAACAACCTACACAATATATAAAGACAGTGAGAAAAAAAGGTGTCGGATGAGAGATTGACGTTTTCAAAGCAGAATAATATATAGGGAGACAATATTTCCGCACAACCAAGGACGACAACCAAGTTTTAAAATAGGTTATGACCTTATCATTTTGAAACGTACTGCATACTTGGTGGTTGACCCTTTTACAGTTCGCCACTATGCTTTCCTCTTTAATTGTACGATGACCGGACAGGCTGTGGACCCTATGATGACGCCTACCTAAAGCCCATTGGGACGGTGGCGTTAGATCTTTGTCTATAATCGTTCCTGTCGTGCCCTTAATGGTTTATTCTGTTGTTGCTCTGGCTTCTGCCAAGTCTTTGAGTACCTTCATTGTGGCTTTCTAGGCTATTGTTTTTTTTTGTATTATATGTACACGAGCATATTTGTGTTTTACTTATATTGCCTATTGATGCTGCCTTGTTGGTTAGAGATTAAATCATGGCGGGGATTTCTTTATTTACACTGTCCTGTTTTAATGGGTTCACAGTAGGGTAAGTGTGAGGTTTGGTGCAACCTAGAACCGGTTTAAACCCCCAGTGGCCTACTTTGCCACTGACCTTTCCAAGGCGGTAGCCCTATTGTCAACCCTTTTGTGTTTGTGATGTCGTTTGCATTTTTTATTACTTTTGCCTTTTCGTTTGTCTGTTTGCGTGTTTTTTTTTTGTTTTGTGGTTGACTGTCGTCCATGAATACTGCTTTCTCTGTCCGATATTTTTATCCTTCTTTTTAAACACCCGCTGATACAGTTTTCATCATAACACATCCGTCTGGAGGTACATTTACACAATTTATTCACGCACACAAACACACACACACACACACACACTCTCACACACACACACACATTTCTGCTAATATTATACACTGATAACAATTCTTAACTACTCACGTTTGTATCTTTGCTATTTAACTAATTTAAGTATTTTTGTTTTGACCAATTGTTTGTAAAATACTTTTCTTTTGTTTAAATTGTTACATCTTTAGAGAGTTACTATCCTTTTATATGAACACATGAAATGTGCTGATAAAACATATGACATTAATCAAAGTTCGTTTAAAGATATAGACTTCTTAAGAAATAATATTTTAAAAAAATCCATAAATATGTACCCATTCATTGCAAATGTTCCGACTAGAATAAAATGAAGCACGAAAAAGGTATATAAAAGTGGTAATTGTAGCGACACATGATGTCAAAACAACTTTAGTTGACATGTTTCAGAATTAGGAACATCGAAAGCTGCATTAAGTATTTAACACAATTCCTATTTACCCATTTGTATATTAAGTGGTGCTATTTTCTTTTCTAAGAAAACACATCGACTTGAAAGCTTTAAAATGTGTTCATGTATTCAGAGCAGACGATTCTAACTCATTATTTTGTAGTTAAACTGTATCTCCAAACATTGAGAATATTATTGAAATATTCTTAGGTGGGTACCTAGAAATATTGACTTGTATAATTATTAAAATAAATGAAGTACTAAAACACGCCACCTATAACAAAATAAAAGAGTAAATACCTTGAACTATATCCTAGCATTCGACACACAATCATACCAATTCGTGTATTTATGACTGCAGTAGAATTACACACTCCTCCCCAGCTACCGTTAAACATGACATCTATAATGCCTACACGTGCACTGGGGCCATTTAAAAGGCGAACGGGTGTGTCTGTCATAAACATTTGGAGTCTTGTTAATCATACTATAGCTATAAGTTAGAAATATAGCCTACCATTTTAAATTTAACCATAGCATTCTAAAATAACCATCATATTAAATTTAACTATAACAACATAACTAAAGAAATTATCTACACGTAAAATAAAAGAAAACTAATTACTGACTCATGTTTTGATATTCTATATTGTTAACAACAACACCGATACATTACAGTCATTTTTATTAGCAAGGATTTTTATACATCAATAGTGTACATGAAGATATTCAGATATTTATACTCAAATTTAGCTTACTGCAGTTTATTCCTACAGCAATGTCTTTAGTACAGTTGTTAGCGTTCCATGGCTGAGACGGACACTGATCAACATCCACCTCATTACCTGTACAGTTTAGGCCAGCAATTATAATGTTGTTGTATGAGGATTGGAATATGTTTTTCCTAACCTGGACATAGCTGAAAATATAATGATATTTCGGTTGTTTTTTTTTGGTAGCTGATGATAGGCATATCTTTTGGAATATAAGATTACATATTTGGACATGGGATTACATGAGTTTTAGTAAATACGTTAAATAGTAAATATGGTAAATTCAAAATACCTTGTAAAATTGTGGCCTAGCATAGAACAAACAACCTTTCCATTACGTTCGGTAAATTGTTCGTCACAAATATGTCCCCATGAACCTTTATACTGAACGTCTATCTGCCCCATATATGACGTTCTACCATGTTCGAGTCTTAAAGTTGTCACTAAAAATAAGATCATATAATATCACATTAGATACGATTATAACATAATTGTACGCGCATGTACTCACACACTCACGAGGTACGTACGCAATCATACACATATACGCATAACGAAAGCACACCTATACACCCAACACAATTTTAAAGATTTAGCTTATCAGCTAAGAATAAGTGTTTGATAATTATCATTATTACAAACACATAAATATATACGAAATAGTTAACTGTGAGATGTATATTGACTACACTAGTGTTCATATATTCTACCGAATAAAAACGTCGTGTATCGAACGCTGTTTAATTTAATATTATACTCATTTGAAATATATTTGTGCATACATACAGCAGTTTACACCGACACTGTGGTAGCTGGAACTTGTGCATCTCGAATATCCTGTATCCCACAAGTTAGATGGACATTCTGATATATCCGTTTCATTGCCACTGCACTTTAAATTCGAAATCATCACATTGTTGCGGAGGTAATTGTTATATGAGTTATAGCTCCATGTGGCATCACTTAAAAATAAATGATAGTATTTATATATGTGTTTGCTTTAATAAATTCTTTGTTGATTTCTACTATTTTCCGATTAGAAAAAAAACAAAAGACAAGGGCAAGAAGAACATTCCCAACGTCATTTAAGGATAACATATAAATCAAGCAATCAATACAAATAAGTAGTATTTCGAACGTATTGTTTTGTAACAGTTCTGAAATATGTCAACAAATGAAAAATCAATTTTATAATATGCAAGTAATGTCAATTTGTTTAGTAATGTCATGAATGTTTTTTTTATATTTTCTTTTATGTAAATGATGCTAATCAGTTTGTTTTTGATCTGATAAAAGGGGTAAATGTTTTTGTTTTTTAACTAATGCGCAATAGTGCTCTGTTTATTATTTTCAAATATTCCAGTACTCATTCTGAGTGCATATTTTATAGATATATTGATAACATTTGCAGTCTTAATGCGTGTTATATATGCTAATTTATTCATAGTTCAAAATTATCAGTTTCTTTTAAAATGTGTTGATAGTTGTATTACTAAAGTCTCTCATAATTCTAATTAGAATGGCATGGTTATCTTAAAGAGTTTACGATGCAATATGTATGTGTTTTAATATTAGAAACAATGATGCGACTTCATTTAACGTTATTATAATGGAATTGACACAATTATTTTATTAGTACATATGAACGACTAAAACAATATCTTATCTTTCAATAATTTAAGCTGTTTATAACATCTGTAAGTGTACACACCTGGAATATTCGTAGCCAAGCGTCCTGCAGATAACATCTGTGTTGGCTTTTGTGAAGCTTTGTGAACATATTGTTCCCCATTTGTTGTTGTAATAAACATGTACTCGTCCAGAAAATGGAGTCTGACCGACTTCAAGACGCATAGGTGTAGCTGTTAAAGATTAAACTGGTCGTATTTTATGAAGTTATAGACGTATATCGGAAATGTTTCTTTATTGTATGTCTGCTGTTATGCTTATAAAGGTGAAATAGAATGGTTTTGGACATCATAGCAACATATGATTTAATTGCAGTTGTCGCGGCATTTGTTGTTTCTATGTCTTTTTAACCATATACGTGCATAGCTGTGAATATGGAAAACGTAGATATAAAAATCGAACAGGAAAATTAGCATTCAAGGACGACAGTCAACCACAAACACTCACATAAACAAAGAACAACTTTAAACATGAAAAAAAGGAAGATAAGACATCACACATGCAAAAGGGTTGACAATAGGGCTACCGCCTTGGAACGGTCATATATAATATAAAATAAAACAAAAGCATAGAAAGCCACAAGTAAGTACTCAGTGACTTGGCAGAAGCTAGGGCAACAAGAGAACAAACCGTTAAGGGTACGACAGGACAATATTAAAGATAAACATCAAACGCTACCGTCCTATAAGGATTTAGGTTGACGGCATCATAGGGTCCACAATATGTTCGGTCATCGAACAGTCAAAGAAGAAAGCATAGTGCCGAACTGTAAATGGGTCAACCACTAAACATGCCATACGTTGCAAAATGATAGGGGCATAACCTCTTTTGATAAACTTTTTGACAAGTTTAATAAAGATTGTATGATATGGATTATGATCAAGGGTCTTACGAAGTTTGTAAATCACATCCCCATAGTCGATTGCGTATGACTGCTTTTTTATTGCTAAGTTCATGAATAATTTAGCTTGCTATGTCGTTTATTGCCTATTACGTTTGGATTAGGCAGAACATTTGGTCTATATGAAATAGCAAAAGAAAAATGCTAAAATAACTAGAGTTCTATTTCAAACCCCCCAAATGGACCAGAGTCGCTCACGTGATTCAACATGAGGATCATGTAGAAAATAAGAATAATAATGATTACCAGGAGGTGTATAATGTTTCCTGATCTCTATACCATTACAAGAAATCAATTACATATATTTTAGTAGTATCTGTAATGTAGTGCAACTGTGAAGCATCTTTGCACAATGATGTTTTATGCATTGTATAAGATAAACCGTTTAAAACAGATTTATCTGAAGGAAAAACATATGTATTTGTTATACGTCAAAGTCAGGTGTACAAGACACTTATGCAAACATTGATCCATGTACAGTTCTCTACTATGTTTTCGTATGTGATTGTGTTATCATAAAAGGATACGAGTGTGGACCCTATGATAACGTTAAATTAAATCCTGAAACGACGGTAACGTCGGATGTATGTCTCCAATCTTGTCTTGTTGTGTCCGTAATGGTTTATTCTTTTGTTGCTCCTGCTTTTGCCAAGTCATTGATAACTGACGTTATGGCTTACTAAGCTTTTATTTAAATTCATATATACATGATCATCTTTGCGTTAGACTTATTCATTCATACTTATACATTCGCACTAGCGTTCGTTTAGAGCAGTGTGGCGGTTGTAAAATGTCTTCCCGTGCTAAGAATCAGTAATGTTATTTTTACTCTTCCATTGGACGAACGAGCACAATATGGGTGGCTTTGAAGTAGAAGACCGCTTAAGCTGGTGCTAGGGAGGTGTTACTTCTTATGCATTATGCTATGATGCTTCATGTAAATATATGACGATCAGTTACAGAGATGTTGTTTAAACCATTCAAATTGTTAGTACCCGATGCTATATTCAGTGCAAAAAACAAGGAAGTGTGTATCAAGAAATATAAAAAGATCGAACAGGGAAAGCAGCATTCAAGGAGGACAGTTAACCACAAAACACAGAAACAAACACGCAAACAGACAAACAAGAAGGCAAAAGTAATAAAAAATGCAAACGACATCACAAGCACACAATGGTTGACAATAGGGCTACCGCCTTGGAACGGTCAGTGGCAAAGTATGCCACTGGGGAGTTAAACCGGCTCTAGGGTGCACTAAACCTTACACAAAGTTCAACAGAAATTATTATAAAACATTATGTAAGGATAATTCTGGGGAAAGTTTGTAATTATTCAACAACCGGTTAAATGGGAGAGTCGGGACCGTGCCATATATCAATACGGTCATTTAGTGTGTACATCCTTTGTATGCTGGGTACTTCTGGAAACAAACAAACGAATGGTTGTTAACAGTTACTTGTTTTATAGATAACCTTGCGGATGTATGTATGCAAACGTTAGATTCTCGAGGATTTAAAAACAATTTCGGGTAACATTGTTATTACTAAATAAACACTCTTTAGCGGTTTTAAGAAAAAAATATTTTACATGTTGGTCTTTAATGACATATGTAATCAAATTCAAAGTATATTTAGTTTAAAGCAATCAACTGACGACGGGCGAACAGACAATGTTCGATGAGTAACCCTTGTTAAAGATGAAGAATGATCACCTTAGCGAAATAAATACATATTGTCATGCTTTCTCTCTATGTATTTTTCCTTATGAGTATAATCATTTTAAATAACTGGCTTACTCTGTATGTGACAATTGACAGTAGCAACATTCTCGTCAGGGATGCAGCTCGTTTGTTGCCAAGGACTTGAACGACACGCAGATATATCGACTTCACTTCCTGTACAATTGATTTCGTCAATAAGAACACCTCCAGTCGCAATTCCAAATGGTGATCCAGATAGTACAGTAGCGTTCCTAAACATGGATGTGTGTTGTTAATGATATTGATAATTCGAATGTTCATAAGTATATTCATATATGTCTTGTTTATAAGGTATACAGGTATACAAATTATTCGAACATTTGCAATTATTTGTTAACTATAAAGTGCTTTACATTACAGGGTAGTATCTGTTTTGAAACAGGCTGTATTGAACCGTTAAGGATATAAATTATTTAAATAAGACTAAACATGATTAGAATCACTCGCACTTCTAACAAAAATATGTTGATTTATACATTTATAATATGCTATTATACTTTAATGAACTGAAAAAATACCATCTTTCGGGATACACTCATGATCACTTTGTGAAAAACAGTGAACATACCAGAATCTAAAACCGGCCATCCTACACACCACGTCTGCAACATTGACGTCAAAGTAGTTTGCACATATACTTCCCCATGTTCCATTGTGGTATACTTCGACACGCCCTGTTCTAACATTTGTTCCTTTGACAATCCTAATTTTTGTTTCTGAAATATAGAATTAAAAATCAAAATGTTGAGATTGAATTGAACCAGTAATGGTATTACTATTACATCTTGACATGTATATGCTGACAGAAATATACTTACTACAAGCTACACCAACATCTTGACTATGGCTACAGTAAGGGGCTGACAACCATTGCGATGCCTTACAGTCGGATATATCAGCTTCTGTGTCAAGACAGTGGAGATCTGATACAACTATCGACCCATTGCCTTTTAAGTAATCTGATTGTTGCAGAACCAACGATCTAGAATAAAACGCAATTACCAATATATTATATTGTAGGGAACGTAATATTATAAATGACTTAATCAAACAACTCCTAGCTTGGGAAAATACATACATCTGCTGTGCTAAGAATAAGTCGCAATGTAGGTATATGCATTAATCATTGATCGTATGAAAACAACTATGAGCATTATGTATTAATCACCATAAAAAAACATAATAAGAAAATAAGTCTTACATTAATGTTTAGTTTGCGCATACAAGTTTACTTATGCCGTGAAACATATACCGCTTTTGAATAAGTAAATAATTATATTCTTGTGAAATATTCATTTTATTCACAGTGTCTCATTTTTTCGTCAAAAATACGCACCCATCATAATATCCAAGCATACGACACATCACATTTGTGTCATTTGAACCAAGTACCATTATAGAACACTTCCACCCGCCCTGCCCTCTTTGACGGTCCGTCTACAAGGCGCAAAGGCGTTACGGGGTCTGTAATATGACAATGTATATATATAAACATAAAACCGATATTTTCAAATCTGCATTTAAGAATACAGGAGACGGATAAGCATTGGAAAAGTATTGATCAGATTTATGTCAACCTAACCAAATTGCAATAATATTCTCAATTCTTACTCGGATGTCTACGAAAAACTCAATAACGTGTAATATTACGGATGATGTTAGACACGTTTTAAACCGTCATCAAAAAGTATATACTGTTTAACAACTAGAACTGTCGCTAAAGGCAGACAAATATACACCCCGCCTCTGCCCCTTTGACCCCTGCACTTTATTGCACCAATAACAATTTCCTTTGAGATCACATACACTTGAAACTGAATCATCAGAAATATATAAAAACATTCCATAGGCCAAATAGGTAGTAAAGGATTCCCACTGGCTAAACCTACAAAGAGTAATAACTCATGAACAAATGATCAAATCAAAAATATCTTTCTAACATCTTCACATCACACTGAATCGGCATGAAAAATATTAAAACAATACATCAAATAAAATTTGTAAGAAAATCAAAGGGCCATAACTCATTTAAAATGATCAAATCAAAACTCATTTTCCACTAACATCTTCATATCATACTTAAACAGCATGTACAATACTAAAAACTAAAAAATGTATGAGAAGTTAAACACACACGATTTTGGCCCCTATATAATATATAGAGATTAAAAATTCAAAGGGCTATAACTCGTGTGAAACTGATCGAATCAAACATATCTTTCTTCACTGACATCTTTAGATCATGATTAGTCAACATGACAAATATTAAAACAATCCACCAGATAATGAATAAGAAGTTAAACACACAATATTTCCCTATATTATATATATAAGAAAATGAAATGGCCATAACTCATGTTAAATGATCAAATCAAAAATCGTCTTCTTCTCTGACATCTTCACGTCATACTTAATCAGCATGTAAAATATTAAAACAATCCATCTAAAATGTATGCGAAGTTAAACACACACGATTTTGGCCCCTATATAATATATATAGATTTAAAACTCAAAGGGCCGTAACTCGTGTAAAACTGATCGAATCAAACATCTTTTTCTTCGCTGACATCACATTGTTAAGCACACACGATTTTGGTCTACAGACGGTTGGACGGAAGGACGCCGGAAGCCGTTCGTGCAAGCTCAAGCCATTATACCCACTCCCCCGACTTCACCTTCGTAGACAGGGGTTTAAAAAAAAAAGTAGCAGCAATTTTTGTTGAACACAATATTAAACCTACCGCAGTTGACACCGACGCTGTAATCATGAGTGCAATTCCTTTGTCCCCATATATATTCGGATCTGCAGTCAGACACATCAAGTTCGGAACCATTACAGTTCAGATAACCTATTCCATTACCACGAATAACATAGTCGTAAAAGTTCTGAACTGCACGGATTGAAGGATTCCTGAAAATGTTAATTATTATGCTTAAGCACAACTGTACTATAATTCTCTGAATTTATAGAGTTAAAGGAAAATAGCGACACAGTCTAACAATCTTTATTATTGAGAGTTCTGGAAAACTTGGAAAAGGGTGAAAGAATTATCAAAATCAGATTATATGCAAGGACAATATGATAATTTGAAGGTTCTGTTGAAACAGATATGGAAGCCGCCATTTTGAAAACTATGACGTCGTAGTTCTAAATGACCATATAAGGAATATTTATAAATATGAAAATTTACTGACTCATAGAAAAACATGACAGTAACTATATGAAAAATATGTATACTAAATGGCAATAATGCTTTACATGACCACCAGTAAAGGATTTTGCATTCATTTGCTTTAAATGATATTCATCAATATTTTATATATGGTAATTTGGAACTAGGACGTCATAGTTCTTAAACTAGTGGCTCTCATATTAGGTTTAGAACAACCTTCAAATGGTCATATTTCTTTGGTTTATCATCCGGTTTTGATAATTGTTTCACCTTTTCCAAGTTTTTCAGAACTCTCAATAACAGAGCTTGTTTGGCTGTGTCGGTACATTCCCTTTAACGTTTATTGCAAATGTTATCAAGAACGTCTCCTGAATTTTTAATAGACCAAACAAAATTAATCCCAGAGTTTTCATAAGTTCCACAGTATTGTTTAACGTGATCTTTAACGGCAGTAAGACAAGAAGTTAAACGTTTGGAGATGTTTGTGGTGGTGCAGGCACTAGAATTCGAAATAAAGCGGACCTTATGCGGATGTTTATGTAATTTAGGAATCCAGTACATAGTTGGCAGGTTGTTCTGCTTTTCGTCCAGCCCAGCCTTGAAAGTAGTGCACCGAGTGATATATGTGGAAACAAAATCATTCTCAGTAGAACGAAATGGAGTATACGAATTAGTGCTACCGTGTTCCAGAGATAAAACATTGACGTAATGTAGGCGTCAAACAATAATTACATTATTAGTGGTTTATCAGCAAGAACTGAAACAAATTTATTTTAAAACAGTATTTTGTGCAAAGTAAAATTGTAATCGCTACAACAGGGGATTTACTTATTTACATTGGTTTCGCAAACGTTCCCTCTATTTATCACTATAACTGTTGTTTTTTTAATGCATTTTTCATTACTGTTTTCTGTGAATGCTACATTTTCTAATTGCATTTACTTTTATTATGCACATGTTTAACACGCATTTACTCTGACAACTATAATATTATTAAGACAAATAATGAAAAGTGTAAGGGCCGTTGCATATAATAAATGAACATGTTAATGTGTACGATATTTCATTTCATAGTTTTTGTTGTTATATTTTAACGATTACGTATTCAACTCACAATTCAGGACTGCCCAACATTCGACATATAACTTGGGCATCTTCAATGGTGAATCCATAACTTTCATGGCATACAGACAACCACGAATTGTTATAGAAGACCTCTACCTTGCCAGAAGGTGACTTGAAACCACCAACCAACCGCACAGGTGTAACAGAGACTGGAATATAGGTAAAATCACAAATAATAATACATATATATTTATATTTTTCTTTGTAAATTATGAAATCTTAGATATCTGGATTTATTTTGAAACACTTTCTGTGTAAACAAGCCTCATCTATCGCGAATTATAATACGTGTGATTGTGATTTAATTTATACTATTATCTATATTATTTGATAAAAGTATAAATTAGGATTAAGTTAACGTTTAACTTATGAATCCCTGTATACTGTGTATTAGTTTATTATTGTTTGTTTTATAATATCCAAAACTTGTTGTGTTTGTATTCAACATTTTGCGAAGACAGATCAAGAACTAATGACAACACCTTCATGATTTGAAAAAGAAAAGAAAAGAAAATCCACGATTTTACACCTTTTACGGAAGTTCGAAGGTCCCGGGTCCGAACGCCCGGTCCGGCTTTATATGTGTGTAGCTCTGTGACATTGTAAACGGACGAAGAAAATAAGTACACTCAGCGGGATCGGAACTCGGGACGCCTTGCATGTAAAGACGTTCTACCGTTTGGCCACTAAAGCAAGCCCAATGACAAGGTAAAGTAATAACGCATTTTCAAACATGTCTATTGATATACATCCCAACCTGAATCCTACTACATACGTCCATCTTTTAGCGTTATATTTGTCACCCTCTAGTATATCACACAACCTAGGTATCTCAGCCTCCAACAGTAAGTATCCAGGTCACGGTTCTTAGAGACGATAAAATGACAATTTATAAGGAAATACATGTAGTATATCCAGACTCTGCATGTTCGTATAAAATATGTTTCAGGTGGGCTGGTGAATTAAAACAAACGGTAAACTGAGCATACCAGATGAATACTCTTCTGATGCCTGTCATACAGTCATTAAAAATACCTTAATCTAGTCTGTGTGTAGCAGGATCCAAGTGTTTCTAAACGAGAATGCTTGTATTGGTAACTTCTTTCAACAGGAACTTGCGTTACATAACGTCTGTACTAGATGGTTACCACACGAGCTAACATATTAGCAAATGGCTTATGTGGTCAAACGACCGAAAGCACTACTTAAAATGTTCGAACCTAATGGACTGTGTCGGAAATGGACCAACACATCTAACTGATATAGTAACAGGGGATGAAACCTTTATGGACGCAATATGATATGGCTGTCACATGAAGTAATGTTGTTTCGATTAATCGGTTAATCGAGAAATTGACGTGATCGTCGATGATGAAATAGTATTCGTCGACGAATTATACCATTCCAGTGTTATTGTTGGCCAAGAGTTGTCGTTCTTTATTTTGATAGCTTAACTTAAAATGAACGTTGATTGGATGAATTAAGTCCACCACCCAATCAAATGTCGTTTAACAAAATAAACTAGGCAAAGTAACAAAAATGTCAGAAGCTGAAAATGAGAAACACCTTTAGTTTAAACTTTACACCTGCCCTATTTCTAGGGAAACAGAAGCAATCAGAAGTGTGTATAATTTTGGATTTAAACTAATAAACCAAAATAACAAAGGAAAATCTGTATATTTAAAACGTATACTGTAAAACGGACAAGAAAAGATACTGTCTCCAATGTAGAAGAGGTGACTCGAAAAGTGTTCATTAAATTTTCAAACGCTTCATTAAAATATCAATCGTTGTTATTTAGTAAAATCAAAACAATGAAGTATTTTTTATTAAAAATAAAAAAGCCAGATTTTTTTAATTTTGTTTTGCACAAGAACAGAAAGACAGTATAAGGGAAAATAACTACATGTAAATAAAAATATATTATGACCAACATTAAAACTAAAAGGTATGATGGTTTAGAAACTGGTTTGAATATTTTTTGTTTTAATATGTTGTCTCCGTGCAAGACAGAACTAATATGATTTGGCGATCATTGCCTCTTTTTAATGTCTGGTGTCTATCAAATATCTAGCTAGTGTCGTAGCATTTATGAGTTTTCTTCAAATGTTTATGCAATATTAAATAAACATAAAAGGTCTCTAGGCCGAAAACTGGTTTCTTTTACCAATTATTGACGTTTCGTACCTAGGACGTTTCGTACCCTGGACAGTTCGTACCAAATTTTGGCATCCATGGTACGAAACGTCCTACACCCCCCCTTTTTTGCCATATCTCCTTAAACTATAAATAGTTATTTAGGTTATTAGACAAATCTCCTATTATTAATTAATTGCAATTAAAATTGGTAATCGATCGTCTAAGAAGACCGATTAATCGATTGATTTGTTCAAGTGCGATTCCCATCACTAAGGCATGAAGACCCTAGACAACACGTTTGTCAGCCAAGATTGTAAATTATAAGGTAAGAAACAGCAGGACACACCTTTTCGAAGTAGGCAATACCTATATAAGTAATGCGGAAAATTCATCGCTCTGAAATATACCCAAGGAGGAGAACAGTAGAGCCTTTAATAGATCACCCTCTAGGTGTTTCAACGGGAATCAACGCATAACGTAACGAGCAGTGGAGACGGTCCCCGATTCAGGACAACATGGTCAGGTTATTATAGTAGCAACAACCCCGGGACACTTGGTGGGCCTGTCATCAGTCATCAGTGGAGGAACTAAACCCACAACCTCGGTGCAGGTTATTCATCGCGTCATCATAGATATCGCGTCATAGTATTCATCACGTCATCAACCCTTATAGAAGGCATTTGATGAAAATCACCAATCATTGGAGTCGCGCATCATTCTTTGTAACACTTTAGTGTCAAATATAGTTAGTCGACACATTCAGTATTTGTGATAATACTACGAACGTCTTAAACGTTCATGAGAACAGTCTTTTTTCATATTTCATCTGTGTATTCGCTTGTTTTTCTTGATAATTGTATATATAGTTAACATATTTTAAAAGTTTCATTAAACTTATGTAAATGCGGTCACCGTCATTGATTCGTTCCCGAGTTAGTCCCAACCACTAGGGTCATCTTGAGACAGCGGTATTGCATGAAATTTAAACTGTATTATTGTTCGGAGCGCTTGTTTCAGCCAAAGGGTTTTCAGAAATAACATGAGAATTTTAAAAGTACGTAGATAAATTATACATCACTGGAACTGTAATTTTAAGTGGAAAATGAAAAATATCTTATCTTTGAAAATCGGTTAAGAAATAAATATTTTTCAGCTTTTTAGATGGGATTTTTCCCATGTAAACTCCTTGTTGCTGGGACAGCAAAAATAAAGAAAATTCAATTAACTTCAATTAACCTTAGCACAGTGGCGTTGCTTGTGCAGTGTTGCGGCAGTAAAACGTTTCCCCGCGCTTGCAATTAGTACTGTTATTTATTCGATCTTTGGAGATCGCTGAGCCCGATGCTTATAGTTAGTTATCGGTGGTACATTTTCATAATCTTTTGTTTTATTAATTAATTTTTGATTCGGTGGTTCCACTACTCCGGCCGATAAAAGGCTCTGGGTATTGTTTAACCACTCATAGGATATGTTGTCTGCTTTTTATATGCAGGCTTCATAACCGCTGCTCCTAACTAAATTCCATTATGTTTATTTCGCTCTTCGGGGCATTTTATTAGATACCGGAACCATACGCAGTACGACATGGGGAAGACGTCAACTCAATGTCCACCGCCATATGCATGCCTTCTTCGTGATGGTTAAACTTTTGTGCTGTTGATTTTATGAATATTGAGTTCTGCTCAACCCGGGGCTAGAGGGCGTGAGCGGTAGCTATCATATTTCACTACCGCTCAATCAAACCGAGACTGCAATATTTCGTATGTGTCGTGCTCGGCCGTTTCCAAAGGTCCATTATCATACTCTTTTTTTCAGTTTATTTTTAACACACTAAAACCTTTTCTTGTTAAAATTTGTAAAAAGGAAATACTGTCTGCAAAGTCCAAAACACTTTTGGCTGAAATAAGCGCCCCAAACAATAAAGGAAAGTACTTCGAAGGACAGTGAAAATATGAAAGTAATCCATTTATGTATTACAAACGTACGCCGGTGTTGTCATAATTCTTGATGACCCTTCATAGCAATTTATTTTACTGCTTCCAATCCAGAGTGACTTTATATGTGAAATCAACTCACAGCAATTTATTCCAACAGTATATTCACTCGAGCAATTATGATGTCGTGAAATGCGATCGCACTCTATAAGATCTGTTTCATTTCCACCACACTTTAAATCATAGCTTGTGACGTCACCAATTCCCTCGCCGTAATATGCATTTTTATGAATTGTTACGTTTCTATAAAAGAAGGGGAAAGCATTAATACAACTAGACATAAGAAACAAATAACCGTTATCACCAACGTTCGTATACGTGTACCTTAAGCGATTGTCAGAAGGAATCATTGTATACTATTTTGACGATGTAACTGATACATTTTGACTTTATATTTCGAATATTATTTTTAAAATACATTTATAGACTATCGTACGTATATGAATAAATACTTTACCCGCGTTCGAAGCCGAGCATGTTACAAACTACAATTGCTGTGCGGTTGTCAAAGGAGTCACCACAGAACGTGTTCCACGTGTCTTGTTTATGCATCTCTAAGCGCCCGGAGAAGGGTGTTGGTCCATCGACAAGTCGGATTTCGGTCACTTAAAATCAAATTAATATGCGTAGCATCTTAGAACAGTTGTATGAAAATTACCATGTTGCTTTTAAGTATTGACCTATACATCGTCAATAGAAACGATATAATTATGTACTTACAATATACATCGCTTATATCAAAGTTAAAACTCTATTTTACATCAAAAAACGAAATAATGTACGCAGGTGATATAACTCATTAGAAGTCAATGTAACCTTTTGACGAGTGTTGATATTTATCACTGCAAAATGGCCATATCTTAATCGTTCCTATAAGAACCTTATACAGGACCAATACGGCATACTGAAAGCAAATATGGCCAAGTATAGTAAACATTTCATAATATTGTCACTAATCATACGATCTTTATTATTATATAAACTTAATGGTGTTAAATCAACATGCATCTTCATTAAATAATATTATACTTACGACACTCAACGCCGGCGTCTTCACTATGGCTGACAGTTGGATGATTGCCAAACGTCTGATTTACACTCTGATATGTCAGTTTCACTGCCAACACATTCCAGCTCGTCAACAATAACACTCCCGGAACCGCTGCCGAAATATGCTGCCCCGTATGCCTTGGCATTTCTTTAAAGATACATCAATATTATAAACAAAACACATAACAATATTATATTGTAGACCTTATTAACTAACTAACGACAATATATTTCCTTTATATATGAGTTTGATGCGTTAAACACTAAATTAATATGGTTTCAATACATTCAACGAGGAATTTCAAACTGTGACGATATTGAATGTAAAAATTACATGTGCATAAACAAATATAAAATGAACAGACAGGGAAGGTATCATTCAATGAAGACAGTCAACCACAAAACACAGAAACAAACACGAAAACAAACAAGAAGGCAAAAGTAATAATAAATGAAAACGACATCACAAACACAAAAGGGATGACAATAGGGCTACCGCCTTGGAACGGTCAGTGGCAAAGTAGGCCACTTGGGGTTTAAACCGGTTCTCGGGTGCACCAAACCTCACACTTACCCTACTGGTAAGGTTGTATATAGTGTAGAGAATATTGATGAAACTTGACCTTTATTGAAAATCGTATCAAGTACGTTATTAGACAGATACTTACACAGGATTAAAGCCAAGCATCCTGCATATCACAGAAGCGTCTTTGTCATCAATCGAGTCATCACAAACTGTTCCCCATTTATCATTGAAGTAAATTTCCACACGCCCTGACTGGTCGGATTTGCCGTTTACTATTCGAAGATTAGTTCCTAGAATGGCGTTGATAGTTTCTAATATTTTATTTTAGTTGCTGAGTATCGCGCAATGGAAAATAAAAGATTAATTCAGTAGTGAGTTTACGATATATTCTATACTAAACGCAAATAGTACTGTTGGTGTAATACTCTTTTTTAAAACTACCATTTTGATAAAAATGATTGCTTATGAGCTAATGTAGACACCAACGTTTATAATTTCAACTTAAATACCTATTTTAAGCCTTATGAACTGGGAAGGGGTGTGGGAGAATTTTATAGTTTTATAATTTACCCTTAGCATAAAAGTACAACGATTGTATTCAACTAAAGATTGCAGTAATAGAAACAATAACGATCCACAAATATTTAAAATACCCTGGTAATTTGGCTTCCATGTATAAAACTGTGTATATACCTTATACCTGTGTATATACCTAATACCTGTACTAATCAGTCAATTAGTACGACTCAGAAGCTTTTCATGTTTTTTGAATGACTAGATGTAGGTATTTAAATGCAAACTTCATGCATATTTGAATATGTGTTTATATGTATTATATATTGCGATTTGCAAAACATAATTTGCATAAAGCTTTGGATATGAACATTACAGAGAAATTTAGAAAGTATAAATAATAATTTACATATATAATGTAATATATGTAATTCTATTAATGTAATTCTATTCAACAAACGCGAGTATTACATAGAATATATGTTTTTATAACATACACATTCATGTTTATTTTATTACATAACATATAAGAAAAGCAACTGTAAAATTAAATTATTACACATGCAACTACTTGCATTTCAATCAACACAGTTTTTTCACAGAATATTTAAAGAAACTCAAGTTTAGGAGCAAAAGAAGGGATTGGAACAATAATAAAGAAAATGTACCAGCCGTTAAATGTAGGTTTTTGTTTGTGAGCATGAAACTTACGGCAGTCCAATCCAATAGCATTTCCAGAGCAAATTCCGATGACCATTGATGAGTTGTTGCAATCCGTTATGTCCAGTTCTTGACCTTGGCAATTTAAATTACTGATTGCAGATTTCCCATTCAAACTTCCATATGTTCCTGTTCTTTCTATGAGAGCATTTCTGTGTATTAAAAATAATAGTGTGTGCCGACCATTATTTCATTATGTAGTTTAACTCTTTCTTAATACATTGTGTAGTGATCCTAAGACTTCAGTATCATGAGATACACGTAAATACTCACACTATATATGTTACTCCTTGATGAATCATTACTTTTGTATGCGTGTTTTGTTTGACTGTGCTCGGTTAACAATACATTTACTGTTTTATATTATTTGTGTATCTTACCAAGATAAAGTGCTGGCTGAAATACAAAACAGATTCACTGACTAAGGATCGTGGAGTCATATAAGACAATGGCGTACGAAAGTTTCGGATATTGATGTAGGTAGAATAAGGGTATATCGGGTCTTGGGAGGCAATTTTATTATTAATTTCTGATAAATATTTTTATTATTTCGTTTTTGCTTATTACACACTTTAATGATCGTGGAGTGCTTGTTACAGTGGTAGAGCTTTGGACTCCAGATCAAAAGATCGTGGGTTCGATCCTCGCCTTTGCCATGTTATTTATGCTTGATCAAGGTAATTCATCCTGTACATAGTAATGCTTAGTACTGATTCTACCCAGGAAGCCATCGGGAGTAATTAATATAAGTTGCAGGAATTTGTTTCACAATCGATTTAAAAGAAATAAAACCAATAAACAAACTTGCTATTTTAATTGTCTTATTTTATGCCCTGTGATTGTAAACTTTCTAAACATAAACAATGTTTATGAGGGGGTTGGTGGGGCTGGAGAGGGATGAAAGGGAAGAATGCAGGTGGAGCAACACATACCAATAGATATAAAAGTCGAACAGGAAGTATAGCATTCTAGAACCATAGTCAACCCAAAAAAATCATCGAAATAAAAAAATATAAGGATGAGTAAGGGGCAAGGTACGTGACATCACAAATATAAAATGGTTGACAATAGGGGTAGCGCCTGTGAACGGCCAGTGGCAAAAATGCCACTGTGGTTTAAACCAGGTTCCATGGTGCACAAAGCCTCACTTTTACCATATTGTCAGTCAAATAAAACGAGACAGTGTAAATAAAGGAAAACCCCACCTGGATGTTGTGTTTGTTGCTTCCAAGGGATCACATTTTCAGTATTTATTTATTGACATTCACACTAGCGTTTGTTTAGTGCTGTGTGGCGGCCCTAAAAAGGCGCCCCGACTACAGATCAGTATTATTATTATTGACTGGTCCTTTGGGATCATCAAGCCCAGTCTGTGTTGCTATTAAAGTAGAATATTGCTTAAGCCGGTGCTAGGACGCGTGAGAGGTGTTGCATCTTATAATTATCTCTCATGAACAGACTCAATAAAACCGATTCTGCTACTTTTCTCTCTTGTTTGTGTTTGTTGCTTCCAAGGGATTACCATTTCAGCATTTATTGACATTCACACTAACGTTTGTGTAGTGCTGTGTGGCGGCCGTAAAAAGTCGCCCCGACTACAAATGAGTAGTTTATTTTTTACTGGTCCTTTGGGATCATCAAGCCCACTTAGTGTTGCTTTAAAGTAGAATATCGCTTAAGCCGGTGCTAGCAGGCGTGAGAGGTGTTGCATCTTGTAATTTCCTCTCATGAACAGACTCAATAAAACCGAGTCTGCTACTTTTCCTTTTCATATTTACGAACATTCAGCATTCATAGGCAATATAAATGTAACACAAGGATGATCAAGTATACATGAATACTAAAACTAAAGCCTAGAAAGCCACAAAGCAAATACTCAGTGACTTGGTAGACCCAAATCACCAATATAATAAAAAAGAGTATGAAAGGCGAACTTTGAAAATCATTAAAGGCACAGCAATACACGATTGGAGAAAAAGGTCAAACGTTACCGTACTTTTATGATAGGGTCATAACCTCTTTTTATGCTTTTTTTAACAAGTTTAATAAATATTGTATGAACGTGATCATGACCAAGAGTATTACGAAGTTTGTAAGTAACGTCATTGTAGAAATCAGGTTGTTATAGTCCTTGTCGCGGAATAATTCTTAAATTCTTTTTATATTTTAAAATTACGTCACGGTTACAATTTTGCAACGGGTTTTCGAAGTTGATGATAACGGTAGCCCTAATGGAGTAGCTTTTTAGTTATACAAATATTGCGAATATTAAATTCCAAACTCGACTACAAGCTCTAGAAAAACGTATAAGTTGAGAAACCTCATAAGATGTTGCTCTGGAATCATCCCCGTCTAAGTAGAGATCATTAACGATATTGAAATTAAATTATCTCCCTTGTCGTAAGGTTTGCTTTAGCCTCGGTCAACCGGCCCGCTTCTGATTTCTTCGTTACGCTATGCTACTCGGATCCAGAACCAGGGACTAGGGGAAAATAGGACGTTTGAAATCGCCCCAACGTTTTGGGCGATTTTGGCGAGATTTTTAGAGATTCAACGAGACTTTCATAAAACATATTTCTAAGTAAATTTAATAATACTTTCTTATTTTTAACTTACGAGAAGCAGCAAGTGACGTTAAAAAGTTGATGCATCAACAATTAACCTTGTACATTTATTTACAACACGACGAGAAAAGAAGCGACAGTATCAGAACTATTAGCTTGGTTAAGTTGAAGTTCTTTAGGATACAGAGTATTTACCATAGTAGAAAATACAGGCTTCTCAATGCCTAATATATCGTCAAGATACTGAGAGGGGTCATTAAAGGTTTCGATGACATCTGCCTGAGTCTCTGGCAAAACATGCAACGTATCATACTGTGGGGGTAAGAATCCAAAACATACTCGGACCCCTGTCATTTTATTGTGGGGCGGGGCATAGTCCCCTACCCACTCCTGTTCTTACGCCTAGGTATATCGAGGTATAGTACGATACTAAATACTCTTATTTTCATACGTTTTAAGTAATGCATTAAACACATTGGATAAAGTAATATAAAACTCGGTATACATTTGCCTACTATTGTATTTTTTTCAGAGATAAATACAACAAAAAACAACCAATTACGTCGACACAGCATGCAGTACTTTTATTAGAACCCACTCACCCCCATCCCCCCCCCCCCCCCCCCCCACCAACACACTCACCCACAAAAACAACACACCAAAAAGCAAAAAAAAAAAAATAATCACCAAATGCCAATTGCATAGGATTAGAAATTATCAGTTTTGCATTTTTATATAGAAAACAATAATCAATTTATGATTTGTTATAGTCTTTATTTCGTTTATTTTGTATTTAGATTAAATTGCTTATGAATATATAACATGAGTGACGCATGGTGGCTAAGTACGTTCTCACAAGACCACTCACCAACCAGTAAATTTATGATTTAATTGCTACGTACCAACTCCTTACTTATAGTATATGACACAGTGCTGACTTAAAAACAATCACATCCTTGTTAAGCAGTATGCATTTCAAGTATTAAATTTGTAATACTAGTACATTACAACTACTTGTGCGCATTTTAAAACCAGAACCAGTTCATCTGAAAGTGTATTATACTTTATATATGTTATAAATAATCGTCTCAAATGTTCTTGAGATACATATAGTGTTTGAGTGGTCTAGTGGGAAGTATTCGACTGCGTACGTGAATGTTTGAGTGGTCTAGTAGGAAGTATTTGACTGTGTACTTGAGTTCGATTATCTGCATCGATCATATGATATCACCAATTTTCTTAAATTGACACGTGTAACGGTATTTGTTTTAGTTTGATTGATATTTTATGTTCCTCCCAGTTGGAGAGCATATTTAAATGTTGATACAATGTTGATATATAGGATCTTAACTGAGTGTAACGGGAAGAGTTAAAGATTCTTTTTATCACAAAGCATAACAGACAAATATGTAAAATGTAGAAAAAATCAAATGGACATTTAACCGCCACGACGTCAAACTTTAGCACCAAAACGTCTTTTTGAACCAAAACGTTAGGTGAGATCATAACGTTGGGTATCAAAGAGTTCGTGTTTTATCTCTTTACGAAAGAGCATTTAACGCCAACTTTTAAAAAAGTACAAACTGAATTTTATAACATTACTTATTTATTATAAGCTGTTGGTAAGTAATAAGTTTATGACTTAGGTTGCGTAGTGTTAGATATTTACTGTATTTAATCTCAACCAATAAAAGTCATCCCATTACACATGTGTACATACACTAGAATATGAAACACTGGTACCAAGGGAGGTTGTGTGATAAACACTATATTAAGTACGTACACGCTGGCACCATATCTATTTGAAGGCAGTATTTTCTTAAATACATTACACATACGCATGATGTTTTCGTACAGTTGATAACAAGCATCTAAATTTAAATAATACATGGTCCCAATGTCTTACAAAATAAGATATTGCGTCCTTTTCATGAACATTAATCATTGATTATTTACCACAATCCTTGTTATATAGATAGCAGGACAATGCAGCCTTAAGGTTTGTGACTAAATATGTAATGTCACCTGACTTACCCAGTGCTAAACCCCATCATTCTACATATGACGTCAGCGTCGTTCTCTCCAAATGAGTCACTACAAACTTTATAGTCAACCCCTTGATATGTTATCTCTACACGTCCAGCATGTGCCGATGATCCGCCCGCTAGTTTAACGGGTGTCTCTACAGGTGTTTTAATTACAAGATAACGTTTTAACAGTGTTCGAATTTCGTTTATCACACACTATCATAAAGGTATCAAGTACATACACAATAGATCTGCCATGAAAAGGAATTTAAGATGGCAGGTAGATCAAATTAGTATGATTATTATTTATTAACTGTAATGTATCCAAACTGAAAACTACGTACATTTACGAATAAGAAGGTTATATTAAAATAAATAATTGTATCTAAATCGTACACTTTTCTGCTTAAATAAATATATTCAATTGTCTCAGAATTTCAAATAATTACGAAAATTAGCCAATAAAAACAGCCAATGCAGATACGTTTCATAAATACGTATGCAGATGAAAAGTTAATATAAAATCAATTAGCAAAAACCAGAAACCGAATACCTAATTCAAAATGTTCATAGGTTTAAACAGTTTGCATTTTGAAGACGACAACATGGAACATAAACAAATATACAATGCATATTAAAAGGAGATATAAAAATCGATCTGTTTATTTTACTAACATTTAATTGATCAAACTACTCTTCAAGTTCTCACTTACGACAATTCACGCCTACGTCCTCTGAATGTGCACAATCACTATCACCCCAACCGTTAGCTGCACACTGTTTAATGTCAGTTTCGTCCCCGGTACACTCTAGTTCATCGATTACTATAGTACCATTACCTTGCCCGTAGTAGGCGTTACGTTGTATAGGAACATTTCTGAATCAAAACAATGTTTCGGTTGTAATGGAAATTAATTGAACTTGTCAGATCAAATGAAGTTAAAAAAATAACGAAATATAAAGGTAAAACATATATGATTCATTTAATATTTGCAATATTTGATAGTTTTCCTGTTCCTTTACACAACATTATTTTGTAACATTTTTTACACATGTAAATTTATAGCACTCTGTCAAAATGTCTGTCAAAATATATTAATTGACCTACTCAATATTGCTGAAACCCAGCATTCGGCACACCACACGGGCATCTTTCTCATCGAATTTGTCATCACATACTGTTCCCCATGCGCCACTGAAGAACACTTCTACACGGCCCATGTAAGGTGTACGACCGTTGACAAGACGGATCTGTGTTTTTGTCTCTGGAGAAATTGTAAAATTTGTAAATGTGTGCAATGTATATAATATAGTTATCAATGTTTCTTAGTTTGTTAGAGGATATAGGCTACCGGGGACTTATTTATTTATACTGTTCCGTTTAATTGTGATAACCATAGAATAAGAGAGAGGTTTTGTACATCCTACAACCAATTTCATTTATTCACAGAAAACAATCAACTAAAAAGATTTTTTTTTATGGAAACAAACAAATAATTACAAGGGAAAGTAGCGGCACAGTATGAAACTCCACAAACATAAAAGGATTGACAATATGGGTCTCGCCCTAGAACGGTCAGTAGTAAAACGGCCATGAGGGGTTTAATCCAGGCTCTAAGGTGCATCAAGTAAAGATCAACTTACATACAGAGCTACATTATTTTCATAAATTATAGCAATAGAATTAGGTATACAAGTCGTTTTTGTCTACATCTTTCCATCGGCATACTGACCTTTGCTTTTAGTGCAGATTTCTTATCGTTATTTATTGATAATTTCACCTTTTCACTTCTGTATCTAATAAAAACCTTATTACGCCATCATAAACCTTTTCAAGGTAAGTGATCTTGACGAAAGAATGGGTTTCCATTCGTGTTTACCTTTGATAAATATACAAATTTGAAATCTCAGTAAGGACTGCTTGACTATTATTTGAAGTTTGTATTCTCTACTTCGATTAATTTATGATGTCACCTTGAGTGCTACTGAAAATAGTTACGTCAAGTTCTTCCGGGATTGCTAATGTCCGACAAACGAAGGGACTTTTCGTGCGTTCTCATCGATTATAAATATAATTCAATGACTTCCTACAATAAATAAGAACATAAGTGCATATTGAATGATTTATTTGAATTTGTTGTACTGTTTGATCACTTCATTAAATCTTTATCAAAAATTAGGAAAACGGTCTTGTACGTTTAAACATATTTATTTTACATCGATTGCAAAACAAGTTCTTGTAACTTAGATTAATCACTCTCGATGGCTTCCTGGGTAGAACCAGTACTAAGCAATGTGGATTAATTATCTCGCTCAAGGCTAAATAACGTGGCCGCGGGGAGGATCGAACCCACGACCTCTCGATCTGAAGTTCGGCGCTCTACCACTGGACCACGCACTCCGGTCTAGTAGAAACCAAGCACCCAAACTCAGTCCTCATTGTACCACAAACTAAATAAAATGAATAAATTAAATAGCCAACTTCTTAAACAATTTTTCCAAAAAGGTTATGGCCCTCTTATCTTGCAACGGGCTGTATTTTTAGTGGTTGAACAATTTTCATTCGCCTCTATACTTTCTTTTCTTTGAGTGTGCGATGATAATATAAACAGTAGGCCATATTGCCTAATGACCAGTTCAAGTCGGTAACCCTGTCTTCACCACTCTGGTGGTGTTGTGTATTGTTATTTTCATTGTATATTAAATGTGCTCTTTGTTGTACAGTGTGGACCTATAGCGCCATTGCGTGTGGGTACTGTGGTTTCTATAGAACCAATTTGTTATTTAATGTTACCATTCGATAATCAAGAACATCGGACGCCCCGAAAACATCATTTAAAATCATTGCTGGGACAGCAAAGCCAATACAAATGTTAGTTTAGAAAAAATTCAGTATATATAGATACGCTAAACACTTTGGGTATTAGACTTAAATAGTATTTCAAGAACATTTGAGACGATTTATTAATTTAAAATGTTTAGCTATGTGTGTTTGAACTCTCAGAATACACTTAGTTTTCTGGTTTACAACATTCAAGGCATATGCACCTGGGTGGGCGAAAGAAAGGGGGAAAATACTGTTGAATATCAGACGTTGAAGATAAATATTTATTTTTACACTCTTTATAACAATGCGAACTAGCACGCCGTATTTATTTCTGACCGTTCCTGTCTACATCACACTTTATGTTGAGTATTGTCTTGTTCATTGACTATTTACTTTGTTGATTTGATTTAGTTTGTGGTACAGTGTGGACCTACTGTGACATTGAGTGTGAGTACAGTGCGGACCTACTGTGACATTGAGTGTGGGTACAGTGTGGACCTACTATGACATTGAGTGTGGGTACAGTGCGGACCTACTGTGACAGTGAGTGTGAGTACAGTGCGGACATACTGTGACATTGAGTGTGGGTTCAGTGCGGATCTACTGTGACATTGAGTGTGGGTACAGTGCGGACCTACTGTGACATTGAGTGTGGGTAGTTTGTGGTACAGTGTGGACCTACTGTGACATTGAGTGTGGGTACAGTGCGGACCTACTGTGACATTGAGTGTGGGTACAGTGTGGACCTACTATGACATTGAGTGTGGGTACAGTGCGGACATACTGTGACAGTGAGTGTGAGTACAGTGCGGACATACTGTGACATTGAGTGTGGGTTCAGTGCGGATCTACTGTGACATTGAGTGTGGGTACAGTGCGGACCTACTGTGACATTGAGTGTGGGTACAGTGCGGACCTACTGTGACATTGAGTGTGGGTGCATATGGAGTGTAATTAGTCGTATTCTTCAATATACAATGTCCTTTAAAAAAATCAAAATCGGAATGAAGATAAAAAACTACCATAGAATAACCATAATCAAACACAATATGCGGAATAATGACTAAGGATAATATTCGGACAATATGTCTATGGCTATATGAACTTAACACCCCTTTATAATGTACACTTTTTACCAAAAAACTTTTTATCTTCCGTTTTGTTAATAAATATCCATCCTCTAACCGGTTTGTAATTATAAAATCCGTTTCTTATTAACCTATGCTGCATAAGTAGATATAAAAGTCGAACAGGCAATGTAACATTCAAGGACTACCTCTGAGCGTTAAACTTGCCAAATATATGCCGAGAAAAAACATTCCAGTGAAAAGAACGATACAATTTAAAATAGTTCACACAAATTGATACATTGATAGGTTCACAAATTAAAAGTGTATACAAATGTCGACGATTGTTCTGAAATTCAAGGAAAACAAAACGGTATGATAGCTTGAGCGGAGTCTACATACTAGAAGAAGTCAAGATAAGTATACATATAAAATAGTTGATTGGAGTAAAATCCGTAAATATCTTATGTTTCCTATTTTTAATGCATTCGATTTTTACGGATGTACAGTACTGGTTCTACCCAGGAAAAATGGGTGGTCTGCCTCCACCACAAAAAATTCGACCGTAATATATAACTTTACATGTATCGAGAATAACATAAAAAACCATACAAACAAACACTCGTATGAGTTTTGTTGAAAAAACTACAATGTATTCTTATTTTTAAGATTTTAAATGTGTTACCTTCATGCAATTCAATTAATTTAAATTCAATGTTGCTACTCAGCACAAACACCAACTGTGATCTTGTTGCGTATAACGAGACATATATGCTCAATTTTCTTATACATATTTCCTATTAATATGTGTTCATAAATAAAGTTCGTTTCAATACTGTGTAGCTAAGTATAACAGTTGCATGCCTAGTCTTTAAAACGATGACTAAAACGTTGTAATCCTTAAGCGATTGCTTTGATATAATGTATAAAGAATCTATGTAACTTACCTGTTCTGCATATTGCACAATGTAGTAATAGCACACCAATGGCATAGTACCATAATGACATCTTTACCCTCTCACTCCTCCACCAGAAATGGATCGGCGTATGTGATCATCAGGTGCTTTATATATCTTTGTCACGTGACGAAGATGTATGCGCACGCTTCTTAACCAAACGAACATGGTCGACCAGGCTTCCTGATTTGCATTATATCATTCGGTGATGTGATCCGATATTGGGGATGTATGTAAACGCATTTAAACAGTAACATTTAGTTTTTGACATGATTACCGTTATATAAATTTGGCACTATAGTGGATTTTACAATGCATGCTGGTGCTGCGATAGTAAATTGAAATATGACACAACATCTCAAGTATAGAAGATATTATTGAGTCAGACTTAACTTATAAACATTCAATATAGCATGTATACAATCAGTTTGAGGTAATGTTCTATGCATTGTTACCAAACTATTCCCTGATTAAGTTATTATTAAAAATACACTTGCTAAATATCGGCACATTTGTCAAACTGGCCATTTATTTTATATCTGTTTAGTTTAAACTTATTTATTTTACATCGATTGTAACGAAAGCTCTATGAACTTATTTGAATCACTCTCGATGTCTTCCTGGGTAGAACCAGTACTAAGCAATGCAGATAAAGTGTCTTGCTCAGGGACACAACGCATATGGCAATGACGGGAATCGAACCCACGACTTTTGGATCATGGGTCCAACGCTCTACCACTAGACCACAGAGCTCCATCTGTTTCAATTTTCAGATTTTACGAACTCATTCAAGGCACATACATTAGCGCTATAAGTGATATAATATCATTAAAACAAACAACATATCACAGGTAATTACGGTGGCATAGACGTGACATGTGAGAAAAATAATTTATTAAAACGACTTATTATCTCGTACTCCTAGGAAGGAAGGAGCTTATAACGATCTAGCAACTGCCCAAATGGCCGGGCGATAAACTGCTTTTGCGGACTTCTGTATTCATGCTCTTTGGCCCTTCATTTACTTACTTGGCCCTTATCATTTGTCAGCTCTATTGGCCAAAGGCCAGCAGCTTATGGGATGGTGAGTTGTCCGTCGTCTGTCGTCGTCAGTTAACTCGGCCGTCCATGCACCCAACAAGCTGATACTTGCAGGCACTCTGCGCGCCGCTGGTGTGCAGAGACGGGCACAGTTTGGCGGAGCTCCTTCGACGCTGTGCCGAGTTATTTGAGAAAAACCCTAACCCTAGCCTCAATGTACCCTTGAAGCTAGGGTAAGGCGAGTTGCACGATAACCGCTCGCGGTAACCGCCGTAGCTCCGCCGTCCAATGGGGAGCACACAGGCGAGGAACGAAGCGCCCCGGGAATTGACGGCACGGGAATCAAAATGTGCATTTATAAGCAAGATCTCATTTATTCCGCCACACGACTATGAATATTTTACCACATTTGGAATGGCTAGCCATGCCAATGTTGGACCGCCAAAAATCCATGATTGACCACCTAGATGTCATGTTGGACCACCTAGATGCCATGTTGGACCACCCAAATTCCGAGCCATGTTGGACCACCTAGATGATAGACCCCATATACGTCGTGGCCACGAGATAAATAAGCCGTGGCTGCGAGATAATAAGTCGTGGCCACGAGATAAATAAGTCGTGGCCATGAGATAAATAAGTCGTGGCAACGACATAATACGTCGTGGCCACGACATAATAAGTTGGTCACGAGATAAATTATTTTTTTCAAATGTCACGTCTATGCCACCGTAGGTAATCGATATTTGGCAGACAGACGTCTAGTGACTTTATTCGACATACGTTTTACAATCATTTTGGTGTTTCTAATACTGTTCAACTTAGCTACTGCATAGTACACTGAGCACACGTAAAAATACCCGCTGTGAATGCTGGTATTTTCGTAAGACAGTTTTTTAACGAATATAAAAGCTTTAACAGAGTTTTAATAGAACAGTTGTTGATGTTTATAAATACGAACAAAATATTCCGTTAAACAGTTTGCAATTAGTCAATAATAAGATATTACGGATGATATCAAAGGGAATTCTAATACACCCTCACTATATAGCGTAGTTTAAAATATCTCGTTATATTGAACGATATATCACTGTAATTTTGCAACGTTAGGAGAATAAGCATTGCGCATTCCGCATTGTAACGTATGCAACGTTAGGAGAGCAATCAAAGCAATGCGAAAGATTTCAGATGTGTGCGTTATTTTCACATTTTAAGGGTAATAGAATAGAAATAGAACATCGTTTTACGGTGAATTATCTATAATATATCACGGTTTGTCGAACTCCAAACCGTGATATATTAAACGATAATTCACAATAAACGATGTTCTATTTCTGAAATAATTTGAATAGTGTGTATAAGCAAATTCTTTGGTTTGTCATTAAGGAACCTACAGAAAAATAGAATTCCATAGAATTGATGTACTTTAGGCCAACAGTGTATTGTTTAAGAAAATGGGGAATAACTTCCTTGTTTACTAAACGTTTCAACTAATTCCTCTAATTATTCCTTACATATCAGTAAATATCGAAATGCTGCACAACGATTATTTGTGATTCAAAGCGACTGCACAATGGTTATTGGTGATCCAAAGCTACTGTACAATGTTTATTGGTGGACCAAAGTTACTGCTCAATGTTCATTTGTGTTCAATAGCTACTGGCCAACGTTTATTGTTTGTCCGAAAATGATGCTCAACGCTTATTTGTGGTTCAAAGCGACTGCACAATGGTTATTGGTGATCCAAAGCTACAGAACAATATTCATGGTGATCTAAAAATACTCCACTCTGGTCATTGGTGATTTGGTGATTTACGCTACGGTACAGCAAAACAAGATTTATTGGTGATCCAAAGATAATGCACAATGCTTATTGGTGGACCAAAGCTACTGCACAATGTTTATTGGTGGACCGAAGCTACTGCACAATGTTTATTGGTGATCTAAAGCTACTGCACAATGTTTATTGGTGGTCTAAAGCTACTGTACAACGTTTATTGGCGGACCAAAGCTGCTGCACAGTGTTTATTGGCGGACCAAATCTACTGCACAATGTTTTTGGCGGACCAAAGCTGCTGCACAGTGTTTATTGGCGGACCAAAGCTACTGCACGAATGTTTGATGGTGGACCAAAGCTATTGCACAATGTTTATTGGTGGACCAAAGCCACTGCACAATGTTTATTGGTGGACCAAAGCTACTGCACAACGTTTTATGGTGGATCAAAGCTATTCCACAACGTTTATTGGCAATCGAAAGCAATGCACAATGTTTATTTGTGGACCGAAGCTACTTCACAATGTTTATTGGTGATCTAAAGCTACTAAACAATGTTTATTGGTTGTCTAAAGCTACTGCACAACGATTATGGCGGACCAAAGCTGCTGCACAATGTTTATTGGCAGACCAAAGCTGCTGCACAGTGTTTATTGGCGGACCAAAGCTACTGCACGAATGTTTTTGGTGGGTCAAAGCTACTGCACAATGTTTTTTGGCGGACCAAAGCTGCTGCACAGTGTTTATTGGCGGACCAATGCTACTGCACAATGTTTGATGGTGGACCAAAGCTACTTCACAATGTTTATTGGTGGACCAAAGCTACTGCACAACGTTTTATGGTGGATCAAAGCTATTCCACAACGTTTATTGGCAGTCGAAAGCAATGCACAATGGTTGCTGGTGGACCAAATATACTGCACAATGGTTATTCATAGTCCAAAGCTACTGCACAATGGTTGTTTGTGATCCAAAGCTACTGCACACTGGTTATTTGTAGTACAAATATACTGCACAATGATTAAGGGTAGCCCAAAGCTACTGCACAATGGATATTGGTAGTCCAAATATACTGCACAAGGGATACTGGTAGTCTAAATATACTGCAAAATGGTTGTTGGTGGACCAAAGGTACTGTAAAATGGTTATTGGTAGTCAAAAGCTACTGCACAATGGGTATTGGTAGTCCAAAGCTACTGCACAATGGTTATTGGTAGTCAAAAGCTACTGCACAATGGGTATTGGTAGTCTAAAGCTTCTGCACAATAGTTGTTGGTGGACCAATGATACTGCGAAACGTATTTTGGTTGATCAAAGCTATTGTACGACGTTTATTGGTTGTTCGAAACTACTGTACGCTGTTTATTGTGGTTCCAAGATGCTGCACAACGTGTACTGGTGGTCCAAAAATGCTGCACAACGTTTATTGGTGATCTAAATATGCTGAACACAGTTTATTGGTTGTCAAAAGCTAAGTTACACAAGTAGTTGGTGCCAAAGCTAATGCACACCTTTTATTGTTGGTTCAAAGCTGCTAAACAACGTTTACCGATGGTCCAAAGTTGCTGCACAAAGTTCAGTAGTTGTGCATGTAGAAGTCAGTGCATATTTACTTTTGGATTTATTTCATCAAAATCCATAAAGTAATATGAAAAAGAGTATGATAATGGAAAGTTATGATTATACAAGTTGATCATTTTGGTTAAAATTGCCAATATTTACCAGTGCGGGCCGAACTTAAGGCATTTATTACTTAAATAAAAATCGAACATGAAAAGTAGCATTCAAGGACGACAGTCTACCAAAAACACACACAGAAACAAAGAACACATTTAAAGATGATTAAAAGGCAAAATAAGACATCACAAACACAAACGGGTTGACAATTGGGCTACCGCCATGGAACGGTCTGTGGCAAAAAAGGGCCGCTGGGTGTTTACATCAGGTTCTAGGGTGCGCTAAACTTCACTCTAACCATATTGTCATCCATCCCACCAAAAACAGGACAGTATAAATAAAGATATCCCCGCCAGGTTATATTCGCTACCATACAAGGCAGCAATAATAGACAATATAAATAAAACACATAAATTACCATGTCTAATAAATAATATAACAACAAAAGCCTAGAAAGCCACAAAGTAATTACTCTGTGACTTGGCAAAAGCCAGAACAACAAGAGAACAAACCGTTAAGGGTACGACAAGACAAGATTAAAGACAAACATCAAACGCTGCCGTCCTATAAGGATTTAGGTAGATGTCATCATAGAGTCCACAATCTGTCCGATCATTGAACAATCAAAGAGGAAAGCATATTGGCCAACTGTCAATGGGTCAACCACTAAACATACAGTGCCGTGCAAAATAATAGGGTCATAACCTCGTTTGATAAAAATTTTCACAAGTGTAATAAAGATTGTATGAAAGTGATTATGACCAAGGATCTTACGATGTTTGTAACTATAGAAGTCAGATTGGGATAGTCCTTGTCGCAGAATAGTTCTTAAATAACTTTTATATTTTAAAGGTAGATCAGGGTTACTGTCACAAAATGTCACGGGTAGAGCGTAGTGTCGTACATAGCTCTTGTAAGCTGTTAGTTACACCCTAATCTATTGTTGAGTTGAAACAAATTCACAATATCCATGATATATTCATGTAACACGTAAAAGCGTGCACATTTTAAGTAGCTGCCAGAGAGGCCGTTTCATAAGTTTAGTTTTGTGCTAATGCATGTAAACGTATAGGTCTATCTTTCTTAAACGGCAAAATTGTGTAAGGGGCCTTTCGTGTAGATTTTAATACTGCGAATTTAGCCACGTATGTCACGGACTGAACGGGGGAAATAATGGTTTGGGCGTAACGTTTGCTATAAAACCCATTGTCTCCTAGTTCTGACCGGGATTACTTGATAGTTGCTTTGTTTGGAACAGGAGTTGGACGGCGAAATTCACAGGCAATATGTGGTCAGTATTTATTTTATTAACTTTTATCGTACATTTGTATTCAGTGAGCGGCGCCATATTGTTTGGCGAGGTTACGACATCCGGTTAGCTTTGATGTTTCTCAAACATTAACTTTAGACTAGCATATGATTTTGAAGTTACTTTATTAGATGTAATTATTGTAATTGATCATTTATTGTAAAACAATATTAATTTGATAACAGTGGATAATAGGTGAATTAGTTAACGTTGGCGTATAACTCAGTGATTGTAATACACGATTGTTAACATTAGTTAACAATGAGATGAGTGGCTAGGATAAATGTTCGACGCGTATGCATAGAGTTGTATAATGTGGTCATTAGTTGACATACATGTGTGCATGCATAACTCAGTGAGTGTAATATACGAGTGATTTGATAATGTTTTATATTACATGTATTAGGGGCATTGATTAACAGCGACGTACATGGCATATACATGGCGTTGTAGAATATGTATATATTGCTACTCATCATTAGTACAGCTTATATATATTTATTGGATAATGATTTGTTTGGGTAATAATAAGTATGCACGATTGTTATGTGTGTCAACCGACATCTAAAACGTATGTATAATTACAGCCTAAGCCATCCAGGGTTGGATATAAGCCATCCAGGGTTGGATATTAGCCATCCAGGTGTGGATGTAAGCCTTCCGGAGTGGAGCTAAGCGTCCACGTATAACGTAAAGAGCGGTGGAGACGGTCCCCGTACCTGCGCAGCATGGCCAGGTTCTAGTAGCGACAACCCCCGGGACACAACGTGGGCCCGTTATCAGTCCTCACTGGAGGAACATCATCCACAACCTCAGTGGAGGTTAATCATCTTACATATCGCGTCATCAACCCTTATAGAAGGCATTTGATGACAATCACCCATTGGATTCACCAATTATCATCTTCTTGAGCTCTCGCGTATCACAGTTATCGCGCTAGATCATAGATCAACATTGTTATAACTTTAACAACACTTTAGTGTCGTATATAATCAGTCGACCCATTCAGCATTTATTACAATACTAAGAACGTCTTAAACGTTCAGGAGAACATTCTTTCCATAGTTCATCTGTGTATTCGCTTGTTTTTTTAGATAATTGTATATATATTTAACATATTTTAAAAGTTGCATTAAACTTATGTAAATGCATTCACCGTCATTGATTCTTTCCTGAGTTAGCCCCAACCACTAGGGTCATCTTGCGACAGTCACAATAATACAACTGTGTGAAGGTTTTTCGAAGTTTATGGTAACGGTAGCCCTGCTGGAGTAGCTTTTTAGTTATACAAATATTACGAATATTAAAGTCCTCAACAAGACTACAAGCTCTAGAGAAACGAATACATTGAGAAACATAGACTCCATAAGAAGTAGCTCGGGGAACATCCATATCTAAATTTACAATAGAAAGATGCGACATTATCAGAAATGTTAGCTTTGTTGAGTTGAAGTTCTTTAGGATAGGTATTATTAACCGTCGTAGAAAAGAAAAGGTTGTCAATGTTCAATATGTCATCCAAATACCGAGAGGTGTCATTTAAGGCTTCAATTACATCTGCCTGAGTATCGGATGAAAGTCTGTTTCATAGCAATACAATTCTGCGACAAAGTGCACAGTTCGTACCTATTTAATATCAATAGGCCATATTATTTCAAGATGACCAAAATGAATTACAAGCACATGTTAATTGACATTAAATTTATTTTGAATAGAATAATTGGCACAAATTATTGACTTATTTATCAATTTGATGTGTGGCGGTAAGGTCACTAAGGTTACAGGAAAATCCCGGAGGGTCAAGTCCCAAGTGGTTACGCTAGGACCTGATCAATCAAGCTCCCCGGCAGAGCCCCTGGTGAAAACGCTGGGGCCCACCAATCAACATCCCGGACATAAAAGGACAGTGACGTTTGATGTGTGTCTGCATGAAAGGTATTTCGACTTTTCATGAAAAAAACCCCAAAAAACTAATCGTCTTAATCCTCATGGAAATAGCACGGGAGTATAAACAATTATAATTAATGCATTTACATTATTTATTTAAAGAACCCCACACACCGGTACGACTGATTGATGGTCCAAATAATTCTTCAGGACGAGTGGAGCTGTTCTATCAAGAAGCATGGGAAACCGTATGTAATTACAATGTTGTTTTTTGTCTCTTTCATTGTAGTTTCTAGTCCTTGTTTGCAGTACAGTGCGGACCTACGATGCCATTGCGTTCGGACGCTGTGGTTTCTATAGGACCCTATATATCATTTTGATGACATAGATGCAAGTGTCATATGTCATATGTTGGGCTATAATGTTGGGTAAGTTTTAATTAATGTTGTGTCGTAAATTTGAGTAACATATTAAACACACGTGTGTCTAATTCCGTTAGTTTAGGTCTACTTTATGTTTAGCTTTTATTCATCTTTTTAATTATAACTTGTTACTGTGCGTGTTTTGGTTGACTGTGGTCATTGAATACTGCATTTCCTGATTTACGTTTTGTGTTTAGAAGAGTTGTTTCTTAAATACGGTTCGAACCAGCTATAACGTGGGCGATATATTCCCTTCGTTACTTTTATAAATAAATGTAGATATAAAAATTGAACAGGAAAAGTAGTATTCGAGGACGACAGTCAACCATATGTGTATTTGTCCTAAGCATGAACACCTCTGTAATTGTACTGAAATAAAAGCTCATTTATTCAATACTAAAAGGTACTACAGTTGATTTTTCTTTCTTCAGAATAATGAAAAATAACCGCAGCAGCGTGGCAGGTAGAAATATAATTTATAGTTTAAATTGTATTGGTACCTAATTTGAGCTGTCTGAATGCCCTACATCTTACAAATGGTTATCTCAGAATTGTGGATATGACGTGTCTGTACAGTGCAGTGGTAATTACTTTCCTCAAAGATATTACGGACGTTTTTATTTGATGAGCAGGACAGATGAGTCGTAAATGGAAAAATAGTAATAGTTGAATCCTCCAAACCATGTACTTTTAAATCATGTTTTAATTGATGCATATATTAAGAATACGGTGTAAGGCGTGTGTGAGTCGTGTTCATTCACAACGTTGGTTATATTGTAATATGTGTGTCCGACATTTCTAATTGAAAACAACCAGTTCGCAATCGCCGATTATGTTCCGTATACTTGTTAAATTATAGGTATGGAAAGCGTTATATTAGACTTTTATAACTAGGATTTTACATTAGAAACGTAAAAAACAGATTCAGTAAAGTTGAGATAAACCCCATCATTGTCTTCAATATTTTTAGATACACGCATTCGACTAGTGGATGGTTTAAATTTGAATATGGGCCGTGTTGAAGTGTAGTTTCTAGGTCATTGGAGATCTGTTTGTGACAAATAATTTGATTTACGATCAAAAGTATCGTAAGAAGTTTAATAAAACGGGTCCCTGGTTATTATATTGTACACAATTTGTAAACTATCTAATACATATGATGTTTATGCAATATTTCCAACCTTCATTGCTTGCTTTAAACACTTTTAAGGACAATGACTGAAGTTATTTTATTTTGACTTACGACCAAAAGTATCGTAGTTTGTTTCATAAAACAGGGCCCTGGTCCTTAATTTTTATAACATTTATATAAAAGTTGTTATTCGAGATACCTCTTTAATAAAGTGTCACTTAGAAAGTTTGCATTGACATTTATTACATTTGTTAAATGCGAAACTATGCTATCTGATTTTAAAATTAGCTATAAGTGATTATCCATACACATATCAGGGTGTGTTTTTATTTAATTGTCCATTGAAACATACTTTATAGTAAAGACAGAAATTTCAAAGAATAATATAATAAAGGCAATCCCTCAAGATTCAGGTTTTCTGACTTTGCGAATATGAATTATCTAAAGTATAAATTTTCTGAAATTATAAATACAATAAAATACTATCATTTAATGCGAGAAAACAACTTTTGGTAAACATGTGACTTAGGGATTAATGTGGACTAATGTGGACCCTATGATGACGTCTACCTAAAGCCAAAAAGGACGGTGACGTTGGATATTTGTCTGCAATCTTGTCTTGTCGTGCTCTCAATGGTTTGTTCTCTTGTTTCTCTGGAGTCTGCATAGTCATTAAGTACCTTCTTTGTGGCTTTCTAGGCTATTGTTTTTTGTATTTATATATACACGAGCATATTTGTGTTTTACTTATATTGCCTATTGATGCTGCCTTTTTGGTTAGATAATTGTTCATGGCAGGGATTTCTTTATTTACACTGCCCCGTTTTATTGGGATGACAGTAGGGTAAGTTTGATGTTTGGTGAAACCTAGAACCTGGTTTAAACCTTTATAACAGCACGTTATACAAAACATTGTTGTTGGTTTGTTAAAAAGTTGGCGCAATCTGCGCCTTTATACACAACGTTATGTGTGAGACGCGACGTTACTTCGTCACATATTTTATGAAGTTTTGACGCTAAAGTGTGTCTGACGTAGTGGCGGTTCTATATCCATCTGAATTATTTTTTACTAATTTGATTGAAATGTTATGTGATAAAAAGGATCTTAAACTTGTTCCCATTCCATATAAGATTTATGACACTCGTTATGAATTATTTTTAATTTTAACTCGTTATGAATTATTTTTAATTTTAACTCGTATAATATAACATACAACAAATTAGCGACACGTGGTGTAATGTTAGGAATACCAATAATTGTATTAATTGTGTTTCTTTATTTAATACAAATGAAATACATGTCACTAATATAAATCCACCAAGGCTCGGATAATGTATCCGCTTTTCTCGATCTGTTATTCATTCGATCTTTGGAGATCGCTGAGCCTGATACTTATATTTAGTTATCGGTGGTACATTTTCAATTCCTTGTGTTTTCTTACTTAATTTTCGATTCGGTGGTTCCACTACTCCGGCCGATAATAGGCTCTGGGTATTGTTTAACCACTCATAGGATAATTATGTTGTCTGCTTTTTAATCTAGTATTTTGGCTTTTACTTGTGATATGCAGGCTTCATAACCGCTGCTCCCAACTAAATTCCATTTTGTTTATTTCACTCTTCGGGGCATAGTATTTTGTTAGATACCGGGACCATACGCCGCTGGACATGGGGGAGGAAAATCTCCATGTCCACCGCAATATGCATGCCATTTTCGGGATGGTTAAAATTATGTACTATTGATTTTATGAATATGGAGTTCTGCTCAACCCGGGGCAAGAGGGCGTGGGCGGTAGCTAGCATATTTCACTACCGTTCATGAACAGTCTCAATCAAACCGAGACTGCAATATTTTGTATGTGTCGTGTTCGGCCGTTTCTAAAGGTCCATTATCATACTCTTTTATGTGGTTCTATGACTGCACCTGCTGTGTGTGTCTGTGGTTGACTGTCGTCCTTGAATGTTACTTTTCCTGTTCGTTTTTTATATTTATTTTTAAAGAAAGGTAGGTGCATAAACTGCTATGATTGATCATTACAATTCTGGATACATCCTAAGGTGTTTATATTTATTATTTTTTATATATCTTTAGAACAACATTTAAGGGTATCATTTGCTAATTTCTCTCGGTTTTGACTATATACTATTTACTTTTGATGGAAACTACTTCTCTTAGCACGTGTCTTGTTAACTGAGGACAGGGCAATAGCAATGTTATGTACATAAAAAATCGATTTAAGCTAAAAATAATAGCGCATTGCGTACTGACCGTCCTAAGATGATAACCCAGTCGTCACCACCCTTTGTGTATATTGCCTTTTTCATTGTATATTTAATTTGCACTGTATGGTGCAGAGCGGACCTACGATGCGATTGAGTTTAGGTGCTGTGATTTCTATAGGACCATTGTCTCATTTTTGATAATGGACAAATACAATATTTAGATTTGTCATTACATATCAACTCAGCACATTTGACGAGGGTGGATATGATTTTGATGCGACACTTACTCGCCTACAACAACAATTCGCTCAAGTTCGTTTAGTGCAGTGAGACGGCGGTAAAATGTCTCCCAGTACTACGAATCAGTAGTTGTATGTGTATTAGTCCTTCGGGATCAGCGAACCCATTATAAATTATGTGACTTTAGTGATTTAAGCCGGTGGTAGAGGGAGTTAGAGGTGTTGCTTCTTACATTATCTCTTATGAACAAACTCAGTCTCCTGATTGTGTTTGTTGCTTCCAAAGGATCCCCTTATCAGTATTTATTAACATTCACACTAGCTTTCCTTTAGTGCAGTATGGCGGCTGTAAAAGGTCCCCACGTGCTACGAATCAGAAGTGTTGTTTTACTGGTCCTTTGGAATCCACGAGCCCAATATATGTGACTTTGGAGTAGAATACCGATTTATGTTTTATTCTATTGGTTGTGTTGTTGCTTCCAAAGGATCTCCCTTATCAGTATTTGTACGCAGGCACAAGCAAGTGTTTTCATTTGTAGTTTACATGATGCTTCGATGCAAATCCGAAACGTTTAATGCAGATAAACGTTGCTCTGTGAGCGAAAACGTTCGATTCAGTGGTTGTTGCTACAAGCTGAATGGATTGCCTCAGATATTCAGAAAAAAATATAGCCGCACTTACTCCTGTAAATTCTAAGATGAACAGACTCAACAAAACCGAGCCTGCTACTTGTATTTTTTTTTTCTGTTTGTTGCTTGCAAAGACTCCACTTTTCAGTATGTATTGCATAGCATCTATTCCGAATGCCTTACACCATAGCCAATATAACTCTAATTGTAAAATTCACTGGGTTTCATTTATAACACTGGTTTCCTGTAGAAAACACAAATGTGGATCAAGGACATGCACTTATAGTGATGAAGTATGTTTATTTGTTTAGCGTATCACTAAATAACTGTTTTTGCAGTGTATGGCATATAAAGAAGAATATCTTTGGACCGCATTTATGTTTCCAGAATTGTTCCATACATGTTTTGTTTTTAAACCGGAAGTCTGTTGCTCAAAATACCCAACAAAATGATAGTGTCATAAAAATAATATCATGTTTTGTCAAATAGCCATAGTTTGCATAGACAGTGCTAATCTTTCAAGAGTATGATAATGGACCTTTGGAAACTTTAAAAAACTCAAGTATACTGGTATTTTCCACTGTATTACACTCATTATTAGATTCTCAGATCTGGACCAAAATCATTCAAGCATATCCAAACCTGTATGAAATCATAAACATATTCCATATGACCTGGAACAAAAATAAATAAACAAGAGAAACAAATAACACATATATACGTTCTTAATATGCGGATGGTATATGACATTTAAATGTGATCTTGAGGAAAAGGTTGTGTGGTTTTCTGGTCGTACCCTAGATTGGTTTTCTCCTTAGCTGCAACTACTATGGTTGTTCAGTACGATTCTGGATACATCCTGAGATGTTTATTATTTTGTATGTGTATCTTTAGTTAGTTTCTCTGGAAGTTTTTTGTTAGAGAATTTCTTTTGATGGGATGTAGCTTTGTTTACACTGTCTTGTCTATTTGGGCACTGAAGACAGGATAATAGCGAGGATTGTGCGCATATAAAATCGATTCAAGCTAACCAGTAGGCCTTATTGCCTACTGACCGTTCCAAGTCGGTAACCCTGTCTTTACCACCCTTTCTGTTGTTTTTTGTCTCTTTCATTGTAGTTTCTAGTCCTTGTTTGCAGTACAGTGCGGACCTACGATGCCATTGCGTTCGGACGCTGTGGTTTCTATAGGACCCTATATATCATTTTACTTTTATGCTGCATTTCCTGTTGACTTTTGCACCTACTGTCATGTATATAGCTTTGTAAGAAGTCCGATTTTTCCTCCAATATAGGACCAAACACACCTCTCCGGTTAGTCGATGGCCCTAACCGTTACTCTGGTCGAGTGGAAGTTGAATATCTTGGATCCTGGGGTACAATTTGTGATTACGAATTTGATGTGCAAGACGCAAGTGTTATATGCAGAATGCTGGGTTACAATGCAAGGTAAACACTAATCATATTGTTTAAAGGTTCTCCCGAATGGAATTAAACCGACCTGTGTCCATGTCTACAGACACGAAATTAAGTCATACTTTTATTCTGAAAGGCCGCATTAGAAGAGAATAGGGATGAATAGTTTAATAATGTTATATTAATTGTTTATGAACAGTTGTCCTGGTAACCCTTGTAGATATATATGCATAGTCCCTAATCAGCCCATTCTGTCAGTTTCTATATATCCTTGTATGTGTAAATGAGAGGATCGGGAAGCGAACTGCGTGGGAAAAAAGACACACACACATTTTTTTTTATTTATCCTAGTTGTATTTCATTGACGGACTGACGTGGCAATCCAAATTCGGTGCTTCAAAGATAAAACGCACGATCCCTGTGTTACTTAGCGGTAAGTGTTAACCCTTACACAAGTATATATCAGAGATTGAGGGTTCACCAGGGATAACTTGCACTAGTAAATGTGATAGTAATAAAAACAAAATAGTAATAAATTAGGTGGCGCTAAGTAAACAAAGAAGCAACATAAACAGCTGTTGTAACTGCTGTTGTAACTGTAAAATTAGAAGTTACATGTAAGTAGTGTCGATTTCACAAATAATACATAAAATAGTGATACAAAAATCACGTTCTTGATTTCATTTATTTGTAATGTGTATTACGCTGATTAGATTTTTATTTGGAATCTGCAGAAGTGTCGCAGTTCGTCTACAAGCGTTTTACGGGGAAGGATCTGGAAACATTACAATATCGAACCTTGAATGTAAAGGCTCAGAACCGGACATGTCGGAGTGCAATGCAGGGTACAACTGGTCAACTCCGTACCCATACGGTGATCATGAAAGAGATATTGGTGTTCAGTGTAGTATGTATATGTCATCATTTGTGTCGTTCTTGAGGTTCTTAAACATGAGTTGCACCTGTAATGATCAAATAATAACATGGTTATTACGGTGGTTTTATTGTAGAGCGTCCGCACTTGTAGCTACTTGCTTGACTTCACTACATATAGGGTAGTGCTATAACTGGCTAAACCGGTGTCATTATACTATGTTATGGAAAGTGCTTCAAACCATATATTTATAATTAAACGAACGCACTCGAAAAGTCCCTTCGTTATTTGGACTAGTTTGACATTGCTTATATTTAGTCCACAAGGTAACGTCGTAAACTAATCAAAGTAGGGAATTCTAATGCTTAAGCTTTCGATTTAAAAAACAGTTGAGAGGTAAACACGAATGGAAATTCCCGTCTTTGATCATTGATCACTTAACCCGGAAGGACCCATAACAGAGGTTTACTTTATATCTAATGCACTAGGTGATATCATAAATAAATCAATAAATGAGATAAGAACGATGTACTTAAACAACTGTACCTTATTCCGTTGTAAAGATTTAGAAACACGACATATAATGCCTAAACCTGATACAGTTTGATAGGTAATCAATCTATAACTATTGAACTCAAGTATAATACTTGAAACAGTCACAATTTCATCTGTTGTCTAATTTATTAAACTGATGTCGATTGTCGTTTTAAGTTTATAGGTTGAACGTTATTCTAACATGACCTGCGCAGTATTTCATATACACAGAGATGAGAGACAGCTATATGTTATTCTACGATAAAATAAAGCTGTTCCATTAATTCCCCGCGTATATTTCATCCGTTGGAAGCGCCACGTTACATAACGTCACTTGGTAGTGTATTTGAACATATTGTACCACGCAGAACTTTGCATACGGGGGCGCCCAATGGAACAGCCTGTAAACATAGCAGCCTGATTACCTTGACCTCCGAGATAATATATAGTGCCCCCACAATAACGTAAACAATTTGGTTATTGTTGTGTTAGAATCGAAATAATAAATACTTACCTGTATTTTATCGGTGAATAAAATACAGTTAGGAGTTCGGATGCGTAGTAATTAAATCACGAATGTTTTAATGCATTTAAATTGTTTTAAATGCTTTAAAACAATTATTTCTTAAATAAAACTCGGCAATATCTAAGTTAAAATTTAAGATTACATTTCTTTTTAAAACATCGTTGTTAGTCCGATTTATCTTATTTGTAAAAACAATCATCGGATAAATATGTGTTGATATCGTTCAATGCGTAGTAAACGTAGACGCAAAACAAAGTCGAACATGCATTGAAAACACGTGTTAAAGGGACACACGGCAATCTTGAAATGTTTATCAAGCAATGACATTATTAAAAATCCTAGTAATATTATTAGAAGGAACATGAAACGAGGTTGCCGAATGAAGATTTAAAGGTGTAAGGCGTACATATGGTTTAGTTCTAAGAAATGACGAAATGAAGAGTTTTTTGTGGAATTTTTATTGATGACGCAGAGTGTAACCGAAGAAGTCAAAATGATATTGGATCAATAAGTCGAGACGCGCTCAAAACTCCTCTAGGATCACCTGTTTTGAGGAAATACCATATAAAGTCTCCTTTCAGAAATCATAAGAGTTCATTCAAGACGCAGGGTGTTTCCCTATATTAATAAGTGCAATGCTAAGCGGTGCAGTTGTTGCAATTAGTTATCTTGCAAGTCCACCATTAAATCAGCTGTTAATGGTAGATTGTTTAATGTATGTCTAGCTTCAAATGTTGATTGACGTACATCTCACGTCAGTGATGATCTGACTTGAAATGCACCACGTTGCGGTATACAATATGTTGGACAAACAGGTCGATCCTTAAAAGTTCGATTTCGTGAACATAAATATAATGCAAGTAATCCTAAAAAGTTAAAAAATTACTTGTACCAACACTTTCGTCAGTCATACTTTTAATAACGTAACTGTTCAACCGGTTGAATATTTATTTTTTGATAATGATGCTACTAAAAGCTAGACATATTGCAGAACTTAAGTGGATGACAACTTACAGACACCTTATCCACTCGGCCTTAATGACAATATTTATCAAGAAGGAAATATTTCTAAAGATCCTAATATTGACATTTTTTCTATATTTTCTATTCAAAAGCGTAAATCTAGGTATCATGGTTTTAGGCGTAATGGTAACATCAAACGTAAATCGCGTGTAATTACTTCTGTCGCTGATTAACATACTATTTTTAAACAGTCTAGAAAGCACACTTTTGCTTTCACGGCTTACCTCTTTGTCCATTTATTCACTAAAGTTGATCGACGAGGAAGCCGACACAATTTTCATTCGTACAGATCCCTTGTATAACACTGCTTCCATAGTTGAAAGCTACACACAACATGTTCTCCGACCCTATATTGACAATGAGTCTGATCACGTCAGGCATTGTCTATAACTACTATATATTAATAAATGTATTGATTTCATTGACATGCCTAGTATTTTTCGAGATACTCATGCAGTTGATTCTATCCCAAAATATTTCAAAAATTCCGAAAGTCCTGTAACTTGTTATAAGTATAAAAAGCCTATTACAAATATTATTTTCAACTACAACAAAATAGTTTCTGACCTTGATATAGTACATAATTGTGAATGTAACACATCAACATTTTGCTATGCTCCGGCAGGTCATGTCATCACTGGTAATTTTGATATTGTTGATAAACGTATTCGGCATTTGTTTTCGAAAGGTTCTAAATATAGATTACCTTCAACTATAGATTTTAATGCCTGTCTTGCCCAGATCTCCCACTCCATTGAAGATTTGTGTATAAAATGGTGTCGTAGAGAAAAAGTCAATTCTTAAAATTATAGATACACGTATTAAAGAGGCACTACCTATATCTACGCGATTTTTAATGTAAAATATTAAATACTCAACATTACTGCATTTATATGTTTGCAAAGCTATTTTATGAGTATTCTAAGAAGCAACAAGGTTCATATTCCAGTTCTGTAAATTGTTAATTATGATCTAAACAATATCTTGAATAAAATGCTGCCCAGCCGTTTATTCCTACCGGAGAACTACGACTTTTTACGATTTTATCGGACATGCGCAATGCCATTCAGCTGAACGAAAACAAACTATTCGGGGCAGTTCCGATAGTAAACGAATCGATCGGAACTCGTCGCCAATCCGACGAGGCAGTTCCGAATGTAAACGAATAAGATCGGAAAATCTCCGTAATCGGCTTGTCTAAAACAATTACGAATACAATTTCAAAAATCCGATCTTTTCTATCCTGTTTTCCCCCAGCGAAACGCATATTACATGGGGTGAAATTATTGCCGTTTACCTTTTTCATAGTCCTCTTTACAATTAAGTAACGTTTATATCAATTGGTGGACAAAAAGATATAGGTAGAGCATCTTTAAGTTGTATAATGCTAACCCCTCTTTACATCCTCCGAGAATTTTTCCTTTCGTAATTTAAAATCGGGAATTCAGGAATTTTATAATATATTTGTTTAGTTCCTGCAGATAAGGCAGCTAATAATGTAATTATTGTTTGACGCCTACATAACGTCAATGTTTTATCTCTGGAACTCGGCAGCACCAATTCGTATTCTCGAGTTAATTCTACTGAGGATGATGTTGTTTCCGCACATATCACTCAGTGCACTACTTTCAAGGATGGTGTAAACGATAAGCAAAATAAACTGCCTACTATGCACTTGATTCCTAAATTACATAAAAATCCGTATAAGGCTCGCTTTATTTGGACTAGTGCCTGCACCACAACAAACATCTGCAAACTTTTAACTTATTGTCTTACTGCCGTTAAATATCCATTTGATCTATATTGTGATAAAACTGATGAAAACTCTGGGATTAATTTATTTTGGTCTATAAAAAATTCAAAAGACGTTCATGATAAACTTTTCAATAAACGTCAAGTTTCATCAATAATGCCTTATGACTTCTCTACACTATATACAACCTTACCACATCACCTTTTTAAAGACAAATTTCTCTTATTCAAAAATCATTCGCTAGAGAAAATACTACACTTTTGGCCTGTAATAATATTAAAGCGTTTTTTACTAACGGCAGTTTAGACAATTATACTATGTGGACTTGCTATGAAGTTTGTGAAGCACTCATCTTCCTATAAGATAATATTTTTTTCAGGTATGGAACCACCGTTTATAGACAAATTGTCGGTATCCCTATGAGTACGAACTGTGCACCGCTTGTCGCAGATTTGTTTTCATTTTGCTATGAAAGAGATTTCATGTTGGGTCTTTCACCAGAAACCCAGGCAGATGTTATTGAAGCCTTTAATGACACCTCTCGGTATCAAACATTGACAACCCTTTCTTTCCATATATGGTTAATGATATGTATCCTAAAGAACTTCAGCTTAACAAAGCTAATATATCTGATAATAACGCTTATTTTCTTGATTTAGATCTCTCGATTGAAAATATTGAAATAATTAGCATAATCTATGTTAAGAGAGATGATTTTAATCTTGACATTGTTAATTATCCGCACTTGGATGGGTATGTTCCCCGAGCAACTTCTTATGGGGTGTATGTGTTTCAAATTATTCGTTTTTCAAGAGCTTTTACTCGAGTTGAGGACTTTCGTAATATTTGTATTACTAAAAAGCTACTCAATCAGGGTTACCGTTACCATAAACTTTTTGAAACCTTTGCAAAATTGTATTATCGTAACCCTGATCTTCTTTCCAAATATAAAAGTAATTTAAGGACTCTTCTGCGACAAGGACTATCACAACCTGACGTCTAAGGTGGTGTGATTTATAAACTTCGTAAGATTCTTGGTCATGATCACGTTCATACTATCTTTGTTAAACTTGTTAAAAAGTTTATCAAAATAGATTATGACCCTATCATTTTGCAACGTACTGCATGCATGGTGGTGGACCCTTTTACAGTTCGCCACTATGCATTCCTCTTTAATTGTACGATGACCGGACAGGCTGTGGACCCTATTATTACGCCTACCTAAAGGCCATTAGGACGGTGGCGTTTGATGTTTGTCTGTGATCTTTCTTGTCGTGCCCTTAATGGTTTATTCTCTTGTTGCTCTGGCTTCTACCAAGTCACTGAGTACCTTCATTGTGGCTTTCTATGCTATTGTTTTTTTGTATTATATTTACACGAGCATATTTGTGTTTTACTTATATTGCCTATTGTTGATGTTGCCTTGTTGGTTAGAGATTAGATCATTGCGGGGATTTCTTTATTTACACTGTCCTGTTTTAATGGGATGACAGTATGGTAAGTGTGAGGTTTGGTGCACCCTAGAACCGGTTTAAACCCCCAGTGGCCTACTTTGCCACTCACCGTTCCAAGGCGGTAGCCCTATTGTCAACCCTTTTGTGTTTGTGATGTCGTTTGCATTTATTATTACTTTTGCCTTCTTGTTTGTCTGTTTGCGTGTTTTTTCTGTGTTTTGTGGTTGACTGTCCTCTTCGAATGCTACTTTCCCTGTCCGATCTTTTTATATTTCTTTAAACCTGCTTGCATATAATTAAATACAATTTTAAGTTTTAATTGTTTTGTCTTATTCTGCCATTTTAAGTTTCTGATGTCATATGCCTTTATTCTTTATTAGCATTGCCATTCATGTTTGTCCTTTTGCTTGTTTTTGGGTTTCCTGTTTTCTGTGAAAGCTGCAGTTCCTGTTCCACTTTTATATTTACTTTTTCTAATAATTAATAGCAATGAATAAAAACAGATGCAAGTTGCGTAGAAAAACTAACGGGACGCCGTAATGTTTTAAAAAATCAAGATTGTCGTATATTCGCAAACTATTCCTTCATCATGCTACGTTGTTATATCATTTTGCAACGTACTGCATGCTTGGTGGTGGATCCATTTACAGTTCGCCACTACGCTTTCCTCTTTAATTGTACGATGACAGGACAGGCTGTGGACACTATGATGACGCCTACCTAAAGCCCTATGGAATGGTGGCGTTTGATGTTTGTCTGCTGTCTTGTCTTGTCGTGCCCTCAATGGTTTATTCTCGTGTTGCTCTGGCTCATTTCAAGTCATCGAGTACCTTCATTATGGCTTTTTAGGCTTTTTTTTGTATTTATATATACACGAGCATCTATGTGTTTTACTTATATTGCCTATTAATGGTGTATTGTTGGTTAGAGAATATTTCATGACGGGGATTTCTTTATTTACATTTTCACTGTCCCGTTTAATTGGGATGACAGTAGGGTAAGTGTGAGGTTGGTGCACCCTAGAGCCTGGTTTAAACCCCCAGCGGCCTTTTTTGCCACTGGCCGTTCCAAGGCGGTAGCTATATTGTCAACCCTCTTTTTGTGTTTCTGATGTCGTATTTGACCTTTTATTCATTTGTAATGTTGTTCTTTGTTTCTGTTTGTGTTTGTGGTTGACTATCGTCTTTGAATGCTACTTTTCCTGTTCGATTTTTTAATCCATACATATGCTACTGTTTTCTGTCAAATTAAACTGGAAAACACTACGGGGTTTTTAATGTTCTATTTTTCCAAATTTTATTATTTCATGTAATCTATTTAACATCTTAGCACGATTTTATTTTGTTTGAAATGTTGAAGTTTTGTTTTTCGCACTCAGCATCGTCGACAGATTCGTACAACAATGTTGTTTCACATAAACACAGAACAATACGAATATATGTGTTCAATCCTAATGAAATATACATTGTAAATATTTACAAAGTTTACAATTATGCCTCTTTTGTCACGAGAAACAGAGACACAGATCCGTCTTGTCAACGGTCGTACACCTTACATGGGCCGTGTAGAAATGTTCTTCAATGGCGCATGGGGAACAGTATGTGATGACAAATTCGATGAGAAAGATGCCCGTGTGGTGTGCCGAATGTTGGGATTCAGCAATATTGAGTAGGTCAATTAATATGTTTTGACAGTTCTATATTGATAAATTGGTTAATAAATTATAACGTACGCATATTTTCTATATAGTATAACTAGTGTGAAATCAGGGGTTTTACCAGTTTACATCACGTGTTCCCTTAAAACGAGAAACATCGTTTTGATTCAGAAATGTTCCTATACAACGTAACGCCTACTACGGGCAAGGTAATGGTACTATAGTAGTAGATGAACTAGAATGTACCGGGGTCGAAACCGACATTAAACAGTGTGCAGCTAACGCTTGGGGTGGCAGTGATTGTACACAGTCAGAGGACGTAGGCGTGAATTGCCGTAAGTGTGAACTTATCTCAATAGAATTGTTCGATACAGAGCACGTAAGTGAAATAAACTTTCTGTGCATGGTATATTATTTTTTGTTTTGTTTTATCTTCTTTAACATTTATTTACAACTTCTGAATTGTGCATATGACAGCATGATTTATGTTATCTTTACGTTCCATCTACACACATGTTAACTAATTGCACATACTTTGGTATTATCTTTCAATGAATACTTTCTTTAACGGCACCGGGAGTATATTTCGAAGTTATCTGAATTTTGAGGAAATTATTTATCTAATATCCCGTTCTATCTTCATACATGTAAATATTCGGCATTTCGGTTCAGATATATTTAGAATTAATACATAGTAATCATACGTATGTTATCTGAATGAATTACTCGGCCTCCTGTATTCCTTTAAACGGCAAATCTATAGTGTATGTACTGGGAAAGTGTTTGGTACTTTGAGATAATTCTAAACCGAAAATACCATTGTTACGTCGAATTAAAAACTGCAGAGACCCCAGTTAAACTAGTTGACGGATCGTCGGCACATGCTGGTCGTGTAGAGTTTACGTATAAAGGTGCTGATTATAATGTATGTAGTGCATCATTTGGGGAGAACGACTCCGACGTCATATGTTGAATGATGGGTTTCAGTACAGGGTAAGTCAAACGATTTGAGTGAACTGTACCATTAAGGTTTTATTACGTTAATAAACTGAAATTTTCATTAAATTTATACTGTGCAAGTGAATAGGTAATATAAAAGGAATAATTTATGATATTCAAGCAGGTGAACTGGTTCTGGTTTTAAAATATTTCTGCCGAAAAACCTTAACGACTTAAAAATAGGTGTAAACGTCGAACAGGAAATGTAGTTTCACAGAATACAGACAACCAAAAACATGCATTAAAACAAACAACACTTGCAATGGAAATAAAAAGCAATGGACATCACAAACACAAACGGGTTGTCAATAGGGCTACACCAGCAGTGGTGTAAACCATGTACATGCACCAAACTCACTATTACTCTATTGTCATCTCAATAAAACGGAACAGTGTAAATAAAGAAATCCCCACCAGGCTAAACTGTGTTCACTTAGGTACTAAAGACCTATTAGCTTTTTTAAATGTTAATTATGAAATTGAGGTGACATGTATTGCTAACCATATCAACCATGTGAACAAATGTATTTCATACACTTATAGATAATAAGCTCATCGTCATATTACTCCATCTTCCCTTATTTTCATGATGATATATTGACCTGACCTATTTGTTGATTTTGCTATATTTTGTATCTCTAATAAATACTATAGGTCCGTATTACGTTTTTAACAGAATGGTATTGCATTCCAATGTACCTGTAAAAGAGTATGATAATGGACCTTTGGAAACGGCAGAACACGATAAATACGAAATATTGCAGTCTCGGTTTGATTGAGACATTCATGAACGGTAGCGAAATATGCTTGCTACCGTTTAGGCCCTCGGGTTAAGTGCGGTGCCAGGGTCGTGCAAATTAAATTACCTCTCATGAACAGACTCAATAAAACCGAGTCTACTATCTTCCTCACTTGTGTTTGTTGCTTCCAAGGGATCCCCTTTACAGTATTTATTTATGCTGAGTATTATACATTTACACAAGGTTAGGGAATAATAATAACACTATGCAGGAATTTGTTTTACATTTATCTAAAATGTTTGGCATAATATGGCCATGGCTGTGTTAATACATGGTTTATAATGGTAATACTTACAGACATAATTTACAATTTTATTACTTTCCTTTTAAGAAAACTGTTAAATACAGGTGATTATCTTGCTCCGTCAACGGGCGCAAAACATATCCCGCTAGCAAATGCCTGCCACCTTTGAAAACTGACCACGTGATTCACCGTCCTCAGAATATAGTTCAATAGTCGACCGACGACTGTCGTCTGCCCCGATAACGGAGGCTGACGTTTATTATTGATAGTTCTGTCGTATGCCCCGATGACGTATGCTGACGTAATAACAAAGTAAGACGAGTCGTTGGCCCCGATAACGGATACCGAAGGTGATGCAACTGCTCGTATTCTTCCGAGTGTAGTTTACATGTTCAGTCTATTATTGAGAACCATGACGCTGACTCAAAGACACGTAACTGTACATATATAAAAAACACAGCAGAAAGAGAAAATGAAGGGAGGTTAGGGTGGGATTTATCTTATATCGAGTTTAAATGTCATTATAACATTATGTTCAGAGTAAAACTATTTAACCTTTTTACCGATTTTAGAAGGACGTCCAGTGATTTCCCTTGAGTATATACTGAACATGCTGTCACGAGCCGCCTCCTTTATAATGAATATAATGAGGACCTGGAATGGTATTTCATCTTTTCCCAAGTGCATAATGGTGCATAAAGGTTTTAATCTGTATGCGATTACTTATATTGTCCTGTTAATTGACTATTTAACTTGTTCATATGATTTAGTTCTTGGTAGAGTAAGGATCTACTTTGCCATTGTGTTTGGTATTTTGGGTTTATAGGATAGTTTTATAATAATTTCATTTTAATACAAATTATTATTTTGAATACACCGAAAGGCTCTCATAGACAGAACAGGAATATATGGAAGTTTGAATGGGCAGTCTTCTATCATTAATGTAAATTGACATGATAAAGAACTGGAAATAACGGATTGCAACAACTCATCATTGGCCATTGGACCTTGTTCTGGGAACGCAGTTGGATTGGATTGATGTAAGTTCCTTGCTCACAAACAACACTCTACATTTAACGGCTGGTACTTTTTATCGCCTTTTACATAGTTTCCGGTTCCTTCTCAACTGGTACATTCGCTTCAAATATTATTTGTATAGTGTAATGATTTAATTTCAAATAGTTGCATGTGTACAAGTAGGTATACATGTCGAACAGGAAATGCAGCATTCACAGGCAACTGTCAACCAAATACACGCATGGAATTACAAAGAACATATATTTAATATCTTTTACATGATGAAATATAACAGTAATATATAAATTGCAGTGGCATAAAGACATTTGATGGGAAATAAACACTGATTCACAGACTAAATGGAGTGCATCAAGCGATGAAGATAACATTTTTAACAATGTTACTGTTCATGGCATGTCAATCAAGTTGTGATGAGACTTTGCTGCTATGTTCGGGTCTAAACTTGTAATACGCTTTTTAGTTTGAATAGAATCGAGGTGTCAAATGCTTAAACTAACCATGGGTAGCACATATTACATGTTTTACTGTGAAAAATAAATTTCTTTGAAAAAAGGCGTAATTTTTAAGCTCAATCATTATGCTGAGGCCATAGAAACTATCATTATTTATGAATTCTAAGCTGGATCCCTAGACCACAAGACAGGCCCGATGTTCCCCCTTTAAGAAACAGTTATAACATTTAATCAAAGTTCGTTAGAAACATCTTTGCCATTCTAGGAACTAATCTTCGGTTAGTAAACGGCTATTCCGACCAATCAGGGCGTGTAGAAATTTACTTCAATGATAAATGGGGAACAGTTTGTGATGACTCCTTTGATGACATATACGCTTCAGTAATCTGCAGAATGCTTGGGTTTAATTCTGTGTAAGTATTTGGTTTCAGTCATAGTTTACTAATAATTTAACATGCCTTTTGTACATTGAATATCATCAACGTTTTGACTTCCTCGATGAACGCATTGAAACGATGCTAATGCAGTGTTTAACGTTAAAATTTCATTCAAAATAAAAAAAATACATATACAGCTTCTTTGAACGTATACTGTGTGTATTTATATGTATTAACGATATAACGGTATCTGTTTAAAGAAACGCCAAAGCGTATGGAGCAGGGTATTTTGGCAGCGGTTCTGGAAGTATAAATTTTGATGAGCTGAAATGTGTTGGTAATGAAAATGACATGTCAGAGTGTAAATCTAACATGTGGCAATCATCCAACTGTCAGCATAGTGAAGACGCCGGCGTTGAGTGCCGTAAGTATATAATTACAATTATAAAACCAATATCTCTACTTTGCGGCATTTCCAGAATCATGTTTAACACATGTTTCCATATAAACAAAAGATCGGCTATAATGGAACGATACAGAAGGCCATTTAGCACACGAGGATCTACAGCAGAGCCATTATGGAAAAAGTACTATCTATTGTTTTAAGTAAGCCGTAATGGCATTGTATTATATATGACCATTACAGAATATGGATAGGTAATAGGCGTGTGACATTCCGTACTGGCCAGATATTATACAGGACCATTGCATAATATTGATGGGTAGTAGACGTGCGACATTCCGTCTTGGCCCTGTATTAAAATAGGACCATTACAGAATATTGATGGGTAGTAGACGCGTGACATTCCGTACTGGCCCTGTATTATATATGACCAATACAAAATACTGATGGGTAGTAGGCGTTTGATATTCCGTATTGGCCGTGTATAATATATATAATCATTACAGAATATTGATGGGTAGTAGACGTGTGACTTTCCGATTTGGCCCTGTATTATATATGACCATTACAGAATATTGATGAGTAATAGTCGTGTGACATTTCGTACTGGCACTGTATTATATATATGACCATTACAGAATATTGATGTGTAGCAGGCGTGTGACATTCCGTACTGGCCCTGTATTATACAGGACAATTACATAATATTGGTGGGTAGTAGACGCGTGACATTTCGTACTGGCCCTTATTATATATGACCAATACAGAAAACTGATGGGTAGTACGCGTGTGACATTCCGTATTGGCCGTGTATAATATATATAACCATTACAGAATATTGATGGGTAGTAAACGTGTGACATTCCGTATTGGCCCTGTATTATATATGACCATTACAACATATTGATGGGTAGTAGACGAGTGACATTCCGTACTGGCCTTGTATTATATATAGGTCCATTACGTAATATTGATTAGCAGTAGGCGTATGATATTGCGTATTGGCCCTGTATTATATACGACATATACATATATCGATAGGTTGTAGGCGTGTGACATTCCGTATTGGCCCTGTATTATATATGACCATTACATATATTGATGGGTAGTAGACGCGTGACATTCCGTACTGGCCTTGTATTATATATAGGTCCATTACATAATATTGATTAGCAGTAGGCGTATGATATTGCGTATTGGCCCTGTATTATATACGACATATACAGAATATCGATAGGTAGTAGGCGTGTGACATTCCGTATTGGCCCTATATTATATATAGGACCATTACAGAATATTGATGGGTAGTAAGCGTGTTACATTCTGTATTGGCCCTGCATTATATATATGACCGTTACTGAATATTGATGGGTATTAGGCATGTGACATTGTGTACTGGCCCTGTATTATATATATGTATTGTATACATGTATTTTAATAATCGTGATAACAATGTATTAATTACCACTTAAGTTGATCTGAACGATTCCATACGGCAATTGATAAATTCACACTATATATGTATTTACGCATATTGCATAAAACGCATTTCTAGCACTGTATTTATTTTTTCTTAGAAACGTATCGGTTCACAAAAATGCATATTACGGCGATAGAATCGGTGACGTCACAGACTATGATATAAAGTGTTTTGGAAATGAAACAGATCTTGTAGAGTGCGATCGCTTTTCACGAACTCATAATTGCTCGAGTGAAAATTCGGTTGGAATTAACTGCTGTGAGTTTGATTTCACATGTGGATTCATTTTGCAATGCAAGCTGAAATAAATTGCTAAAACAATAATAGAAACAAACACATTCAAAACAAGGGTTATATTTTATAAAACATATATTAATAAAAGTAATATGTTAATGTATAGTTAAATGTTGACTTTAGGAGCGCAATATTTATCCGCGGAAGAACGAATGCAAATATCCCAATACAAATCTAATAACTTTTTATTGCATACGCATTTTAATAAAAACATAAACTAAAACATATACTTTAAGATTTGTTTGAAACAAACATATGTTCGTAACTTCGTGGGAATTTTCCAAAATGAAACCAACATACCTATGATTTGTTTTCATAACTTGATATATTTCCTGTGATGTAATATATGAAATGTACATGAAACGGTACATTGCACCAATCCAGAACGATTATGCAAAGAGAAGTTCCGATTACATTACACACCCAATATGACTTTACAACACGTCGGATATTGGCGAATATTGATGTTTCCGTTTACATTGCAAATATCCGAGTTTGCAAATGTGTGTGCAATAATTAAGTTTATTATGTGCATACGTCAATGTCATTGTATTCTCTGATAATATTATGAATTATACTTTAATCAAACAAATTGTGTTGTTTCTTTCGAGTGTGTATACTTTATATAGATACTGCCTGAAACAATGTATTTACTTCGTATATGATGGAACTTGTTCCAACAAAGGTGATAAATAAAACATATTAAGACCTGTGGTAAGCATGTTTCTCTTTGTCCCAGTCTCTGTAACACCTGTGCGATTGGTTGATGGTTTCAAGTCACTCTCTGGCAAGGTAGAGGTCTTCTATAACAGTTAGTGGTTGTCAATATGTCATGCAAGCTAAGGATTGACCATTGAATATGCCCAAGTTATATGTCATATGTTGGGCAGTCCAGATCGCTAAAACACATAACAACAAACAGGCTGAAATCAATTATCGTCAACGTACAAAGTTCATGTATACATGTATATAGTAATTGCGATGGTCCTAACACTTTTCATTGTGTTCTGAAGTATATTTTAAATGTGCTGATAAGCCTACTTAATACTTCTGTTTAGCAAACAAGAGTTCGCAGGTTTACTTCATATAAACCAATATATACGATGTTTTATAAACGTAATATTTAAGACACCAATGTTATAATAATATGTAAAAGTGAATTGTAAAAGTTTTAGTGTAATCTATCCAGTTAGAAAAACGAGGACGTCATTCTATCAATAAATAGGAAATATAACTTGTACTTAACAATGTTAATCAACATATTTCAGGAATCCGTCGATCCGTGAAGCTGATAAATTGTACAACTATGTTATTCGTGATAATGGGATTGGGTATCTGAACTGTAATGGTTCCGAAACTGATGTGTCGGACTGCAGATCCGAATATACATGGGGACAAAGGAATTGTTCTTACTCTTACAGCGTTGGTGTCAACTGTGGTAGGTTTCATGCCTTTTGCTAATTGCTGTTATGTTTCTGTACACCTGTTAATGGTCTGACGAATATCACTTAACCGACAAACATGAACCTATGACAAACACATTTTGTTTCAGCCAAGATTAAATAATGTTTGATTATGTTGCAGTCAAAAGTGTCTCTAAAGGCACCCATGACATATTTCTTGGGCGAAACTCCGCAAACTATTTTTAGATTTAAGAATAAATCATATTCTTGAAACATGTGTTTGTTAATACAATAAATACTGAAAAGGGGATGCCTTGGAAGCAACAAACACAAACAAGAGATACAAACTCAGTTGTATTGTAATGTAAAGTGCAACACCTCTCACGCCTCCTAGCACCGGCTAAGGCGATATTCTGCTTTAAAATCATACAGATTGGGCTTGAATATCCCAAAGGATTAGTAAGTAAGTAATAACACTACTGATTTGTAGTCGGGGCGACACACATCATTAAACAAACGCTGGTGTGAATGTCAATAAATACTGAAAAGGGGAACCGAATCTACTTTTTTCTATTGTGCCTCTAATTTATGCTTGTAACTGTTATTTGTTATTTGTTTCAATGCGTGGTTTTGTTGGACTGTGGTCATTGAATGCTACATTATGCATATAACGTTTATATTTATAATTACTTGTATGGTTGTTGCTTCCGAGCGATCCACTTTTCAGTATTTATTGACATTTTAACTAGCGTTCGTTTAGTGCAGGTGGCGTCTGAAAATATCTCCCCAGCTACAAATAAGTAGTGTTATTACTTAAGTTTATGAATTCAAAGTAGAATACCGCCTAAGGCAGTGCAATTGATGAGGTTTGCACCCTAAACCCAGATTCAATAAAACACAGACTCCTGCTTTCTTCTCGTGTTGTTAACTTGTATAGTGTTTATTTAAATTGAGTTTCAGTTTCTATATCAATGCCTAAATAAATGTCCTGTATGCCACACTATTTAAAATAATGACATATTTGTTTTTGGTAAGATAACTTAGTTTCAAGACTAGAGTTCAAGCCCAAATATTGTTTAATGGCGTTCTATTGAATTTGAAATTGATGTTTTTATTAGTCTGGCATCATCAGGATGGCTTGCATGATCGTTCTAGTGGCATGTTGCGCTATGCTCAACCCGGGGCTATAAGTCGTGAACGGTAGAAAGCATTTCCCCTACCGTTCATGAAGTCTCATTCTAACCGAGATTGCAATATCTTTATGTTTGGTGAATTCCAAATTTCCCCTTCCATACTTTTTTAAACGCATTCAGACCAGTAGCTTAAAAATAATTACTTAAGAATCAACACGTGAAATGTATAAGGACGATAGTATTTAAAATATTTATTATTAAATTAAGCGTATTTTTTATTCTAATAAGATATCCATTATTTTATATTGTCATGTTACAGATCCAGTAACCCCTCTACGTCTTGTAGACGTACCATCAAAGACAGCAGAACGGGTGGAAGTGTTCTATAATGGTACCTGGGGCACTGTGTGCAATCGCTACATAAATGAAGATGTAACTGAAGCAAATGTGATGTGCCGTATGCTTGCGTATCATGATGGGTAAATGTTTTTGATGAAACACAATTAAGAGAATAAAGCAGCAGACTCGGTTTTATTGAGTCTGTTCATAAGAAGTAATGAACGAAGCAACACTTCTCACGCCCCCTAGCACCGGCTTAAGCGGTATTCTACTTCAAAGCCACCTATATCGGGCTCGTTGGTCCTAAAGGACCAGTAAAAAATAACACTACTACAAAACTAAACATTACCATTGTAATGATAAAGACTGATAATAATGAATATGCAATTGTCATAAAATATTTGTAGTGCAACAAACAACTGTGTTATTGCCATATCGATAATTATGATTGGATACGCTCAACGCTGGTCAGTAATTAATTGATGTGTGCTCAAAAGTATTTCAAAACTAGGGATCCCGTTTTAAGTATTCATTCAATTTCCTACTAGCGTTCGTTTAGTGCTGTATGAAGACAACAAAACGCCACGACTACAAATTAGTAGTGTTACTATTAACTGGGCCTTTGGGATTATCAAGCCCGATATATGTGGCTTTACAATAGAAAGCGCTTAAAGCTGTACAGTCCCTATTTTAACTAGTAATAACGCATGAATATGAATGAGTCACGTGCGAAGAAGTTTCAAATCGACGAACACCCCAAAAGTCGGTATATAAGGAGAAATCGATACGTAAAATTTCACATTTTTATTTAGCCTCCGTACAGGTAACATCGATAAATATACGGCTCCAGAATATATGTGATAAAACAATAGTTGCCCGGAACGGGATTTGAACCACAGCCTTGCACTTGTAAGATTTGAAAGATGTACGCTGAACCTCTAGACCACTGCTATTTATTGGTATTTTGTAGCATTTATAACATTAAATAGGCATTACGTAATAACAAGAACGCGCACACAAACTCATCAAGCGCTAAATAACAAGTCGAGATATGGTTGACTTGAGGCGAAGTATTAGTTTCATATTGATAAGATACAGTATTACACCAGGCAATGTTAATTTACACGTGCGACAATATGGACTGCATATTTATTGATCCATCATTAGTTGCGTTCAAATATGTTAAGTTATTTTGCCTCATAATATATGGTAGTTAGTATACTATTTTCTCAAGTAGCGTTGTAGTTCAATGGATAGAGCACAGGATTTGAAATCAGAAGGTCGTGTGTTCGAGCCCCAAAAGATGCTAATTTTTTTCTTTTTGTAAAAAATACTGTTACCTATGTATAGGTGCGATGTGCACTAGTCGATGTATATGCAGTAAATGATTTCCTTCGCTATATTTGCTCGCTTATATACCCGATTTTGACATGAGCTGGTGAACATGAAGTTACAAATAAAGACACGCCTACAAAGAAGAAATCGATTGATTAAGGGACACTGTAGCTTTAACTCCGTGAAATGCATACAATAGCTTTAATGTAAAATGATTTTACATATGTTTATAAGACATTGTTATTATTCTGACCAAAGGCCATTGGACATTAAATCAGCATAGTCTGTCTGGCGTCTGCTGTCGTCTGTCGTCAGGTGACAATTGTCCGTAAACACCTAATTTGTTTACACAATCACTGACGAAACAACATTCCGATTTTTAAAGAGGGGACGTGTAGCTTGCAATGACATCATTAAACATTTTCGAAGTTTCAACAATAGGGAATTACCCAGAAGAGTATTCTCATGCCGTATGGACCTCTTGTTTGAAAACGCATGGCGTCCCTTAGCTTAGGCCAGGAAAGCTTCTGTCAAGTTATTGAGTCACTTGATTTATGGCTTTCTAAGATTGTTATATTCCTATATACATGAGCATATTTTTGCTTTATTTATAGTGCTATTTAATGCTGTCTAGTTTATCAGAGGATATAGCCTGTCTGTGATTTCTTAATATATCCCGTTAAGTTAGGTGGACAATAAGGTAAGAGTGATGTTTGGGGCACCCTACTTCCTTTTTCATGACTTTTCGACATTTATATTTACTTATAGTAAACGGTTTCCCATTTTCACCAAATCTGATTTGAAGGTTTGCTTAAATAAGATTTCGGACAAGTTCGACAATGGGCAAAAATGACCTGTGCATAACGGCGTTACCTGGATTATTCCGAAATGGCTTTAGTAAACGTGTTTAGATGATTTGATTTAAATATATGTTTTCATAACATTTCGGATAAAACTGGCAGTTAGGAAAATGGACGTGTGAGTTATTACACATGATTACTGCTATTTTGTAGACGTGATAACTGAAATCCGATCGATGCATCCCTTCCGTAATTATTATCCCTGATTATGAAAATAGAGTTGTGTCATTCTATATTGGTTCCGAAGTTGTATCTCCGATAAACTTTAGTGGGCTTGTGCAAAATTTATTTTAGAGATGACTTGAAAATTATGATTAATCAATTCCGAGAACGAATTCTGTTTTTTAACATAATAACTTAAATACATGGTGCTACGGATTAATTGCTGTTGATTATGCTGAAAACGTACTTCAGTTACCGCGTATATGCGCTGAAATGTCTAATTTCAGAGGATATACGCGATAACTGAAGTACGTTTTCATCAAAAATGAGTTCAAGTTTTAAATGGGTAAATTGTAATAAATAATATCTTGGATACGTTTGATAAAGTACAACTTCAACGCAACCGTTACAGATGTATTGCCCTTGGTTATGTTGGAAGAATGACATTTAAGCTCGTTAATGTGATGACCTCAACAAACTGTTTTCGATTTCACCAACTTTATATGAAGGTCTACTTCATTAAGATAGCGTCGAGTACCATATTCATATTGTTATTTTCAAACGGTGTATTCCACGCCAAATTGACAATCGACGACAAACTGACAGATGGCGCCAAACTCCAGACCGACCTAAACACATTACAAAAATGGTATTCCAAGTGGGACATGAGATTTAAGTGCCACGTCGTTCAGGTTACCAAGGCGAAAACTCCAATCCCCACCAGTTACTCTCTAAATGGACATGTACTAGAAACAGTCAGCAGCGCTCGATATCTAGGGGTAGACCTTTCAGACAACTTGTCGTGGAATACCCATGTCAATCGCATATCAGCAAACGCTAACCGTACCTTAGGTTTCCTACAAAGAAATATTAGGACAAAGGCACCTAAGGTAAGGGAATGTGCTTATAAAGCCCTAGTCCGCCCCCCCAACTAGAGTATGCGAGCTCTGTCTGGGATTCGAACGTCCAATCTAATATAGATAGGTTGGAAATGGTCCAGCGCCGAGCTGCCAGATGGACCTAAAATGACTTTTCCGGGTACTCGAGCGTCACTGAGATACTGGAGTGGATGAGCTGGCGATCCCTCGAACAACGGAGGTCAGATGCACGTCTATGTATTTTTTATAAAATTGTATATGGCTTAGTAGCTATTCCGATTCCAGCCTATATACAAAGTAACAACAGGGTCTCAAGATACTGCCATTCAATCACATACAGACAAATACACACTGAAGTGAACTATTACAAATATTCCTTTTTTCCTTTAGCCATAGTACAGTGGAATGCTCTGCCAGAAGATGTTGTCCTATTGCATGACTTGAATACGTTTAAGCATGCTGTCAGTCGCATCAACCACACCAAACCATAAGTGCTGTAGTGTTGGTTTTACCCTGATTTTATCTTTTTCACACTTTAATTTTAACACACCTTTCGCACTATTTCCTCACCTTTTCTTACTTTTAAACTTTTCATCTTGTCTACTAACAGACACAGGCGCGCAACCTGCTCAAACTTACCCGTGAGGGTGTGCAGCAGTATACAGAGATAGATAGATAGAAATTACACGTACAAGTGAAATGATAAAGCCCAGTAGAGCCATTAGGTGGTAATAGACATAATCGGAAGAAAAGTGTTGAAGGAAAGTAGACGTATGTGTGTCTTGATACTGTTCAACAGATGTTATTTGGTTATTTTGAATCAGATTGACAGAATACACAGTCATTTCCTATATTATAAGAACGACTATATTAGCAAGCGGAGCGCGTCCACACTCAAAGCGCCTCAGGTTTGTTACTGTTTTTCTTTAAACATCTCTAATATCAATCAAAGATTATGTTTTATTGGTTTATTGATGTTAATGCATGTCGTGCTCAGATCGCCCAATCTATTGAGATTTTAGTATAAAATGGTGTCGAAGAGAACATGCGGACTCAAACTCTATATCTACTTGGAAAAAGTCCATTAGAAAGTCCATTATCTACTTGGAAAAAGTCAATCTTTAAAATTATAGATACACGTATTAAGTTGTATAATGTTAACCCCTCTTTACTTTCACCAAGACATAGGTTTTCGTTTCGTAATTTAAAATCGGGAATTCAAGAATTTCATAATAACTTTGTTTTAGTTAATAATGTAATTATTGTTTGACGCTTGACGTCCACATTACGTCAATGTTTTATCTCTGTAACTAGGAAACACTAATGCGTATACTCCAGTTTAATCTGATGTTGTTTTCACACATATCACTCGGTGCACTACTTTCAAGGCTGGGGTAGACAAAAAGCAAAACAAACTATGTACTATATTCTGAAATTACATAAAAATCCATATAGAGCTCGATTTATTTCGAATTCTAATGCCTGCACAACCATCAACATCTCCAAGCTTTTAACTTCTTGTCTTACTGCCGTTAAAGATCACATCACGTTAAACAATATTGAACTAAAACTTATGAAAACTCTGGGATTAATTTATTTTGATCTACAAAAATTCAGGAGTCGTTCTTGATAACATTTGCAATAAACGTCGTTTCATCTATATGTACTTATGACTTCTCTACACTAAATACGACCTTACCACATCACCTTATCAAAGACAAGCTTTATTTATTGCTCTTATTCAAAAAAACTTTCGCTAGAGAAACAACTACATTCTTGGCCCTGTAACAATATTAAAGCGTTTTTACTAACGGCAGTTTAGACAATTACACTATGTGGAGATTGTGAAGCACTCATTTTTCTATTAGATAATATTTTTCGTCAGGTATGCAACTACAGTTTATAGACAAATTGTTGGTATCTCTATGGGTATGAACTGTGCACGTCTTGTCGCAGATTTGTTCTTGTATTGCTATTAAAGAGATTTCATGTTGAGTCTTTCATCCGATACTCAGGCAGATGTAATGGAAGTCTTTAAATGATACCTTTCGGTATTTGGATGACATATTGAACATTGACAATCCTTTCTTTTCTACAATGGTTAACAGTATCTAACCTAAAGAACTTTAAATCAACAAAGCTAAACTTTCTGATACTTTCGCTTCTTTTCTTGATTTACAAATCTCTATTAAAAACGGTGAAATAATTAGTAAAATCCATGACATGATTTTAGTTTTGATATTGTTAATTATCCCCATTTAGATGGGGATGTTCACAGAACTACGTCTTATTGGGTCTATCTTTCTCAACTTATTAGAGCTAGAGCTTGTAATCGTGTTGAGGACTTTAATATTCGTAATATTTGTATAACTAAAAAGCTACTCCAGCAAGTCTACCGTTATCACAAACTTCGAAAAACTTTTGCAAACTCTTATTATCGTAACCCTGATTTACTTTTAAAATATAAAAGTAATTTAAGAACTCTTCTGCGACAAGGGCTATTACAACCTGACTACTATGGTAATGTGATTTACAAACTTTGTAATATCCTTGGTCATAATCACTTTCATGCAATCTTTATTAAACTTGTTAAACAGTTTATCAAAAGAGGTTATGGCCCTATCATTTTGCAACGCACTGCAAGTTTAATGGTGGATCCATTTACAGTTTGCCACTATGCTTTCCTCTTTGATAGTGCGATGACCGGACAGATTGTGGACCCTAGGTTGACGTCTAAAAATCCGTATAGGACGGTAACGTTTGATGTTTGTCTTTAATCTAGTCTTGTCGTACCATTAACGATTTGTTCTCTTGTTGCTCTGGCTTCCGCCAAGTGATTGGGTACTTACTTTGTTGCTTTCTAGGCTTTTGTTTTTTATATTATATATACATGATCATTCTTCTTAGATTGCCTATTATTGCCATCTTGTTTGTTAGAGATTATAACCTGGCGGGATATCTTTATTTACACTGTCCCGTTTTATTGGGACAATAGGGTAAGAGTGATGTTTGGTGCACCCTAGAACCTGGTTTAAACCCCCAGTGGGCTTTTTTTGCCACTGACCGCTCTAAGATGACTTATTTTGCCTTGTACTCATCTTTAAAGTTGTACTTTGTTCCTGTGTGTGTTTGTGGTTGACTCCTTGAATGCTGCTTTTCCTGTTCGATTTTTATATATACTTTTGGTATTATTCCAGATCTGTGTTATTGCCTAAGTCAGATTAATTAAAAGGTAATGGGTCGATAATTGTATCAGATCTCCACTGTACTGGCACTGAAAATGACATATCAAACTGTAAGGCATCGCAATGGCTTTCCACTCCGTACTGTAGCCATAGTTAAGATGTCGGGGTAGCTTGTAGTAAGTATGTTGTTTTTTTTCGATAGTTAGCCTATTATAATCGAATGAGTAGAAGCAAACAATGTTTCTTTATTCAAATAAGCAGTGAAACGATAATCTTGATACAATTACTTATTTATTACTTTTCAATTGTTAATATATGCATTTGAACCATTTTATTCTATAGAAACAAAAATTAGGCTTGTGAATGGAACACATGTTAGATCGGGACGTGTGGAACTATACCACAATCGAACATGGGGGAACATCTGTGCACACGACTTTGACGTCAATGTTGCAGACGTGGTGTGTAGGATGGCTGGTTTTAGATTCTGGTATGTTCACTATTTCTCATAATGTAAAGAAATATAAAAAGTTCGGACAGGGAAAGTAGCATTCAAACATAGAAAAGCAGAAAAAAAAGAATAAAAAATATAGAGCATATTACATGAGTGTCGAGTATCATTTCATAAGTAAGATTGCAAAATCAAAATAATACATATTAAGCTCTGTCAGCTCTTACGTATTGTAATATGCACAACATTTCGTCATAATTATGTAATTTCTTTAGTTCTGGCTATAATTAGAATTTGATGTTTCTAGTATGATTAACAACAGTTCACATATATGACAGACACGCCCGTTTGCCTAATAAATGGCGCCAGTGTGCGCACGTGTAGGCGTCACAGATGTAATGTTGAAAGGTACCTGGGGAGGAGTGTGTAATGCTACAGGTGACATAAATACACGAACTGTTATGGTTGTGTGCCGAATGCTGGGATATAGTTCAAGGTATTAACCCCTTATGAGTTTGCAGGTTGATAATTAAAATAATATCCGCAGAACCTATTACAAAGTACTTTTATTATTTAAGTATAAATAACAATCCACATGTATGAATGTTTCTAATTAAAATATACGTAATTATGTCAACAACATCATCAACACCGTCTAAGGTTATGTGTTGCCTTGGTTACCTTTGATCCTGTGAGTAATTATATGCTGCAATGTTTTATTTAAGTCAAGAAATATAAAAAGACCGGACAGGGAAAGTAGCATTCAAGGAGGACAGTCAACCACAAAACACAGAAACAAACACGCAAACAGACAAACAAGAAGGCAAAAGTAAAATAAATGCAAACGACATCACAAACACAAAAGGGTTGACAATAGGGCTACCGCCTTGGAACGGTCAGTGGCAAAGTAGGCCACTGCGGGTATTTCGCTTGAATGAAGGTAAATGAAATATTGAAGAAATTTTTGTTCAGTAAAATATACTAGTATAATATATTATCAATATATATACATGTAATAAAATATGTCTTGGGGAAAGTTATTTGATTCACAAACTTGTAAACCACGATTTACTTAGTAAGATCAATATATATATATATCATTAACGTTAGCTTTAACAAAACATACACCCACGCTTTATGTTAAAGCAGCTGATGTTCAACAAATCATTGCGAATCTACAAAGTATTGTGTTATACTATATAAAAGAGTTATCATCAAAAACAATCATGTTTATTCTTATTATCAATATCACAAATAGCACGCCATCTACTTTTAGAAACGCCACTATTCTACATGGATCACCGTTTGGAAAGGGGACTGAGGATGTTCTTATAAATCAAATCAATTGTACGGGAAATGAAAAGGATATATCTGCGTGTCGTTCAAGACCTTGGCAGCAAACAAGCTGCAGCCCTGACGACAATGTCGCTACTGTCAATTGTCACATACAGATTAAGCCAGTTATTTTAGCGCTGATCTAATTATGCAATCCATTTTGCAGAATAAATTTCGAACTTGCCTTGTTGGTTAGAGAATAGTTCATGGCGGGGATTTTTTTACAATAGGGTAAGTGTGAGGTTTGGTGAACACTAGAACCTGGTTTAAACCACCAGCGGCCTTTTTTGCCACTGACCTTTTCAAGGCGGTAGCCCTATTATCAACCCTTTTGTGTTTGTGATTTCTTATTTCGCCTTTTATTCATCTTTAAAGTTGTTCTTTGTTTCTGTGTGTGTTTGTGGTTGCCTGTCGTTCTTGAATGCTACTTTTCCTGTCCGATTTTTATATCTAATTTAACAAACTATGCCAAGTAAAAGCAATATTTGTTGTATTATTCTGTATTCTCTGAACGTTATACTAATCATGACACAAGCGGTGTACTGGGTCAAATGGTTTATTTATTGCACAGGTATTGTAAACACGGAGTTAAAATGGTCGCATAACCTTTCTTTGATTTTATCGATGGCTATGTTTCAAATAACTTGTTTCAATTAACGCCTGGGTTCTAGGGGTAATTAAATGCAAATATGGTGGTACAATTATACAATTATACTTGACACAACGTATATATAAAACTCGAACAGAAAATGTCGCATTCAAGGACCACAGTCAACCAAAAACACGCATAGAAACAAACAACAATTAAACGGATGAATAATGGTCCTATAGAAACTACAGCTCCCAAAGGCAATGGCATCGTAGATCCACACTGTACCACAAACCACAAACAAAGAGCAAATTAAATATACAATGAAAAGGACATTGCACAACACAAAGAGTGGTGAAGGCAATGTATATAACATCAAAAATATAACAGGGCTACCGTCTTAGAACGGTCAGTGACCAAAAAGGGCCTCTGTGGGTTTAAAACCGGTTCTAGGGTGTACCAAACCTCACCATTAACCCTATTGTTATCCCAATAATACGGAGCAGTGTAGATAATAAATAAATCACCGCCATGTTAAATCCTCTTACAAACTAGGAAGCCTTTATAGGCAATCTAAGTAAAATACAATAAAATGTCTGTACCATCTCCGTTAATGTTGAAAATAAGCATAGTGCGACTTTAAAGTAATTGTAATACTTCCAGAAATTTATAGAACGCGTGACACTTTGATCCTTTTTGTTGTTGTTGTTTCTTGCTCACTTGTACCAGAGCTCAAGTGAACAATTCATGATAGTTTTACCGTAAATTCTAAAGAAATCCTCCGTAAGCTAACGTAATGGGTAGCTATGAAACTATTTACTATCAATAATAATAGAAATAAGTATAAAAGTCGAACAGGAAATGCAGCTTTCACAGAACGTTATTTGTATGCTTTTAAAAGACCCTTCAATGATCCTTCGTTTTTAGATTTGGTGACAAAAACTATTTTTTTCAAAGTTGATTTTATTAAATCAATGTTCTACCTTTATTAACATCGGTCATAATAACGGAACAAAACACGCAAAAAGACAAACATGAATGGCAATGTTAAGCAAAAATAAAGGCATATGACTTCAAAAACACAAAAATAGTTGAGACACTATTCCCAATAATCTTTTTGTATCTAAAGAGGTTATGACCCCATCATTTTGCAACAAACTGCATGTTTAGGGGTTGACCCATTAAAGTTCACTATGCTTTCCTCTTTGAATGTGTGATGACCGGACAGATTGTGGACCCTATGATGATGTCTACCTAAATCCTTATAGGACGGTAGCATTTGATGTTTGTCTTGATCGTGTCGTGTCTTACCCTTAACGGTTTGTTCTCGTGTTTTTCTGGCTTCTGCCAAGTCAGTGAAAACTTACTTTGTGGTCTTCTAGGCTTTTTAATATTATACCGTCGCAAGGTGTTATCCCTATTGTCAATCCTTTTGTGTTTGTGATGTCATATATTGCCTTGTATTCATCTTTATAGTTATTGTTTGTTTATGTGTGTGTTTGTGCTAACTTTCCTTGTCAGTTGTTATATCTACTTTTGTTCAGAAATGATCTACTTTAGACTGATAAAACATTGTCAAAATATTTTGTGAAGAACATATAGTGCTAATTGCACTGTTCCCTGTCAATAAACATATATTCTTTAAACCAATTCTCCTAAATAACCGCCTGTTGGATTATTATAAACTTTGTTCTGAATTATCATTGCATTATGTTCTTACATAATGTATTTTCAAAAGTATACACATGACCATTTACGTCAGTAAATATAACTGCTGGTATTAAAATATGACACACGTTAAACGACCTCCCTGCAACTGCTCGTCATATATTCACAAATCGAAGATGATCACTAATACATTTTGCCTCTGTAAATAAAAAAGAGAAAATAATTTAAACTATATTTTATCTAATTTCATCAGGAACATATTTTGCAGAGTAGTCCTCCATACTTAATCTTATTCCGTTATTATGACCGATGTTAATAAAGGTAGGACATAGATTTACTCAAAAAACTTTCTCCAAATCTAAAAACGAAGGATCATTGAAGGGTCTTTTAAAAGCATACAAATAATGTTAACCTTATATAATATTTATATGGATATATTAACCAACGGTAACGTTTGTTTTTTATACATGACTAATAAAACTGAGAAAAAAATGACCCTTTAGAGTCCACAGCACCCAAAAGCAATATCCCGGTAGATCGATACTGTACAGCAAACTTAACCAAACGAGCAATTAAATACTAAACGAATATCACAATACACAACAAAACTCGGTGGATTTCTACTTCTAACGTCATTGGGAATGCGAACTACAAGCTAGTGCTAAATCCAAAGGTCCATTATCATACTCTTTTTTATAGCACAGTGGCGTTGCTTGTGCAGTGTGGCGGCAGTAAAACGTCTCCCCGCGCTTGCAATCAGTACTGTTATTCATTCGATCTTTGGAGATCGCTGAGCCCGATACTTATATTTAGTTATCGGTGGTACATTTTCAATTTCTTTTGTTTTCTTACTTAATTGTTGATTCGGTGGTTCCACTACTCCGGCCGATAAAAGTCTCTGGGTATTGTTTAACCTCTAATAGGATATGTTGTCTGCTTTTTATATGCAGGCTTTATAACCGCTGCTCCCAACTAAATTCCATTATGTTTATTTCGCTCTTCGGGGCATTTTATTTTATTAGATACTGGGACCATACGCCGTACGACATGGGGAAGGAGTATACTCCATGTCCACCACCATATGCATGCCATCTTCGGGATGGTTACAATTTTGTATTATTGATTTTATGAATTTTGAGTTCTGCTCAACCCGGGGCTAGAGGGCGTGAGCGGTAGCTAGCATATTTCACTACCGCTCATGAACAGTCTCAATCAAACCGAGACTGCAATATTTCGTATGTGTCGTGCTCGGCCGTTTCCAAAGGTCCATTATCATACTATTTTTTATATGTACATAATCTCTCTATTATCCTGTCCGCAGCGCCGAAATAGAGAAGACAATGTTAGAGAAGAATTCTCTAAAAGAAATTCAACATCCAGATACATTAGCAAATAATCGACTTAAATGTTGTAAAGATATAACAAATACATAATTAGAAACACCTCAGAATGTATCCATAATTGTACTAAACAACCACGGCAGTTGCATCCAAAGAGAAATCACCAACCTCCACTGTCAGGGTTTCAGAATGCCCACGAGGTTGTCCGGTCATCGCACAAAGAAAACGTTAAGAGTAGTGACTGACTGTAGAGGGGTCAATCATCAAGCGTGAAGTGCGTTGAAATACTAAAGAGTCGTATCCTCTTCTTACGTATTTCCTGATTACCTTTGTAAAGCAATCAAGAAATCTTCAGAACCCTTGTTTCGTTATTGCACCTTTCTAGCACGTTCGCTGCGATAGAACTTTGAGACAGATCTACGTAGTTGGTGAACCTTGCTAAAGTAGTTTAGTTGTAATAACTTGATTTCAATCATCGAAGTCTCTAACATTGGAACATGTCGGATTCCTGTCTACACCACTCTTTATGTTATGTTTTGATGTGTGCACTGACTACCTTTTATAGAATAATTTTTCTCATATAAATAAAGATGGTTAAGTATAATTAATTGGATTATCACACAATTTCGCGATAGGGTTAGAGGTCGTTCAAAGTATACAATTTCACTAAAGAAAGTTAAAAATATCGGACAGGGAAAGCAGCATTCAAGGACGAAAGTCAAACACAAAACACAAAAACAAACACGCAAACAGACAAACGAGAAGGCAAAAGTAATAAAAAATGCAAACGACATCACAAACACAAAAGGGTTGACAACAGGGCTACCGCCCTGGAACGGTCAGTGGCAACTAAGGCCATTGGGGGTTTAAACCGGTTCTAGGGTGCACCAAACCTCACACTTACCCTACTGTCATCCCTTTAAAACAGGACAGTGTAAATAAAGAAATCCTCTCCATGATCTAATCTCTTAGCAACAAGGCAGCATCAATAGGCAATATAAGTAAATCACATATGTGCTCGTGCAAATATAATACAAACAAACAATATCCTAGAAAGCCACAATGAAGGTACTCAATGACTTGGCAGAAGCCAGAGCAACAAGAAAATAAACCATTAAGGGCACGACAGGAAAGATCATAGACAAACATCAAACGCCACCGTCCCAATGGGCTTTAGGTAGGCGTCATCATAGGGTCCACAGCCTGTCCGGTCATCGTACAATTTAAGAGGAAAGCATAGTGGCGAACTGTAAAAGGGTCCACCACCAAGCATGCAGTACGTTGCAAAATGATAGGGTCATAACCTCTTTTGATAAACTTTTTAACAAGTTTAACAAAGATAGTATGAAAGTGATCATGACCAAGAATCTTACGAAGTTTATAAATCACATCACCGTAGAAGTCAGGTTGTGATAGTCCTTGTCGCAGAATAGTCCTTAAATTACTTTTATATTTGGAAAGAAGATCAGGGTTACGAAAATAAAATTTTGCAAAGGTTTTACGAAGTTTATGGTAACGGTAACCCTGATTGAGTAGCTTTTTATGTATACAAAGATTACGAATATTAAAGTCGTCAACTCGAGTACAAGCTCTTGAAAAACGAATAAGTTGAGACACATACATAAAAAGTAGCTCGGGGAACATCCCCATCCAAGTGGGGATAATTAACAATGTCAAAATTAAAATCATCTCTCTTGTCATAGATTTTGCTAATTATTTCACCATTTTCAATCGAGAGATCTTAATCAAGAAAAGAAGCGTTATTATCAGATATATTAGCTTTGTTAAGCTGAAGTTCTTTAGGATAAATATTATTAACCATTGTTGGAAAGAAAGGGTTGTCAATGTTCAATATGTCATCCAGATACCGAGAGGTGTCATTAAAGGCTTCAATAACATCTGCCTGGGTATCTGGTGAAAGACTCAACATGAAATCTCTTTCATAGCAAAATGAAAACGAATCTGCGACAAGTGGTGCACAGTTCGTACCCATAGGGATACCAACAATTTGTTTATAAACGGTGGTTCCATACCTGACGAAAATATTATCTTATAGGAAGATGAGTGCTTCACAACTTCATAGCATGTCCATACAGTATAATTGTCTAAACTGCCATTAGTAAGAAACGCTTTAATATTATTACAGGCCAAAAATGTATTATTTTCTCTAGCGAATTTTTTACTAAGAGAAATTAGCTTGTCTTTGATAAGATGATGTGATAAAGTTGTATATAGTGTAGTAAAATCATAAGTGCTTATAGATGAAACATGACGTTTATTGAACATTTTATGAAGAACGTCTCCTGAATTTTTTATAGACCAAAACAAATTAATCCCAGAGTTTTCATAAGTTTGATCACAATATAGTTTAACGTGATCTTTAACGGCAGTAAGACAAGACGTTAAAAGTTTGGAGATGTTTGTTGTAGTGCAGGCACTATAATTTGAAATAAAGCGGGCCTTATTTGGATTTTTATGTAATTTAGGAATCCAGTACATAGTAGGCAGTTTGTTTTGCTTTTCGTCTACCCCAGCCTTGAAAGTAGTGCACCGAGCGATATGTGTGGAAACAACATCCTCCTCAGTAGAATGTACTGGAGTATACGAATTGGTGCTGCCGAGTTCCAGAGATAAAACATTGACGTAATGTAGGCCTCAAACAATAATTACATTATTAGCTGCTTTATCGGCAGGAACTAAAACAAATTTATTATGAAAAAAAAACAAGTTTCAAAAATGACTTTATTACAGATATGGCCATCTTCTTAAATATTTTTAATGACTTCTTATACTGATATAGTTCCCCAAAAAACTGTATACCATAGTTCATTGCATTCATAACTTCCTTTTCTCTACATATTAAATGCATATTCAGTTATTTTAAACTTTAAACATGTTTCCATTTGTTTAAAGCATAGTTGAGACTTTAAATTCAATTCTCCAAACAGGAGTTATGGCCCTGGAACGGTCAACAATTCATCAAAGTAACCGTACTGGTAAAAAATAAAGGCGCATGTTAAAAGTAATGAAAGCAAATAATGAATTAACTCGTCATTGCGGAAAACGTTAGGTTATCTGAAAGAAAAGAAAGAAAAGTACTACGAGTACTGATGTAGTGTTGGATTATCTTGAATATTCGCATGTATGTATTTGTACTTAACTATATTATTAGTATATATAAAAGACTTCACTACATAGCTCTGCTGAATGTCTTAACTGTATAATACAATTCCAATTCACTTATGTGGGCGTTACAACAGACACATAATACAGGAAAATAATTATACCAATATGCGTATTTATGTAGTTGCATAAGAAAGTTTTGTCAACCCTATTGTGTTAGTGATGTCACATCTTGCCTTTTATTCACCTTTATTGTTGTTGTTTGTTTGTGTGTGTTTGTTGATGACTGTCGTTTTTAAATGCTAATTTTTCTGTTCGAATTTTATATCTACTTGTATTATCTAACAGCTGCACCAATGCGTCTGGAGAACGTCGGCCGAACTCCATTTTCCGGACGAGTACATGTTTATTACAACAAAAAATGGGGGACAATATGTTCACGAAGCTTCACGAAAGCAAACACAGATGTTGTATGCAGGACGCTTGGCTATGAATACTCCAAGTTTGTAAACATTCATATCAATTAATTATAAACATATTGTCTTATTGAACAAGAGGAACACAGATGCACTGTTCAAATACGGTTTGTTTGAATAAACTGTGTTGTACGTCATCCTAACAGAATGAAGGGTTCAGAGAATATATATGTGTGTCTTTTATTAGTCCTTATTTATACAAACCATTGTGTAAACACCACCATAGACATGTACAATAAAATACTATTTGTTCAGGTCTTCTATAACTATTATGTTAAAAATAATGTATATATGATAAAAACACTACACTAAACAAGGCGTTATTCTCATTTATATGTGTATACAATGTTGTCGTTTATAGCTCAAAAAGAAAAACGCATTACAAAGCATTGTTTCATAAACTATCCTTATTATGACGATTATTGGAATATATTGACACGAATAATGATGTTCTGCTAAATGTATTTGATTTTATGATCATGCAATAACAAAATCAACACACAAATTCTTTAATCAAACCAATATATTTGTATTCCTATAATTATTCTTAGTGATGCAACATGGAGCTATAACGCATATGGAACTTCCTCCTACAATGAATGCATGTATGTATGCAAATATATTTGAGCAAAACATGTTTATTAAACATCGTTTAATTTTTGATTAGTTTAAAGTACATTAGTTGGTCAATATACATTCATTTTACATTTACCTGAAAATATATTTTAATGATCATTGTCAAAAAACATTTAACCTGAGGTTATAAACTTAAGCTAAAATATAGTGTTGGGTGTTTATATGTGATTTCGTTTGTGCGTGTGTGCGCGTTTGCGCATGCGTATGTGAGGTCGTGCGTCGGTTAATGTTTTATAATTGTACTCTATGTCAACATGTGAACTATTTTTAGTGACAACTGTAAAGAAATATAAAAAGATCGGACAGGGAAAGTAGCATTTAAGGAGCACAGTCAACTACAAAACACAGAAACAAACACGCAAACAGACAAACAAGAAGGCAAAAGTAATAATAAATGCAAACGACATCACAAACACAAAAGGGTTGACAATAGGGCTACCGCCTTGGAACGGTCAGTGGCAAAGTAGGCCACTGGCGGTTTAAACCGGTTCTAGGGTTCAAGAATCCTCACACTTACCCTACTTACCCTTCTTGTTTTTCTGTTTGCGTGTTTGTTTCTGTGTTTTGTGGTTGACTGTCCTCCTTGAATACTACTTTCCCTGTCCGATCTTTTTATATTTCTTTGTGATAGTCCTTGTCGCAGAAGATTCCTTAAATTACTTTTATATATGGAAAGAAGATCAGGTTTACGATAATACAATTTTGCAAAGATTTTACGAAGTTGATGGTAACGGTAACCCTGATTAAGTAGCTTTTTAGTTATACACAAATTACGAATATTAAAGTCCTCAACTCGAGTACAAGCTCTTGAAAAACGAATAAGTTTAATGTCAAAATTAAAATCATCTCTCTTGTCATAGATTTTGCTAATTATTTCACCATTTTCAATCGAGAGATCTAAATCACCGTCCCAATGGGCTTTAGATAGGCGTCATCATAGGGTCCACAGCCTTTCCGGTCAATTAAAGAGGAAAGCATAGTGGCGAACTGTAAAAGAGTCCACAACCAAGCAAGCAGTACGTTGCAAAATGATAAGGTTATAACCTCTTTTGATAAACTTTTTAACAAGTTTAACAAAGATAGTATGAAAGTGATCATGACCAAGAATCTGACGAAGTTTATAAATCACAACACCATAGAAGTCAGGTTGTGATAGTCCTTGTCGCAGAAGAATTCTTTAATTACTTTTATATTTGAAAAGAAGATCAGGGTTAAGATAATAAAATTTTGCAAAGGTTTTACGAAGTTTATGGTAACGGTAACTCTGATTGAGTAGCTTTTTAGTTATACAAAGATTACGAATATTAAAGTCCTCAACTCGCGTACAAGCTCTTGAAAAACGAATAAGTTGAGACACATACATCCCATAAGAAGTTGCTCGGGGAACATCCCCATTCAAGTGGGGATAATTAACAATGTCAAAATTAAAATCATCTCTCTTGTCATAGATTTTGCTAATTATTTCACCATTTTCAATCGAGTTTCTAAATCAAGAAAAGAAGCGTTACTATCAGATATATTAGCTTTGTTAAGCTGAAGAGTTCTTTAGGATAAATATTATTAACCATAGTTGGAAAGAAAGGGTTGTCAGTGTTCAATATGTCATCAAGTAGAGGTTTATAAACTAGATGGAGACGGAAGTGATCTGTCACAGAACGCTTATAATATATCGTGTAGCGGCAATGAAAATGACATATCAGCTTGTTGGACTCAGCTTACGCAGTGTGCATCTACCGACCTTATCGGAATAACATGCAGTAAGTGATGCTTCATTCGTTAAGAAAAAGATGCTGAACAAAATAAGTTCAGCACGACATTTTATGGACATAGATTAAACACATGAACATTGATATAAGTGTTTGAAGCTTGCAGAAATGCTAAGAATGTGATTTCAAAATATTGTGTTAATTTGTTATTTTCTAAGCAATGTATCAGAAAAACCTCCCACTTTTGTTTTCTTATCTTAATTGCAATAGGTGGTTCCACTATTCCAACCTTTAGCTTTTTGTTTAATCACCCTAATGATGTGTTGTCTGCTTTGTAATTTAGTCGTTTGGCTGTTTCGTGTGACAGGCAGGCTTCATAACCTCGGCTCCTAACTAAACTATTATTTTGTTTTTAGGTCACCCACCGTTTTCTCATTTAATGCAAAATATTTTTTTAGAAACTGGGGATGTCTCAAATGTTCGTACTATTGACATTTTAAATAGTATTTTCAGCTCAATCCGGGGATAGAGGGTGTGAACGGTAAGAAGCATTCTTCCACTAACTGTCTGGTCATCGCACAATCAAATAGGAAAGCATAGTAGCGAACTGTAAATGGGTCAACCAATAAACTTGGGGTGCCTTGCAAAATGATAGGGTCATAACATCGTTTTTAAACCTTTTAACAAGTTTAATAACAAAGTGATTATGACCAAGGATCTTAAGAAGTTTATAAATCACATCACCATAGAAGTCAGGTTGTGATTGTCCTTGTCGCAATAAATACTGAAAAGAGTAACCTTGGAAACAACAAACACAAACAAGAAAAAAAGTAGCAGATTCTGTTCATAAGCAGTTATTTAAAAGTGCAACACCTCTCACGGCTCTAGCACCGGCTTAAGCGGTATTCTACTTTAAAGCCACAAAGATTGGATTTGATGATCTCAAAGGACTGTAAGTTCAGATTTGTAGTCGGGACGACGTTTTACCGATTGTGCGACGCCACACAGCACTAAACAAACGCTAGTGTGAATGTCAGTGAATACTAAAAAATGAGATCCCTCGGAAGCAACAAGACTCGGTGTTATTGAGTCTGATCATGAGCGATAATTTAAAAGTGCACCACCTCTCACGCCCCCTAGCACCGGCTTAATTGGTATTTTACTGTAAAGCTACAACAATTGGGCTTGATGATCCAAGTCTACCTTTTCAACTCAAACACCCACGAAGGTCTCCTCTAAAATCGCCCTCTCTAAGAAAATGAACCCTTTTAATTCCCTCACAAAATACTGAATCAGCCTAATGGATTCGTACGACACAGAAACTGGACAACATGTTCTATATATATAGTGCGAACGGCCTAGTTCTCAGAGAAATGCTCAATCAGATTTATTGGATGCAAACGATCCAGAAACTGGAAATCTATATAGTGCAGATGGCCTAATTCCTACTATTATGGACACAATACTAAATAGCCAGTAATAAACATATCCCTTAATGGAAACTAACTTTGACCTGAACCAATGCAATCAACTGAATATAATATGATTTGATCTTTATGATGCAGGCTGCTATAGAGACCATTCTAAAACTAGTATACAAACATTTGATTATGATAGTTTATCCGGTTAAAAGTAAAATACAAAAGTCAACACTAACTGTGTAATATTATGTATCATGCTCGGTGATTTCCCATTGTCTCCTTTCATACTCATTTAACTCTCTAATCGTTGCCTGTGTACACATCTTACCTACATGGAAACTTGTTTTGCTAGACACACAGATACAGGTTGTCCACGTTAGGACACGGTATATGGGTCAATTACAATTACGACTGGCAAGTGGTTGGGGTGGAATCTCAACGAGCGGGTTTGTCAATGTCCATACAGGGCTCATCTGCAAGATGCTGGGATATAACTTTACAAAGTAATTTATAAGTTCTCTTTCTCAAGATGAATTTTAAAAACTCATAAGGTAATCTTTAACAAATTGTTGGTTTGCTGTGCTCCGACCCAAAACGTTTAAGGTATGTAGGTAGGTAGGTGATATTTTTTTCAAAGACAGTAAAAACCATAAGAAATTAAAGGAATAGTATTCTTAAAGTAGCAACACAACAAAAATGTTAAACTAATTGCAATATAAAGCGCTAGTATTTATTGAGTAGATTGGAGCATAACAACTAACAATATTGGTCAAATAAAAAAAATGTGAACGATCTACAGGTGAATCTACTTACACTGTAATACCATTAAATTTGATTTAGAAATAGCGGCAAAAGTCTAGCAGGATATGTAGCATTCTCAAACTTATTTATTCAATTCTAAGTATGGGACACCACAAAGGTAAACTTGTTGACAACAATGGTACCGCCTTGGAACGGTCGCTGGTCAAAATTGCCATTGGGGGTTTAAACCAGGTTCTAAGGTGCATCAAAATTTACTCTTATGCCATTGTCATCCGGATAAAATAGGACAGTGTAAATAAAGAAATCCCCTCGTCAAACAAACCAGGCAGCATTAATAGACAATATCAGTAAAACACCAAGATGAGCATGTATATATGAATTTAAAATAGCAGAGACAGACTCAAAGTAAGTACTCGTCGACAGAAGCTAGAGCAACAAGAGAATAAACCGTTCAGGACACGACAAGACAAGAATAAAATACCAACATTAAACGTTGCCATCCCTTTCAATATTTAGGTATACATCATCATAGGGTTCACAGCCTGCCGTGTCATCGTGTAATGAAAGAGGAAGGCGAACTGTCAGCTGTAATGCACTGCGTTGCAAGATAATAAAGTCATACCTCTTTTGACAAACTATTCTATCAAGTTTGATAAATATTGTATGAAAAGGATCATGACCGAGGATTTTACGTATGTTAATCAGGTCACGTTAGAAGTCAGGATGTTAAAAGTAGATATAAACGTTTAACAAGAATGTAGCATTCAAGGACCACAGTCAACCAAAAACACGCACAGAAACCTGTAGTAAATACATATATTAATAAAAGGCAAGATATGACATCGCAAACATCAAAGGGCTGAAAATAGGGCTTACGCCTTGGGCGGTCATGGGCAAAATGAGGGCCGCTGTTTTTTTCCTTAAATATGCAATATGCAATATGCAATTGGGAACCTGGGTTTGTGGGTCCAAATCCCACTGGGAGGATAACTTGTTTTATGACCCAAGGGGGTGAAGCAAGGTCTTGGATTTTGTCCCCGCCCTCTGTCGCCCCCTTGGGGGTAATTGGGTCAAACATCAAACATATCTTGTCCAAATGTGAATCGATTTGATTCTAATTTTTTATGGTCATTTAGGGGTTTGAGACACAAAATATGCAAGACGGGGTTTGCTCTACTGCGTAGAGGGGTCCTTCTTCAGGCGTACAATTTTGGAGCTTGCAGTAAGTTACTATTACAGAATTTCGGCCTTGTGACGCTAACTCATATATCCTTTGAGATCTCAAGTATTTCGTAGGATGTGTGGATGCGCAATAAGATCTCGTATTTTGGCTCTGCCCACTGCGGCCCTCAGGGGATCCCCTGAGGTTAATCGTGTCATAAATCACACAAAAATGTTCATATAGTCCAACTGTGAATTATTACGATTCTAGTTTGGATGTGATTTACTATTACGAGTTTCGTCCTTGTGACTTTAATTCCTTCTATACCCTTTGAGATTTCATGTGTATGTATGGTGTATTTTTAAGTATGTGTAGATGCGCAATACATTTTCGTATTTTGGCTTCGTCCGCTGTCGCCCAGTAGATGGTAATCAGTTAAAATAACACAACTAATTGCATATCTTGTCCAAATGTGAATGCATTTGATTCTAATTTGTTATTGTCATTTAGGGACTCGATGCACAATATATAAAAACAGGTGTTGTCCTCCTGCGTAAAGGGGCCACTCTACAGGGGTACAACATGGGGAACTTGCAGTAATTTATATGTTCGACCTCCATTTTGCTCAGGGAATGCCAGAGAGTTTTTCATAAGTGCTATAACAACTAAATCACCCCCAGCCCAACCACATACAGTCAGTAGAGGGATACAGGCCCTCTTGGGCATCTTTTTTAAATGTAGGGACAAATACATTTTAAAACGTGTTACTTAAATATCTATTCAGTGCTTTTGATATTATTTAAATGAAAACAATGGCATTATTATGAAATGAATTCAATTTATTTCAATCTAATGGTGTGTTCAAATAAGGCGTGCTATTAGATTTGCGATTTTATATAAATAAATACCGTTTATCAAATCAGTGGAATACATGTTATTAAATTACACTGTTTTGTTATGCCCATCTTTGATAAGGTGTAGTACAAATTCAAGCCTGAATTATTATATGAACCTAATATTTATGTCATTGTTACTATTAAATAAACATTTAAATGCATTAATTTCAACATTAAATCAAATATCATGAAAACAGTGTTTAACGTCATTGTTGTATGTGTAACACTATATTATGATTTCAGCACCGTAGAACCTGGTGTATATCACCAACGGCCTTTTGGCCACTGACAGTTCATAGGCGGTAGCCCAATTGTTAACCCGTTTGTGTTTTTGATGTAACATGTATTGCTTCTCATTAACATTGCAATTGTTATCTTGTATACCTACTTTTAAATATTGATATTTATTTTTTACTAGTTATGCCATGATACAGTCAAGTGCGGATTTAAGACACGGTTATTCTGTTCAAATTACTGTCGATCGGCTTGATTGTGTCGGTAATGAAACGGACATAGCTGACTGTATTCCAAACTTTGAAATCTGGATTTATAGAAGCTCTACAAACGGTATCAACGTAAATTGTCGCAAGTAATCGTAATTCCTTTCCGCAATGCACAGAACGAACGCAACAGAATATGTGCTTTTAAATGCACAAATGTAGAAAATGCATTTGCGTTCGTTCGTTCAGCGTTTACCAATCGCAGCATCTCTCAAGATTAAATTACGCATGATATCTAGCCATTCGATTTTTATCACGAGTCAGAGACTTAAGTTTATGTGCTCATATTCAAGAATGGGTCTTTTTTGTTGACATTATTTGGTGGTGAACATGATGATTATTCTGTTTTCTTCCCGGTTTATGTAAATTCCATCACAATTGTAACATACATAACACTATATAACGATATACCGGCTGTTTTTTATCAACATTATTTCAGTTTTATATTGAAATGATTTAAAGTTTGTGCTACAAAGTAAATAAAATATTTCCCATTTTGAATCAGTAGAAATTAAAGTAAATGTGTAATCGTGCTTCATCGGTTCTAAACATCATTTACACAGTGTAATTCTTTATATTAAAAGACTGAAAAATGCCCTTCCTTTAAACACGAAAACAGACAAACGAGAAGGCAAAAGTAATAAAAAATGCGAATGACATCACAAACACAAAAGGGTTGACAATAGGGCCTAGGAACAGTCAGTGTCAACGAAGGCCACTGGGGGTTTAAACCGGTTCTAGGGTATACCACCATACACTTACCCTACTGTCATTCCAGTATAACATGACAGTGTAAATAAAGAAATCCCCGCCATAATCTAATCTCTAACCAACAAGGCTGCATCAATAGGCATCAATAGGCAATATAAGTAAAACACAAATATGCTCGTGTAAATATAATACAAAAAACTAATAGCCTAGAAAGCCACAATGAAGGTACTCAATGACTTGGCAGAAGCCAGAGCAACAAGAGAACAAACCATTAAGGGCACAATAATCGAGATGTAAATATCAACTCAAAAGGATAATATTAGAAGTTATCCGAAAAATCGAAATGCATTTGCGTTCGTTTCGTTTCGCTCGTTTCGTTCATTTTGTTCGTTTTCAGCGTTTAACATTTTAAAAAATGCATTCATCGTTCATTTTTTAAAACGATAATCGCTGAAAACGAACGCAACGAACGCAACGAACGAAACGAACGAAACGAACGCAAAAGCATTTTCAAAAACGTTCATTTTGCATTCGTTCTGCGTTCATTCTAAGTTCATTTTCCGTTCGTTCAGCGTTCGTACTTGGTTTGTTCTGCATTTATTTGTGTACTTGAACGCAATTGGGTCTGTGAGGAACCTATCATATATTTTAAACAAAGGTATCATCATAAGCAGTTTGACTTGTTCTGAGTCAACCCTTTTGTGTTTGTGATGTTTTATTTGGCCTTTTATTCATCTTTAAAGTTGTTCTTTGTTTTTGTGTGTGGTTGTGGTTGACTGTCGTCCTTGAATGCTACTTTTCCTGTTCGATTTTTATATCTATATTTTTACTATATTTTTACAGTGACGCTGTCATGAAGGCAGCTTCCTACAACTGGAATGGCACATTTGCTGTAACAAATATGAGATGTGTAGGAGTAGAAGACGATATAACAGAATGTTCGTCAAATCCCTGGTTATCGTCGTCATGTAGCGGGAACAGACCCGTGGAACTGGCATGTTGTAAGTTGATAGATAAATAGTTGTACATCCATGAATGTGTTACAAGTTGTGATATCGTGTGGGTAAGAACAGTTTTAGAACATGAACTTAAAAAGTCTTATAATAAAGTATAGGAAGATTGGTAATTTAACAGAAGCCTGATAACCTTTAAATAAAATAATGATTGTTTTATAACATTAATTACATAATTATGAGATTTTTGGTAATTAAACATTAAGAAGTACACCATTTCAATATGTATAGATTTTTCAATAGTTATACATCGATATTTTAAATCCAATGAAAATTGTGAACATACCAAACCAAAAATAAAAAAACAGGAAATCTGAATATATTATTTTTTTGTTATTTCACTGCAAACAAAGTCATTCTTACAACTCAGTAACAAGGGTGTTTGGAATTTTTCATTTTGCGGATTAACTGATTTGATTCCGTATGTTTGTATATTCTAGTGATACATTGGTGTTTCAACTTTGTTATTCAATGAGACGATCTAGCTTTAAAATTCGTTCAGCGAGTGACTCGGCCATTTTCTTGTAACCATGAGCGCGTGAAGGAAATGATACGCGAGAAGGCCGATACGAGAACAGGATGAGGGTTTTAAACTAACAAAGAACACAATGCATATCATGCCCTTGGGTCGAAATATAGACATGGATATTTTTTGCGGCGAATAATCGCCATATCGGATTGGGCAGACATGTCCGTATCTTTAAAAAGTATGTGATAACCTATTTAATATTTAAATATAATTTGTTTTCTTCAAAGTCTGTTGAAACATGTCTCTTGTAATAATGTAAATAAAAAAATGAAAACGAGATATGCCAACATTTCTTCACGAGACAACATGCAGACATGTTCAATATCAATAAGCCAAGGAAATGTGGATACATTTTTTTGGTTTAGTGTGATTTCAACGATGAATATCAACGACCATTCTTAATTAAAATTAGTGAAAATATAAAATAATGATGCAACCTCTCTTAAAAGAGAACAACTATAAAATAAAGATGTCTACTGGAAATATTATTATACATGAATATTTCAATATGATTGCAGTTTTGTCTTTTGGCGTCTTTTCTAACGCACACACGCATGTATTGATACTGTTTACATATCAGGCTTCTCCATGTTTATATATTGATTCTTTCCAGACACACCTATTCGTCTCTTATATGGTGCAAACCCTTATAATGGGAGAGTCGAGTTCATCCATCAAAGAATTTGGCGTACAATCTGTGCAGATCAATTCGATGTGGCAGATACTGAGTTTGTTTGCCGAAAACTCGGTTACTATAAGCAAAGGTTTGTACTTGGTTCACACTAGCATATTAAATTAAACTTGTGTAACTACATTTAGCAATATTGAACAAAATAGTTATTATTCATACAAACTGGCATTAATAATAATATATTAGCTGTGCGTTTTCAGGGCACAACTGACATTTTGTGAATATATTCTGCAAAACCATTTATTGTGAACACATATACGCTAAATATAAACGATATCGATATGGAAGAAATCAATTTGTCATCTTTTGAAAATAATTTATTTTAAATGTGAAATACTGCTAATAATAGTCATATAACCTTTGTCAAAAGTCAGTCAGTTAGTTTAATATGTGAATTGTCGACGCAAGTACTAGAACTTGTAAAGTTACTAGTTCTTTCAATCGGAGTACTAAAGAATGTCAGACAGCAAACACATAGAGAACAAAGTACACATCCGATCACCAAGCTAGATAGCTAAGGGCACACAGTAGTAATTATACAAATGATATAAGCTGTAGGATTAAATCCGAAACTCAGATGCAATATGGCAAGTTTATCAGACAGGCAGACAAATTAAAATATCCGTCTTGTCATAGATTTTGCTAATTATTTCACCATTTTCAATCGAGAGATCTAAATCAAGAAAAGAAGCGTTATTATCAGATATATTAGCTTTGTTAAGCTAAAGTTCTTTAGGATAAATAGTATTAACCATAGTTGGAAAGAAAGGGTTGTCAATGTTCAATATGTCATCCAGATACCGAGAGGAGTCATTAAAGGCTTCAATAAAATCTGCCTGTGTATCTGGTGAAGACTCAACATGAAATCTCTTTCAAAGCAAAAAAATACAAATCTGCGACAAGTGGTGCCCAGTTCGTACCCATAGGGATGCCAACAATTTGTCTATAAACGGTGCTTCCATTCCTGACGAAAATATTATCTAATAGGAAGATGAGTGCTTTACAAACTTCATAGCAAGTCCACATAGCATAATTGTCTAAACTGCCGTTAGTAAAAAACGCTTTAATATTATTACATGCCAAAAATGCAGTATTTTCTCTAGCGATTTTTTTTTCTGAATAATAGAAATTAGCTTGTCTTTAATAAGGTGATGTGGTAAGGTTGTATATAGTGTAGAGAAGTCATAAGTGCTTATTGATGAAACTAGACCTAAGACTTATTACAAGTGATATAACTAAATTATATATATTTATTTATTACTATTCATTTCTTTTACCGTAATGTATATATACATTTTAAAGCAGTAATTCAGAATCAGTAACTGTTAGATCAAACATGGAAAACACATACATACGCAAGCTCACACATACAAACGCGTGCGTACATACGCACAAGAACATTCTGATATAACACCTTGGGCTGAATTGTTCAGCCCTACAGAAACGAAATGTAGAGCGCGATTTATTTTTTTGTGGATGTATTTTGGTATTGTCAGTTTCCAGACAATTGCGCATTGTTCTACTGAAACGAAATGTAGTACTGCGTTTGGTCATATTTTTAGTTATTTTAATTTTACATTCGTTATTATTATATCTATGAATAAGCAACGTGTAGTTCTACATAGTTCTCGACTGACAATAATGATGTAATTTAAGAATATAGGGGCGCGTATAATAGAATTTATTTATATACTTCTTCCTCATTTCATTAAATTCGGGACAAATTAATAGATAATGAAATTCGTCGCGGATATCATTGCAATTTAGACATTTTATTTCATTATCGGGTACCCCTCTCAATAGGCAACCAATTATTCCTAGTTATAAAAGCCGTACATTTTTTTTGCCTAAGAATTCAGGAATTAATTTAATATAACGACTTTGTTTAAAATCTGTTTTTAACATTTTATACATATTAGTGTTTGATAGTGTTAGAATTGTATGAAACTGAGTAATTATACTAAATTAAAACAGCTGCGTCCTTTAGATTCAATAGATTGAATATATTTTATTAAATAACGTAAACATATAATGTTTCTTGTTACATACTAATTGTTGTACATAATATAAAGTCTTGACAGGTTTAACACATGTTGGATATTAATTACAATAACAAGACAGAGTAATCACAAACAAACAAAGCGTCACCGCGGCTGAATGGTTAACAACGTTGCGTTGTAAACCTTCGCCTCTCACTGCTGCGGGTTCGAATCTCACTGGAAGGTGGACTTGTAAGTGCGGAAGTGTCGATTCTTCCGGATGACGGGAAGTGTACAGTACTGGTCCTACCCAGGAAAAGTGGGTGGTCTGCCGCCACCACAAAATATCGACCGCCATATATAACCTTACATGTGTTGAAAATGACGTAAAATACCAAACAAACGAACAAACAAACAAAAACAAACGTTATTACGAATCGAACAGTTCGATATAGTGTATTTATGTATAGTACCAGATAGATGTATATGTTTGAATAATAAAATAATTGACGAGAAAACTGATTTGAATAATCCGAGCCTTCTCTGGCCCTAAAAGGAGCAGGAGCAGTGCTAACTAAGCTTATGAACACATTACAGTATATGCTATTTTGAGCTGCCCCAGAGAGAGAGCAATGATACATAGGAATCTGGGAACCTGCCCTACTCTTACTAAGGCCAAAAATAAAAATAAATGTGTTTCCTATTGCATGCTCTAAAAAAATAGGGTAGGTCGGTAGGCATTTTTTATTGCTTTTTTTTAGCAAATCGCAAAAAACACATACAAGTTGACGATACAACGTGAAAGTTTCTCTGTGATGTTGTCAGTTAACCTCGATATAAGACCGCCACAGTTAAATTATGCATTACTGTTACAAATTATAGAACACTTTAAACCAGAAGACCATTGTTTAACATGCATTTTACTAATTAGTTTAATAGTTAATTAGCGTCGTAATGTTCACACAAAATAAAAATGTTCAAGAAAGAAAGAAAGGAAAGAATGATTGAATCAATCAATAAATAAATGAATCAATTAATGAATCAATGTATGTATGAATGAATGAAATACAGTTTTACCGTTAACACATCATAAATACTATTATATTGGGACAGGAACCTCACAGGGATCGAGATGAGATTTTTCATCAGACATGAGTCTGTAGCTCTAAATCATTGGCCTTATCCACTGAGCTACCGAGGCCGCTGATGATTTGTTTGTTTGTTTGTATGGTGTTTTACGTCATTTTCAACACATGTAAGGTTATATATGACGCTATGTTTTTTGTGGTGGAAGCAGACCACCCACTTTTCCTGGATAAAACCAGTATTGTACACCTCGCGCCATCTGTAAGAATCTACACTTCCTCACTTACAAGTTGAGCTCCCAGTGGGATTGGAACCCGCAGCAGTGAGAGGCGAAGGTTTACAACGCAACGTCGTTAACCATTATTGCAGTTTGAAGCATACCAGGATGAAACCTAACATATGATGCCGACCAATTTACAGATCCATAAACTCTTCTAACTACATTCTTTTCTTTCGCGACTGTTATTACATTTATTATCATTTTAACTGGGATTCTCTTTAATTGAAATGTTGAAAAATAATTGCTAGGTTTCACTGGGCTCTTCAATGCCAAGACTGGAAGGTTATAACAATTATGTAAATATATATCCAAAGTTTTAGACATCATACAGCAGCTTTTTTCAGGTTTAATCTTCATTATTGCGATGCTTATTTTTTCATATTGACTGCTGTTCACATTTAGGCAAAATACCAAAAAATATTAAAATATCAAAAGCATTAATTATAAAGAAATTGATCAAAATCACTCACAAATCTGCAATATTGTCATCAATACAACATTATAAAGAAGAGCACTATTTTGCGGAGAGCTACAATCGAAAACCGAACCAAATTCATCATTTTGCTTCCAAAAACCATTGAGCGGCACCCAGTACTCTCCGAGCCACTATTACCGAGTACGGAAATTGGCGAAGAGTTCCGATTGATTCCGCCACTAGGGAATAACGATTACGGAAATTAACGAAGAGTTTGTTTGTATGACGTAACGTTCTCGTGCAAACTGGTGTAAAAAGGCGTGAATCATTAGAAATTTTAATAAAATATCATTTTAAATTATGTAATATATAGTTTAGTAACCAGTGTTTTTCTGTTTATTTGGGCTCAAAGACCCACAAACGACCAGTAAGTTATAATGACTGGCCTATGAACGGTTGTAAACAGGTAAAGAAATATAAAAAGATCGGACAGGGAAAGTAGCATTCAAGGAGGACAGTCAACCACAAAACACAGAAACAAACATGGAAACAGACAAACAAGGAGGCAAAAGTAATAATAAAAGTAAACGACGTCACAAACACAAAAGGGTTGACAATAGGGCTACCGCCTTGGAACGGTCAGTGGCAAAGTAGGCCACTGGGGGTTTAAACCGGTTCTAGGGTGCACCAAACCTCACACTTACCCTACTGTCATCCCATTAAAACAGGACAGTGTAAATTAACAAATCCCCGACATGATCTAATCTCTAACCAACTATGCAGCATCAATAGGCAATATAAGTAAAACACAAATATGCTCGTGCAAATATAATACAAAAAAACAATAGCCTAGAAATCCACAATGAAGGTACTCAATGACTTGGCAGAAGCCAGAGCAGTAAGATAACAAACCATTAAGGGCACTACAAGAAAGATCATAGACAAACATCAAACGCCACCGTCCCAATGGGCTTTAGGTAGGCGTCATCATAGGGTCCACAGCCTGTCCAGTCATCGTACTACCAAAGAGGAAAGCATAGTGGCGAACTGTAAAAGGGTCCACCACCAAGCATGCAGTACGTTGCAAAATGATAGGGTCATAACCTCTTTTGATAAACTTTTTAACAAGTTTAACAAAGATAGTATGAAAGTGATCATGACCAAGAATCTTACGAAGTTTATAAATCACATCACCATAGAAGTCAGGTTGTAATAGTCCTTGTCGCAGAAGAGTCCTTAGATTATTTTTATATTTGGAAAATAGTTCAGGGTTACGATAATAAACTTTTGCAAAGGTTTTACGAAGTTTATGGTAACGGTAACCCTGATTGAGTAACTTTTTAGTTATACAAATATTACGAATATTAAAGTCCTCAACTCGAGTACAAGCTCTAGAAAAACGAATAAGTTGAGACATACACCCCATAAGAAGTTGCTCGAGGAACATCCCCATCCAAGTGGGGATAATTAACAATGTCAAAATTAAAATCATCTCTCTTGTCATAGATTTTGCTAATTATTTTACCATTTTCAAAAAGAATCGTTATTATCAGATATATTTGCTTTATTAAGCTGAAGTTCTTTAGGATAAACAGTATCAACCATAGTTGGAAAGAAAGGGTTGTCAATGTTCAGTATGTCATCCAGATACCGAGAGGTGTCATTGAAAGCTTCAATAACATCTGCCTGGGTATCTGGTGAAAGACTCAACATGAAATCTCTTTCATAGCAAAATAAAAACAAATCTGCGAAAAGTGGTGCACAGTTCGTACCCATAGGGATACCAACAATTTGTCTATAAACGGTGGTATCATACCTGACCAAAATATTATCTAATAGGAAGATGAGTGCTTCACAAACTTCATAGCAAGTCCACATAGTATAAATGTCTAATAGTATAGTATAATAACACGTGTTTTTATAAATATCACGAGCTGTTTCGATGTGTTATGTAAACACTCTCTTCATGGCGTCTAAACAAAACCTCTGAAAAGCATAACATAGGCTATTAAAACGTTTTACCCTTTTATAGATTAATTTAACGATGCAATTATTTTGTTTCTATTAAAGAACTAGCAATTTGTGTAGAAAAAAACAGTTTGTATAGAGGAAAATAACATATAAACGTAACGAAGTAATTTTAAAAGTGTATTATTCATTTCGGTATCATCAATTATAAAGCAATGGATGGAAACATAAAACATAAACAGAAGTGACAAATGAGGTTTCCACCCTAATTGATGCCCTAACAGCCGACGAGCATAGTTTTAATCTTTGCTTCTAGGACTTCTGTTTATCTTTTAATTTATCGCTAATAACATATACTGAAAAGGAACATAATTCACAAAATGGCATGTAAGAAAGTAAATCTGATGGTGAGTGTGCATTAGAAACCTCCTGGCCTGCCGTTCAAGACTCAAATCATGGATCCGCAACAATTTTCTATTCTATTTGAAGGGCGGCATATAGTAGTCGTACCGTCCGTCCGTCCGTCAGTCAGTCCGTACAATCGTGTCCGGTCAATAACTCTGGCATTCCTGGACGGATTTTCAAATAACTTGGCACAAGTACTCAACATAACAAGACGACGTGTCGCGTACAAAATCCAGGTCCTTTGCTCTAAGGTCAAGGTCACACTTAGAGGTCAAATGTCAAAACTATTTCATGAGCATTTGTCACTTACGGTGACATTTCATGTTGTTTACTATAATCACAGTGTATAATGTAAATAGAATTATCAATGCAAGCTGGGTCTCTACCAACAACTTATGTTTAATTTTAAATCAGTTATTCCATTTCTTAAAAGGTGCATTGGATATTTGAATTGCTGGAGGCTAAAACGCTGTATAGTTATGCATCACCCGAGATACACGTGTTTCAGTCTCATACACTCTTGTTTTCGATTCTGTCGTGAGGTATACAGTTCTGCTTCTATCCAGGACAAATGGGGTGGTCTGCCTCTACCTGATAAAAGTCGACCGTCATATATGGCCTAACATGTGCTAAAAGTTACGTAAAATATCATTCAAACAAATAAATAAATCGTATTTCTAAAACCAAAATGTCAAAATTACGACACAATACGTTCACATTTATTTTCATAAACAAATCTGCATTCGTAACCACAATAACAAAATAATATGTATTATTTTAACAGTTGAATACTTTAATGCTAAATAACATGCAATTAGTAAGCATTTTTATTATTAATGGCTTTGTTGTTTTGATATAAAGAAGAATAAAATGTTACGTGATTACAAAGGTAGAATAGAATGCAGTGTTTACAGAAAACATATTATCACAAACAGTTACTCTGAACATCTAATGTATACTATTTTTTCTTTTTCTTCGTAATTTCTTCATCTTGTTTTTATTCTTATACATATTATTTTTATTTTCTGCATATTATTTCTATTTTTGTTTGTTGCTTCTTTCTTACTCTTCGTCGTCGTTCTAACTGCTCCAGATTCGCTTTCAGCACAATGCGTGTTGTTCTCACGAACAAACAAAACATGACGTATTTAAATTTACAAATGCGTATTCTTAAAAACAGGTTTGGGACAAAGCATTACTGTAAAATATTTACTCTTCAGTCATTACCATTCCCCTTACACATATATTAACATTGTCTTTTTTTAAATGGCATTAATTTGTGTCAAACAGCCGACAAAAATACCATTTACTTTTTTCTTGCAAGCATCTACAAGTAAATTTTCTTTGAGGCACTTGATTGTCATTTAGTACTTCAAATTTCAACAATGACTGGGCAAACTTTACTTTTCTAAGCTATAAGTGTGTATGTAGGAATTTGGTTCTCACTATTTATCGGCGACTTTTCAATGCTTTTTGTACGCATTAATGTTAGTTTTAATGCGTTTTTGGTGGAAAAGATATGCGTAATTACGCAGATACGAGTCTTATCTGGAGCACAGAATTCTTTTCAAGTTTGAAAATCAGCAATATCGGATTAGTAACACCGGAGTTATGGACCATTGGTTTACTGAAACAATCCATATTCTGCATTTTGAACATTCTAGCACCTTCATTTTGTATTTGATCTTTACCAACCTATGCCAGATTGTTGATGTTAATGAAAGCTTGGACACGTTCTAAACCAGCCATATCTGATTAGTAACTCCAGAGATATGCCCTTGAATTATTAAAAAAATGTCTTGTGTACACTGCCAAATTCATGTGGTATTAGATCTTTACCAAACAATGAAAGTTGGAACACGTTTGAAAATCAGCTATATCGGATTGCTAACACTAGAGTTATGAGTTATTGAAAAATGCCATAGTGTGGCTTGTGCATACTCTAGCATCATTTTGCATGGGATATTTACCAAACTTGACAAAATTGTTTATATTAATGAAAGCGCTGACACCTTTGAAAACCAGCTATATCAACTTTTTCATTTGATTTGTACCAGACTTTGCCAGACTGTTGATATCAATAAAAGCTCGGATGTGTTTGAAATCTAGCCGGATCAGATTAGTAACAGAATAGTTATGGCCATTGAGAGATTAAAAAATGCTATATGTTGTTATGTTAAATCTTTTCCATCTGATCTTTATCAAACAGTAGAATTTTAGACAATTTGCCGTTATGTGTGTGTTACAATACACAATCTAACTGGACCGAGGGTATACTATGGTAGATTGGTGACATTTATTGGTAAAATGCTGCATTTTATGACAAAAACAAAAGCTTTGCAAAAGCTAGACAATACCCTAAATATACTTTTTCTTAAAATGGCGCGACATTTTCAAATAGGTCTTCAAATAATTCAACCATATAAGTTTCACTGGTCGAGTTCTTTATAATGCCTTCTAACAGCATAGCTAAATATTGTGTTCGAATGTAAATGAAAGTCTCGACTTTAAACCAAAGCCATGCGTATTTTACAGTTGCAAACCAGTTTACGTGGCTCGGTGCTATCTCATTTTGAATCTTAATAATAGTGAACATCATTAACATAAATCAGATGAATCATGCACTCTCTAATAAACAACTTGTAGACAACATCAATTTAGCATACCAAATGCACACTTAAAAACTAAAAATGAAACAGCCCTAAGCAAACAAAAATCAAACGCAGTATATGCACTGATGCAGGTTTCCGTATATAAACTGCTGGCAACTCAACTTTAGGTCAGTTCTACAGTATACGTTTATTAGTGACAAGTCAAAAACCGAATTAAATATGGGATTTTGCTGCGGAACTCAGGTATGTATTTATCATCTCGTGTTCGTCGTCATCGATCACTGTAACATCATCCTCATTATAATATATAGAGATTATTTAACTGATAGATTCGATTACAGGGAAATCCGTTACGAGATGGTAGGCGTGTGGATATTTTCACGAACAAGCGGATGCGAGTGAGTTAAAAACACAGAAACACAAAAACGCCCAACATCTCCAAATTTTTATGCTGTTGGATTATTCGCAAACCATTTGGAATAAAACTGCTGAACCAATATTTTCCATTTCTTTAAGTATTGAATAGTGATACCTATTTTGTCTTACATGTTTATTGATAGGCGTTTGTGACAAGCAGTTACGCAGATATTTACCTTGTCATTTGGCATTGTTTACTATGGATACTCTTAAAAAGAAAACTAAATGTTAAGCTGCATCAATCTGTCTCGGAATAATTTCCAATTGGTTCTACTGGCCTTTTTATTGTTTGACTTCTGACAGTATTATGTAATGAATGTTTTTGAGAAAATGATTTCTTTGTGCGATGTAACTGAAAAAAAAGCGGAAATGGGCGTGCATTTCGGAACACCAATGTGGAATGCACTAAATTCAGATATGCACGTAAACACAAGAAATATGTCGACTCGTTATATAGAGTATATGGATTATATCATATTTTGTCCAAAATAACTCATATTCTAAAATATTTGATTTATGGTGAGTTTGCATTGACCGTGAGTATACACTGAACGACTTTAAAAACGCAACCGGGAAATAAATTGATTTGCTGAAAATTTCATTCAAATTGATTAACAATAAACTTGTTATATTCAGAGCATAACATTACGACACCCAAAAGCAAACGTCACAAAACTAATACCCGGTATATCCCAATATGCGTAGGAGATGTCAGGCGTGCATTGTCGCTAATGGTGGATATTGTGACTGTTGCTTTTGGGGGTAGTACTGTTATATTTTGAATTTAAGTTTAATGTTGATCAATTTGAATGAAATTTTCAGCTATTCAGATCTATAACATTGTAAGGTTTGGCATTTTAAAAAAAAATTAATTAATTACTATAAACATGTTTCAAGTCAATTTCATTAAAATCATATCCTAAATACGCTTTGATACTCTCCGCTATTGGATTTTAATGAGATTGGTTTCAAGTTTAATGTAAACTAATGTTATTTGCAATCATTGTTTAATTCATACGTTCGTTTATTATATGTCATAATATATAAGCGTTTTTCATTGGCCTAGAAACAGTCACGTGTGAATAAATCTGATGGGAATTATGTCAACATTGCAATAGTTCATGCCGTAAACATGCAATAGTACAGTTAGCGTGCAATAGTTTACAGTTAGCGTACAATACGTTGTTTTTTTCAAGACAGCAAAGAGTCATGTGACCGCGCAATAGTACATTTATTAGACTGCTTTATTCGATTTTGTTGTCGTGTGTATAAGAACTGTATTCAATCGTTTTAATGGATTATTGCCAACTTTTGAATCAATGCATACACTTTGTGAGCAACACTCAATGAAAACAGCTGTACACTTGACCTTAATTCGAGCCTTCTCTGACCTTCCCTCTTGGTTTAAATCAATATATCTAACTACGATGCATTGAATTAACAATAAAAGCATCTAAAGCGGTTATCAATATATTAATTTAATTATTTGAACCGAACTATTTGTTACATTAATCTTATTAAAGTTGTAACTTCAACCCTTTTCAGATGAAGTTAAAAAATACTAAATTTCCGACATCTGTTATTATACAAATGTCACGTGAGCGTGACTGGTGCGACGATAAAATAGTTCCTGCAAAATTCAGATAATTTCAAAATTGCAAAAAAACTTTTCCATTTGACACTAGCTGTTCTCTGAACTCAACATCCAGTTGTTTATCTTTAAAATCTAAATCTTAATATGATCCGAGAAGAGTTGTCAGTTGAGCTGATGGGGTCATTGTCGTATCGGGTACTACAGAAAGGTACCCGGGGTACATTTATGTGTACAGAAACGTACCCAAAAATCTTTGAATTCCAGAACGGCCCCCAAACATACAGAAACGTACCCGAACAAACAAGATCTCATTGGCGGAATTGAAACAATTTAGAAATTGATTAAACAACTACTTAAACAATATTGTTTATCATTAACTATTGCGCTATTGTTCTTAAAAACATATTTAGGCTGCCATAGTTAGTAATAAAATACAGCACGTATTGTCGTAAAACCGGAAGTTGTAAATCATCAAACTCCGCGCTAAACTTTGTAATAATGAAAGTTTCGTTTCCGTGAAGTAACAAAACGCGCCACGGCCGCGTTTTACGACATTGTATTTTGTCTCGGGTACATTTATGTATATTTTAGGGCCTTTCTAGATTTTGATGATTTTCGGGTACGTTTCTGTTTACATAAATGTACCCCGGGTGCCTTTCTGTAGTACACGGTACGACAATGACCCCATCAGCGTCAGTTGATGGTGGAGTTATTTAATAAGGGGAATATGAATGCCTTTACCGCTCGCGAGAATATCACGGGAATGTAATAACAATACGCAAAATGACAATATGGCGGATATTATAAACAAAACTGTATTTCAAAACATAATTTAATCGGCTGCAGGGAAGTCAGATGGTTGCAGAGAAGTCAGATTGGCAAAATTGTTGGAAGTGGATGGTGGGGTTAGTATTTTTGCTTTATGTTGCGTATTTTTCTAAAATGTTTGAAATGATTATGAAGATTTGAAAAGGAATGACTGAGGAAGCTTTCACTTTAAAAATCCGGTAATTAAACGACGTTAGTGCGTATAGCACCCTGTATAAATGTCCAAAGATTTGTAAAAACAATGACATTTTCAGAATAAACACAAATAACGAACTGATATTCGCAATTGTAATTCAATTTAAAACGCTTGTCAATTGTAATTGTAATTTAATCGGCTGCAGGGAAGTCAGATGGTTGCAGAGAAGTCAGATTGGCAAAATTGTTGGAAGTGGATGGTGGGGTTAGTATTTTTGCTTTATGTTGCGTATTTTTCTAAAATGTTTGAAATGATTATGAAGATTTGAAAAGGAATGACTGAGGAAGCTTTCACTTTAAAAATCCGGTAATTAAACGACGTTAGTGCGTATAGCACCCTGTATAAATGTCCAAAGATTTTTAAAAACAATGACATTTTCAGAATAAACACAAATAACCAGCTGATATTCGCAATTGTAATTCAATTTAAAACGCTTGTCAAGATCGCCAATCCTTTCTGTATAACTGTACAAAGTAGCTCATTGAAATAATGAAAACAGTCCGAGTTATAGCATTTTAAATCGACAGGGTAAAACAAAAAAAGCGAACCGAAATATCAGATGTGTTTTACAAGTGCGAACGAAGATGTCAGATTGAACATTTCAGATGCGAACGGGAAGGTCAGATTGTTTTAAGCAATCCTTTCGCGTATTTGACGATTGCTAGGGTAACCATTGTACATTTTAGATTAAAACTTAACACGAGTACTTGTAATTACCTATAGATGTTTTCAGCGCACGCATTTAGTAAACATTGTGTTACATTCTGACATATTGGACAAATATGTATTGTGGTAAATAGTAAACGCAATGCAACGTCTATTGTCATATGAAGACTAAATTCAAATATCTTTTGAACAGTTGGTGTGTGATTTTATGGCTCCGAAGGTTCGCAATTTTGTTTTACCCTGTTGACTTTAAAAGGTATAACACGGAAAGTTTTCATTATTGCAATGAGCTACTTTGTACAGTTATACAGAAAGGATTGACGATCTTGACAAGCGTTTTAAATTGAATTACAATTGCGAATATCAGCTGGTTATTTGTGTTTATTCTGAAAATGTCATTGTTTTTAAAAATCTTTGGACATTTATACAGGGTGCTATAAGCACTAACGTCGTTTATTACCGGATTGTTAAAGTGAAAGCTTCCTCTGTCATTCCTTTTCAAATCTTCATAATCATTTTCTTCTCTGCAACCATCTGACTTCCCTGCAGCCGGTTGATCATTATGTTTTTTTTGGGGCGACTACAATCGATAAAGGTGCAGTTTTATCATTGCAACTTGGTATAATAAACATTAATTGATCGATTTGTTTGGCTAAATCATCGTAAAACATTGACCCTACGCCGCAAACACCGTTGAAAGTGCATGACTGTGGTTTTTTTCAGTAATTCCCCCCGTTTTCACTATAGGAGTTCCTCTGACCCTAACAAGCCACAAAACATGTTTTGATAAGAGTATAATTTCATTTGAGTCGTGTTTAAAAAAATTAAAGAAACCTTTGCCAGAAAAAAGCAACACAAGCAATATCAAACGTAATACCAATTGACTTGATAATCATAATGGATATTCTGTTTAATACAATAGGATTATTACTAGAGTAACGTGTTTTGGAAGTTTGTATCACCTCTCGTAGGTAAATGCCAGATCAGGATCACACTCGAGGCTCCGCCTATCGTGTGATCCTTGATCTGGCATTTACCTACTCGAGGTGATACAAACTTCCAGAACACGTTACTCTAGTTATGATCCTTTTATTATATACCTCTTACACATCATCAACATAGAAATGGTTGCATTGATTTGCATACACATTCAATAAAGCATATTATTTCTCGATAAAGAGCAGCGGGAAAATGTATGTAGTTTTAAGGTGTTGGTGTTCATTGGTCTGCCCTACTTGTGTTGTTTGTATGTAACGTCGTCTTGACGTTCTCGCGCATACTGGCGTAAAACTTGCTTGAATGATTGGAAAAACCACTGTTCTATTTTTAGTAAGATAGTGATACTAATTCTATTTTTAGTAGCATAGTGATAACCTGTAGTGTGATACAGGTTGTTGTATTCCATTGTAAGAAAATGTACTATGTATATATTATTGATAGGTATATAATAAAACTCCTGATGATTAACCTTACATTAATGCATGCATCTCTTCAATATAAGTGACACGAGTCTTTATGTATACATATTTGTTTTGTTTTATTTTCTCATAAACAGTTAAGTATACTTGTTGCATGGTCACGGAAATTCCTTTGTATTTGCACAGGCGTAAATATTTTAATGGAAAATAACATCTGTCAGAATAAATGGTGTACTTTAACTACCAATTATCGGAAGTTAGAGTACATGTATAGAAGATAACTGAAATGGACATGCTACAAAACAAACAGAGTATGGTCTCGTCTCGTCTCGTTGGTTCGATGTTTGAAACCAACGTTGGTTCGATGTTTGAAACCAACTCGATGAGACCATAATATATACATATGTTTTGGTTTCTCGTGAACATTTATATTCATGTTTTTTAATCACAAAACAATCATAAATCCGAATCATTGTATGACTTATTTATGATATAACGATTCATGTATTTACAGTTGGTATTTACATTTGTAGTATGGTCACTGAACATTCTGTTTGTAACAGCACAGGTGTAAATCGTTTAATTGACAAAAAAAAACTGTCAGAATAAATGGTGTACTACAAGTAATAGATAGAGTCTGGTCTGAGACAGACTCTGTCTGTTTTGTAGCATGGTGTACTTAGTAACACTGTGACGTCATAGTGACCGTACTCTAAATTCCAATATCCGGTAGTTGTAGTACGGCATAGCCACGCCCCTTTAGTTACCCTAAATTAAACGATTTAATGCTCTGCATTCATCAAAGGAAATGTCACCGACCACGCTACAACTACCAGTTATTGGAAGTTAGATTATGGCAGGGAGCTGAAATGGACATGCTACGTAACAAATGGAGTATGGTTTCATCTCGTTGGTTAATTTAAACACCTCGATGGGCTACGCCCTTCTCGATGTTTAAATTAACCAACTCAGTGAGACCATACTCTTATCTATTACTTACATACTAGTATGCTTGTCTTTCATCCTTATTGTTCCCTTTTTTGTTCTTTATTTTTTAGATGTTGGTTTCACTTCTCGTGATTTTCTATGTTGTGATCATCAATGGGGAACCAACACTAAATTACACTAAAGAAGGACATTCCGTAGAAGTGTGTGACGGTCGTTGTAAGTCATATAGGTCAGTACTGCTGGAAATCATTTAATTGTTAAAATTTAAATTGAAAATTATTTCATTTTGTATATTTGTAAAACATCAATGCACGTAATATACAAACTCAATTTTAAATCGTAATGGTTATGACAAATAATGGCTGACCTGACATTTGACCCTAAATCATATATAGCTACATGCCGTCTAATAAGGCGCACCTTTGGAATAACAAAACATATATATTAAGCTCCAGCATCTGGGACGTAGCGTGGCATACTTCTTTACTTCCGGGCGTAACCTGGAAAAATAAAACGAAAAAAAAAAAAAAAAAAAAGTTTTTAAAATACAATAAAAAATCAGAGGGGGCCATGATGGGATGGGGGCGGGGGAAAGGGTTATGGTGAAAAGTTACAATTTTTTAGCCAGCATAAACTGTTTATATTTCTGACAAATATCGCTTGAACGAGCACCATTTTTTTCGAAAATGAAAAAAATATATCGGGTGGTAGGGGGGGGGGGGGGGGGGGGGGGGGGACCCCCGAACACGCTAGTGGAAGAGGTTCACCTACTTCAAAACCCTCCCACACTCTGCGCTTGGCACGTCGTATTAGGAGTATGTTGAAAACAGGCCATGCTACGCCCCTGAGCATGATTTTCACTTTTTAACATGGACTGTATCACACTCTAAATAAATCGACGTTCGATCAAGTTCGGTTTACTAAATGTGCAACGATTTAATTCAATCTGCAACACATAGCTAAATGTGAACAATATTTATTAAATAATATATATGTATATGTATGTATTTATATATTTGCTTGATTTACAGTTCGGTTACCTACCTTGACGATGGTGTTTTTCAAACGTTGGAAAAGCACACGAATGAGACTGGTTTCAGATATACACCTATCGAAGACGTCATCGTCATTGCTCCACCACAAGTAAAAGATCCTGGATGTGGATGTTGTGAAACGTAAGTTAATATATTGTCATATTGGAGCATAGCCATTTACAAAAATTGTACTACCTGCAAAAGGAGGGGATTATGCAGCACACTTTGGGTTTGAATTTATTTCTCCTACATAGGATACCACAATATGCATCGTTTTACCCGATTGTTGACTCAGTCGCCTTTTTTGGGGAGCCACATATTTTTTCTTGACTTGTAATCAACTATTGCCTGGCGTCTTCTTGAATGGCACATAATGTCTTTACGTCGTTCGTAGATTTTGAGATGGCTGATTCCATCTGATAGCTGTTTTAACCCTTAACCCGCTAAGCACGACTATAATAGCCTTTACATCCACTGTAAATCCAGAGCAACGTGTGAGTTACCCAGATCAGATCTGATGTACTATCAAAAACAAGCGCCCCAAACAATAACAAAGTACTCAAATGCCATGTTGCGTTATATAACAAATGCCACGATTTGCAATCTGATTGGTTCCGATAATGATTTGCAATCTGATTGGTTCCAATTATTTGGCATGTGAGCGATCTCCTATTAGAGCAGACATTAATCTCGATGTTGATAACACATGTGTCATTACATAACCAGAGAAAAGTATATAGTTTATGAATGACACATAGACAAAATGCAAAATGTATGTTCTGGAACCATCTGTTACAAGTACCAAATTGCTGTTACACTAGGTTTTGTGCGAATGCTGTTCTGTCATAACCATACTGTCATATATACTGAAGCGAAAAAGAAACGCAACTCGTGAATGTCCGCTGAATATATATATATTGAATATACTGCATACTTAATTCTACATAATATTCCAAAGAAATTCAAAGATGTTTTGTAAAAGAAAAAATGTTGCAGTTAGTTAAAGGAAACAACTGTGATGTTGTAGACGATTTAAGCACAGAACACTTTGTAACAAGAAATTTATAAATATTGAAGTTCTTCTTTAAAAAAATTGAGCCAGTTCAGTACTGTATTTAACATAAAGAGTTTGCAAAATGTTGCTTCCTAAGTTTGCTCACATGCTTGAACCAAACGCATACTCTGTCAATAATGAAACTTTGAAGGAATACTATTTGCTGTGTTATGTGTTGTTTTAGACTCTTTTTTCCCGAAAGGAAACGTCTTACGTAGCCATGTACCATTGGATTAACAGCAGCATATTGTACGTACAATATATACTAAAATTCCAGAGTTGCGTTTCTTTTTCGTTTCAGTATATAAAAATAACATCATAACGATTATTAAACGTATGTAACTTCATGGGTGTTTTGGGAACAGTCACAAATGGCAACGGTTCCCCAAGGTCGTCCCCGATACCGAGGGACAATAGTTTTGACTGTTCCAAAAACACCCATGAAATGACTGTTTTATTACCTAATTCTCTCTAGATATAGGGAAAACAAAATAATAGAAGTTTAATAATTTAAATGAAATAATCGATAAATAAATCCGGCCTGTGGCTACGCTGAGGCTTTGCAGAATTTTGGGAATGTACATACTTTACAAAACAACTTAAGTACAGTAAATCATCAATCTGACATTGAAAAAAATAGTCGCGCTTCGAACTGAAAATGCACTTACAGGGGCGTACCGCGACCCAAAACTGAGATACTCATGGGGGTAGGTAGGTGTGGGAGGGGGCCTCCCCCGGAAATAATAAAGGACAGCGTTTTGGCACAATCTGGTACACTTTAAAAAAGAGTATGATAATGGACCTTTGGAAACGGCCGAGTACGACACATACGAAATATTGCAGTCTCGGTTTGATTGAGACTGTTCATGAGCGGTAGTGAAATATGCTAGCTACCGCTCACGCCCTCTAGCCCCGGGTTGAGCAGAACTCAATATTCATAAAATCAACAGCACAAAATTTTAACCATCCCGAAGATGGCATGCATATGGCGGTGGACATGGAGTATACGTCTTCCCCATGTCGTATGGCGTTAAGACTGGAAGAACTCATATAAATTGTGAAAACAGAGTGAGATAAACAATAAATATAGTATCAAAACTCACAGGGGTAGGTAGGTATGGGAGGGGCCCTCTGGTGGGGGCCTCCCCCGGGAATTATTTTAATAAAGGACAGCGTTTTGGCAAAATCTGTTGCACTTTAAGACTAGAAGAACTCATATAAATTGTGAAAACAGAGTAAAACTAGTATCAAAACAATCGTATTTAATGCCTAAATTTGGAATACAGCTCATCACCCCCTACCTCACTTACTCTTCAATTTGTAATGCATATTTCAACTTTTAAGACTTTTTATTTTTTCTATTTCAAATTCGATGTTACTCACTTGAGTATTGGAGTATGCGGTGGTACGCTTTAACTCAGGAAATCGCATGTAGAAAACAAAGCGGGTGGGAGTTGGGTCGTGATGTGCATGCCACCGGACCTCCATATAAAGGGATTTGCCTCGGTTACATTTTGGGGCTGGCTAAAGGCCTGTAAATATAAAGTGCCAGTCACATTGGCCTTAAAACTTTTTGCGATCAAGAAAATGAAGAAAATCGCAAGAGATCACAGAAAATCGTGCAGTAAGCCGTATGCAGTCGCATGCGATCGCTGGTACTCGTACAACCAAAATCGGTCGCAACAAGGTTTTTGAACATGCACAAATACCTTGTTGCGACCGAAGTGATCGCAAGAGGTCGCAAGCAGTCGTGCTACTTGTTGCACGACCTGTTGCATGCTGTCGTGTACGATCGCAGATGATCGCAAGACTTTTTGGTCTCCGCCTCCTCGCACGACCAGCTGCTACCGATTGCACGACCTGTTGCACCGCCGTGCGATTGTTCGTGCAATAGCTCGTGCACGTTCACGACATGTGGTACGAGAAGTAGTGAAATATCACGACCTCTTTGCGATCGACAGGCCAGTTGCAGAATTTAAATATATATTTATATTATATTGTGGGGACAGGGGGGTGCTAAGGGGGGTTGTTTTATATGTACTCGTAGCTTTGACCCCAGGGATGAGATCCGGACTGGGATCGGACTTACAGGTCAAGGTTATATGTCAGCACGGGTTACATAAGCTCTTAGAACGATTGAAAAGTGACCGCACTAACTAATTATCCTATTTTAAAGTATAGGACTATTTGATTATCTGCCCCTAGCAACCGAGCGGGTGCTGCTAAGGCGGTTGTTGTATATGTAATCGTAGCTTAGACCCATGGGGTGTGATGCAGACTGGGTTCCGACTTATAGGTCAAGGTTATATGTTAGCACGGGTTGCAGACGTTCTTAGAAAAGCTGAAAAACAAACCTTTTTATTGAAAGTGGCCTGAGGTTCGAACCTTAACCACACGGTCATGGTTATCCGGGACCGAACGAGGGCAAGGTGTCTGGTCTTAGAACCTAGGGTCGGACTCGGACTAAATTCTGACTTATTGGTCATTTGTGCACTTAAACTCGTGCATTGAAATTTATAAATCTTTATGAAGTATTGGTATGTTTATAAGTCGGAACCCAGTCTGAAGGAGAATGGCTTTGTGGGTTCGACCCCCGCTACGATCAACCGACTCTTTATGGGAAAGAAACTTGGTGGTTTTTGTTTTATACTGGTACTTCCAACGAACATTGGTTCGGAAACTATGTACCTGTAAATAACTGTATGCATTCAAAGTTTATTTTTGTAGAATTAAATTATCATTTATCTTCCTAATCACTTTATTTCTCTCCCGTATGTATTCCCATATTTATGCGGATTTTAGCTTTCATATATCGTCACTTTAAAAATATTTATCTCCAATATGTTTTCACTTCTCATTACAACGGCATTCGACGTAAAAACATGCAATTGAGACAACTAAACAGTTGAACGCAGGAGATATTTCTGTTCCGTTCTTTGGTTGCATCCTGATATGGTTGAGTATTATAATACTAGGGCTAAGACACAAATGACAAGTTGTTTTATGTATTTGAATAGAAATAATATTTCCTGTAATTCCTGAGACTCCCAAATTGAATGTTCACACCAGGCCACACCTCCAAATAAAACGACCGATCACACAACCGATTGCAACAGGCTGGGAATACTCGCCGCTATTTCCGATCACTCGCACAACCAGTCACAAGTAGTCGTGCTGCCGACTGCAAAATTCTGCAAGTGATTGCAGGTAGTCGTACGACAATTCGAAAGCAATCGTACGATATGTCTAAAATCGTTGGAACCACACCCACGATTGCTACAGCCATTTGCTAAGCGATCAGTCTTTTCAGTGCTCGGAGTGTGACTGCAACATCTGCGATTGACCCCGACCTTCTCGCGATTATCCCGGTCTGCGACTTGGGGAAATCGCAAGCGATCGCAACTCAGTATGACTGAGGCTTTAATTACTAACTCTGAACACAAAACAAAATACTGTGAGGTTCAGTCATGACGTCAATTAAGTGTTTATGACGTCATCCTAATTCGCCGAATAAAGCTAAAACATTTCGCTTAACGTCTCACACCACAATTGATTTTCCATAGGGTCCCATTGTAATGTATAGAGATAAACACAATTTACAACATGTATTTATGCTTAAATTCTTCATTGATCCAATATCTGCAATTTAAAACACAATTAACAAATATTTATTAGATTGAACTTTTTTTAATTTCATGTTTGCGTGACACCTATCAACATTTAGAAAAAAATACAACCCCGTGTGGTGAGTAGACCCATGATGTGTAAAATGAGGCAGAATTAGCTAGATATCTTATATCAACCTGCATTTTTTTGTGATCTCTTCCTAAAATGCTGTAGATTTAGAACCTGGTAAAGATAAATCAATGTATCCTGTAAAATGTAGAATAGCGGACTTGTTTTTTTAATCTACCTCCTTCATCTGTAGGGCATGAGTATTCAAGGGAGATATGAAGGCCGGAGACTCTTGCATAAAATGTTAAAGTTTTAAGAGCGTGTCTTAGAGATTTTTCTGAACCATCCAGTATTAATGTAGTGTCATCTGCATATTGCGAAAGTATATGTTCTTTGGAACCTATTCTTAAACCTTTTATATTTATATTATTCCTTATCAAGACAGCCAGTATTTCTGAACACAGAATGAATATATATGGAGAGAGTGGGTCTCCCTGACGACCGCCTCGATGTATAGAAGACCAGTCTGAGAGGTGGCCATTTACTATAACACATGATTCAATATTGGTGTAAAATACTTTTATCCATCTTTTAAAAGTTGGACCAAATTTATAGAAATCAAGTACTTCAAAAATAAAGTCCCAAGCAAGTGAATCAAAAGCTTTTTCAAAGTCGATCAAAAGGAGCAGTCCAGGTAGACAGTATTTTTCAGCATAAAACATAATATCATATACCAATCTGGTATTTTCTCCTATATATCGCCCAGCTAAGAAGCCAGTTTTATCTTTATGAATTAATGATTGTAAAACAAGTTTTAGTCTTCTAGCTATACATGCAGATGCTAACTTATAAGACACATTTAAAAGAGATATAATTCCAAAATGTTACTAAAAAGAGGAAAAAGGAGTCACTGAACGAACATTTTCACAATTGTTTTCATGACATTATATTTATTGAAAAACATCGACTAATTTTCGATTACATATATACACATCTTTCAAAACATTCACAAACAATTGTAATCGTCATTAGTCTTTTTACTTTAAAAAGCATAGATATATGACCCGTAACCCACCGATTTTTTATTTTAATAAAAAATAATTCAAAATAAAAAAAAGCATGTTCTTATGCTCAACTTTTTTGAAACTTTAAAATGACAAGGTCCTATGACATTTCTTTCAAGACAAGTAAACAAATATATAAGTCATCAGGCTTCTAATGATTTTTTATTAAAAATTCTTGAAATTATACACATTTTGGAGTTATTTTGACATGTTCACACAATAGCGATCAAATGTAAAGTTAGCTCAGTATTTACTTATATATATATATTCCACTACTGAAAAACAAAAATCTTATTTTTTCTATAGAAAAAGGATAAATTCTACTAAGAGCTACCCACACCCACTATTTTGACAACAAAAAATGATCACAAATGCCGGAATAAATATTAAAAAAACATTTTGCTTAAAATTTGGTATGTTATCGTCTTAAATTCTACATTATATCCATATCTACTAGAATGCAAAAAGTGAAACCAGTTTGTTGTCAAATAAAAATATGATTTAAATCATAAAATTCTTAGACTTGAAAATTTCAAAACTTGCCCAGTCAACAAGTTAAAATTGGTCCTGATTTCATTGTGTTTTGTTGTTCTTGTGCAATTGGTATCTTGCCCGGTTGTTGTTGTTGATTAAATATTGTCCTGTTGTCATTGTGTTTTGTTGTTTCTGTCAAATAAAAGTATTTCCCGGTTGTTGTTGTTGTTGTTGATTAAGTTAGAATTTGGTCCTGTTGTCATTGTCTTTTGTTGTTGTTGTCCAATTTGAATCTTGCCCGGTTGTTGTTGGCGTTTAAGTTAAAATTGGTCTTGTCATTGTATTTTGTTGTTGTTGTTCAATTGGTATATTGCCCGGTTGTTGTCCTTTAAGTGAATAATGGTCCTGTTGTCATTGTATTTTGTTGTTGTTGTTCGATCAATATCTTGCCAGGTTGTTGTTGTTGTTGCCATCTAAGTTAAAATAGATCCTGTTGTCATTGTGTTTGATTGTTGTTGTCCAAACAATATCTCCAGGTTGTTGTTGTTGCCATTTAAATTGCAATTGGTTCTTTTGTCGTTTTGTCTTGTTTTTGTCTAATTGGTATCTTACCAAGCAAGTTGTTGTTGTTTAAATCAAAATTCGTCCTGTCGGCATTGTGTTTTGCTGCTATTGTTCAATTGGTATCTAGCCCGGTTGTTGTTGTCGTCTTAGTTAAAATTGATTTTATTGTCATTTTGTCTTGTTGTTGTCGAATTGGTATCTTACCAGCATGTTGTTGTTTAAGTGAAAATTGGTCCTGTTGTCATTTTGTTTTGTTGTTGTTGTCCAATCAATATTTGGACAATTTGTTGTTGTTGCTATTTCAATTAAAATTGGTTCTGTTGTCATTTTGTCTTGTTGTTGTCTCATTGGTTGATGTTGTTAAAGTGAAAATTTGGTCCTGTTGTCATTGTGTTTTGTTGTTGTTGTCCAGTCAATATCGTGACAGGTTTTTGTTGTTGTTTTTGTTAAAATTGGTCCTGTTGTCATTGTGTTTTGTTGTTGTTGTTCAATTGGTGTCTTGTAAGGTTGTTGTTGTCGTTTATGTTGAAATTGTTCCAGTTGTCATTGTGATTTGTTGCTGTTGTTCAATTTGGTATCTTGCCAGGTTGTTGTTGTCATTTAAATTAAAATTGATTCCGTTGTCATTGTGTTTTGTTCAATTGGTATCTTGTCCGGTTGTTGTTGTTGATTAAATTTGGTCCTGTTGTCATTGTGTTTTGTTGTTGTTGTCCAGTTGGTATCTTGCCAGGTTGTTGTTGTTGCCATTTAAGTTAAAATTGTTCATGCTGTCGTTGTGTTTTGTTGTTGTCCAATTGTCTTACCAAGTAGTTGTTTTTTAAGTCAAAATTGGTCCTGTTGTCATTGTGTTTTGTTGTTATTGTCCAATCAATATCTTGAATGGTTGCTGTTGTTGCCATTTAAGTTAAAATTGGTCCTATTGTCGTTGTGGTTTTTTGTTGTCCAATTGTGTCTTACCAAGTAGTTGTTGTTTAAATTAAAATTGGTCCTGTTGTCATTGTGTTTTGTTGTTTTGTTCAATTGGTATCTTGTCCGGTTGTTGCTGATTAAATTTGGTCCCGTTGTCTTTGTTTTTTGTCGTTGTTGTCCAATTAGAACTTGCCAGGTTGTTGTTGTTGTTTAAGTTAAAATTGGTGCTGTTGTCATTGTGTTTTGTTGTTGTTGTTCAATTGGTATATTGCCCGGTTGTTGTTGTTGATTAAATTTGGTTCTGTTGTCATTGTGTTTTGTTCTTACTGTCGAATCAGTATCATCCCCGGCTGTTGTTGTTGACTAAATTGAAATTGGTCCTGTTGTCATTGTGTTTTGTTGTTGATGTTCGATTGGTATCTTGCCCGGTTGTTGTTGTTGATTAAATTTGTTTCTGATGTTATTGTCTTAAGTTGTTGTTGTCCAATCGATATCTTGCCTTGTTCTTGTTGTCGCTTATGTTAATTTTAGTTTTGTTGTTCAGTTGGTATCTTGCCCGGTTGGTTTTAGCTCTACTGATCAGAGATCAGCAGAGCTTATGCCGTGGTGCGGTGTTCGTCGTCCGTCTGTCTGTCCGTCTGTCCGTCCGTAATCTTTTTTTTAGCGACTACTCCTCTGAAACTACTGAATGAATTTTCATGAAAATTTACAGAAATGTTGCCATGAAATCTAGTTGATCCTAGCAAAAATTCATGTTGATGTGAAATCCAAGATGGCCGCAATATCTAAAAATAGATTTTTAAAATACAAGTTTATAGTGACTACTTCTTGAAAACTATAAGTGATATTGATATGTGACTTTTTCTAAAATGATCAGCATGATAGGATGTTGGTCCTTTTCGAAAATCGTTTTGATTCGACGTTGAACATGGCTGCCAGCGGCCATCTTTGTTTACATAGAGTTATTTATTAAAAACTTGTAGCGACTACTATTCTGTAACTACTCTACGGATTTCCATGAAACTGGAATGTTGGTATTGATGTCTAAATGATCCTAGCACCATTTCAGGTTGGTCGGAAATTCAAGATGGCCGCCACAGCTAAAAATAATTTTTCAAAAAACAAGTTTGTAGCTAGTACTTCTTGAAAACTATAAATAATATTGATATGGGACTTTTTTTAAAATGATCAGTATGGAATGATGTTGATCCTTGTCAAAAATTATTTTGATGCGACGTTAAACATGGCCGCCAGCGGCCATCTTTGTTTACATAGAGTTATATAATGAAAACTTGTAGCGACTACTCCTCTGAAACTACTTGACGGATTTTCATGAAACTTCACAGGAATGAATGTTGCTCTTGATGTCTAATTGATCCTAGCAAAATCGCAGGTCGGCCGGAAATCAAGATGGCCGCCAAGGCTAAAATTATTTTTTCAAAAAAACAAGTTTATAGCAACTACTTCTTGAAAACTATACGTGATATTGATATGCGTCTTTTCCTAAAATGATCAGTATGACATGATGTTGATCCTTGTCGAAAATTATTTTGATTCGACGTTAAACATGCCTGCCAGCGGCCATTTTTGTTTACATAGAGTTATGTAATGAAAATTTGTAGCGACTACTCCTCTGGAACTACTTACGGATTTTTATGTAACTTCACACGAATGTTGCTCTTGATGTCTAATTGATCCTAGCAAAACTTCAGGTCGGCTGGAAATTCAAGATGGCCGCCACGGCTAAAAATTGATTTTCAACAAACAAGTTTGTAGTGACTACTTCTTGGAAACTATAAGTGATATTGATATGGGATTTTTTCTAAAATGATCAGCATGACATAGTGTTGGTCCTTGTCTAAAATCGGTTCGATTCGATGTTAAACATGGCTGTCAGCGGCCATCTTTGTTTACATAGAGTTATCTATTAATTTTCTTTAGCGACTACTCCTCTGTAACTACTCGACGGATTTTTATGGCTGCCACAGCTAAATATAGATTTTCAAAATACAAGTTTGTAACGACTACTTCTTGAAAACTATAAGTGATTTTGATATGGGACTTTTTCTAAAATGATCAGTATGATATGTTGTTGATCCTTGTCAAAAGATATTTTGATTTGACGTTAAACATTGCCGCCAGCAGCCATCTTTGTTAACATAGAGTTATATACTGAACAATTGTAGCGACTTCTCCTCTGAAACTACTTGACGGATTTTCATGACACTTCACAGGAATGTTGCTCTTGATGTCTAATCGATCCTAGCAAAATGTCAGGTCGGACGGAAATGCAAGATGGCCGCCATGGCTAAAAATATATTTTCAAAATACAAGTTTGTAGCGACTACTCATTGAAAATTATAAGTGATATTTATATGGGACTGTTTCTAAAATGATCAGTATGACATGATGTTGATTCTTGTTGAAAATTATGCTAAAGTGACGTAATACTATTAATGGCCTGTTTGATCTGGGAGTGGAAACTGTAGTTTTATTTGATAGTGCAAGCAATCTGACACACAGGCGGGAAAGATAAAAAGAAAAGTTGGGGATATTGATTTCATTTGTATTTGCTTTTCAGAAACAAGTCAGCGGGTTGTAAATCAAAAATTAAAATAAAAATGTTTCTGCAAGATTTTCCCAAAGTATAACACCTACGCTCATCCTACAACATACTTGAATCGCTAATCTGGCTATCAAAATCAATCAGTATATCTTCAAGGTCATTGACCACTTGTTGAATAAAAGTGTTCCTGTTGTCATTGTGTTTTGTTGTTGTTGTTCAATCAATATCTTGACATGTTGTTGTTGTTAATGTGAAAATTGTTCCTGTTGTCATTGTGTTTTGTTGTTGTTGTTCAATTGCTATCTTGTCAGGTTGTTGTTGTTGCCATTTAAGTTAAATATTGCTCTGTTGTCATTGTGTTTTGTTGTTGTTGCCCAATCAATATCTTGACAAGTTGTTGTTGTTAATGTTACATTTGTTCCTGTTGTCATTGTGTTTTGTTGTTGTTGTTCAATTGGTATCTTGTCAGGTTGTTGTTGTCATTTAAGTTATAATTGGTCATGTTGTCATTGTGTTTGATTGTTGTTGGTTTATACATTTTTACAACATATATATATTGGTACATGTTGGTAGTAAATACAAATTAACATCAATATGACAATACTTTTGAAGTATTATTTAGTCAAAAAGAACGAAAACGTATAGAGAAGTGAAAATGTCATAGGGAGAAGAAAAACAAAAACAACAACAAACAAACAAAACAGCAACGGATCTCTCGGGTGAGGGCGGGGCGTAGGGACGAGGATGTGTAACAGTAGACAAAATGTTAATAGTCTCACTTAGAAAGGTAGTGAAATCGTTTTCGTAAAAAACTATAACCGTTTGCTTGCTAGTAGATATGTATGCAAAGCTTCAAATATAGCCATCATTTGTTTGGTACGAGACCGATGAATCTCCAAAAAGAATTGTTTTAAGTGAAACTGTGCACAACAGTTCTAGAGCATGCATAAGTTTATCTCGACTAGTTTGATATATCGGACAATTGAAGAAAAAGTGATTCATATTTTCAATTCCGCCACAGCGACTTAGTGGAGAATCAAACTATGTTTTTTAAAAACAAATCGTGATTTAATAAACTACAATTCGTGCGCAGATGAGTATGGAGTAACTGCGCTCTTCTTCTGCCATAGTAATACTATTAAGGAGGCTGCCTTATTTCACGTTTCAGGTAATTTTTGAATGAGGTTAATGATACCATATTTCTTACATCTAGTGGGAGTTTGTTCTATTCGCGAACAACTGAAGAAACAAAGGAGTTGAAGTAAAGATTAGTTCTGGAAGCAGGAGTTTGCAAATCAGTTGCATTTATTCAATTGTATCGAGATGATTGTTGTTGTCCAACCAATATCTGGACAGGTTGTTGTTGTTTATGTTAAATTTGTTCCTGTTGTTATTGTGTTTTATTGTTGCTGTCCAATTGGTATCTTGCCCAGTTGTTTTTGTCGTTTAAGTTTAAATTGGTCCTGTTGTCATTGTGATTTGTTGTTGTTCAATTGGTATCTTACCCGGTTGTTGTCGTTTAAGTTAAAATTGGTTCTGTTCTCATTGAGCTTTGTTGTTGTTGTTGAATTGGTATCTTGCCCGGTTGTTGTTGTTGATTAAATTTGGTCCTGTTGTCATTGTGTTTTTAGCTCACCTGAGCCGAAGGCTCACAGGTGAGCTATGGGGATGACTCTTCGTCCGTCGTCCATCCGTCGTCGTTAACTTTTACCTCGTTAGGACGATAAGCCCTTCATTTTTCATCCGATCTTTACCAAACTTTAACAGATTGTTAATATTACTAAAAGCTCGGATAAGTTCGAAAACCATCCAGATCGTACCAGTAACAGCGGAGTTATTACCCTTGATTTAGTTAAAAATGCTATATTTTGCCTCGTTAAAATGAGATATAGGGTCCTATAGAAACCACAGCGTCCGAACGCAATGGCATCGTAGGTCCGCACTGTACTACAAACAAGGACTTGATAATACAATGAAAGAGACAACATAAAACAACAGAAAGGTTGGTGAAGACAGGGTTACCGACTTGGAACGGCCAGTAGACAAAAAGGCCTACTGGTTAGCTTAAATCGATTTTATATGCGCACAATCCTCGCTATTATCTGTCTTCAGCGCCCAAATAGACAAGACAGTGTAAACAAAATTACATCCCATCAAAAGGTATTCTCTAACAATAAAGTTAACATCCAGAGAAACTAACTAAAGAAACACATATAAAATAATAAACATCTCAGGATGTATCCAGAATCGTACTGAACAACCATAGTAGTTGCAGCTAAAGAGAAAACTAATCTAGGGTACGACCAGAATACCCGAGGGACGAAAGCTCATCCACTCACCTCCCTTAGTTTTGGATTTAGTAGGTACAATCATAGAGTCCCAAGAGGTAGTCCAGTCATCGCACAAGTGAAAAGTGAAGCGTAATGACTGACTGTACAGGGGTCAATCACTAAACGTGCAGTGCGCTGTAAAACCAAAGGGTTATATCCTTTTCTGACGAACTTCCTGATTAAATTTGCAAAGCGGTCGGGAAACCCGTCAGACCCTTTAACTTTCGAAGTTTATAGACCACATCTCCATAAAATGAGGGTTGTGATATGCCTAGTCGCAGAAGAAAATAGGCCCTTCTTTTTTCATCCGATCTTTACCAACCATTACCAGATTGTTAATATCAATGAAAGCTCGGACAAGTGTAACCGGGTACAGGTATATGGTGAAATATAGATTCCTAACCGTGTGTCCTCGATAGCTCAGCGGTTAGAGCCCTGGTACGGTAAACCAGAGACCCTGGGTTCGAGTCCCGGTTGAGGAACGATTTTTTCACCATATACCTGTACCCGGTTACACTTGTCCGAGCTTTCATTGATATTAACAATCTGGTAATGGTTGGTAAAGATGGTAACAGGTGGTGAAAAAATCGTTCCTCAACCGGGACTCGAACCCAGGGTCTCTGGTTTACCGTACCAGGGCTCTAACCGCTGAGCTATCGAGGACACACGGTTAGGAATCGATATTTCACCATATACCTGTACCCGGTTACATACACCCCCACCAGATTGAAATTCGTCCCTGAATTTCTAATGGAGTTAACTCCAGGCCGGCTGTCAGACTTATTTTCATACTGTTTCATGCTTATAGACACGGTCCTGGATCCCGGACGAGCCCCCAAATATAACAGGTTGTGAAAAAATCGTTCCTCAACCGGGACTTGAACCCAGGGTCTCTGGTTTACCGTACCAGGGCTCTAATCACTGAGCTATCGAGGACACACGGTTAGAATCGATATTTCACCATATACCTGTACCCGGTTACATACACCCCCACCAGATTGAAATTCGTCTCTGAATTTCTAATGGAGTTAACTCCAGGCCGGCTGTCAGACTTATTTTCATACTGTTTCATGCTAACAGACACGGTCCTGGATCCCGGACGAGCCCCCAAATATAACAGCTGGTGAAAAGATCGTTCCTCAACCGGGACTCAAACCCAGGGTCTCTGGTTTACCGTACCAGGGCTCTAACCACTGAGCTATCGAGGACACACGGTTAGAATCGATATTTCACCATATACCTGTACCCGGTTACATACACCCCCACCAGATTGAAATTCGTCCCTGAATTTCTAATGGAGTTAACTCCAGGCCGGCTGTCAGACTTATTTTCATACTGTTTCATGCTTACAGACACGGTCTTGGATCCCGGACGAGCCCCCAAATATAACAGGTGGTGAAAAAATCGTTCCTCAACCGGGACTCGAACCCAGGGTCTCTGGTTTACCGTACCAGGGCTCTTATCACTGAGCTATCGAGGACACACGGTTAGAATCGATATTTCACCATATACCTGTACCCGGTTACATACACCCCCACCAGATTGAAATTCGTCTCTGAATTTCTAATGGAGTTAACTCCAGGCCGGCTGTCAGACTTATTTTCATACTGTTTCATGCTAACAGACACGGTCCAGGATCCCGGACGAGCCCCCAAATATAACAGGTGGTGAAAAGATCGTTCCTCAACCGGGACTCAAACCCAGGGTCTCTGGTTTACCGTACCAGGGCTCTAACCACTGAGCTATCGAGGACACACGGTTAGAATCGATATTTCATCATATACCTGTACCCGGTTACATACACCCCCACCAGATTGAAATTCGTCTCTGAATTTCTAATGGAGTTAACTCCAGGCCGGCTGTCAGACTTATTGTCATACTGTTTCATGCTAACAGACACGGTCCTGGATCCCGGACGAGCCCCCAAATATAACAGGTGGTGAAAAGATCGTTCCTCTGGCGAACGGTACGGTAGTCCGAAGGTCCCGTGACACAAGTACGAACACCAGCCGGATTGGACTAGTAACAGCGGAGTTATGGCCCTTGAATTAGTTAAAAATACTATATTTTACCTCTTTAAATGATAGGGCCTTCATTGTTCATCCGATCTTTACCAACCAGATTTTTAATATCAATGAAAGCTCGGACAATTGCGAAAGACCAGCCAGTTCGGACCAGTAACAGCAGAGTTATGCCCCTTTATTTAGTTAAAAATGCTATATTTTGTATCGTTAAGACGATAGGGCCTTCATGTTTAGCTCCAGCAGAGCTTATGGGATGCCGAGTTGTCCGTCGTCCGTCCGTCCGTCGTCCGTCGTCCATCGTTAACTTTTGTCTCGTTAAGACGATAAAGCCTTCATTTTTTATCTGATCTTTACCAATCTTTACCAGATTGTTAATGTCAATGACAGCTCGGAGAAGTTCAAAAACCAGCTAAATCAGACTAGTTACAGCGGAGTTATGGCCCTTGATTTAGTTAAAAATGATATATTTTGCATTGTAAAGACGATAGAGCCTCCATTTTTCATCTGATCTTTACCAACCTTTATCAGATTGTTATTGTCAATAACAGCTCGAAGAAGTTTGAAAATCAACCAGATTTGTCCAGTAACAGCGGAGTAATTGCCCTTGATTTAGTTAAAAATGCTATATTTTGCCTCGTTAAGACGATAGGGCCTTCAAATTTCATCTGATCTTTAACAAACTTTAACAGATTGTTCATGTCAATGGAAGCTCAGAAAAGTTCGAAAACCAGCCAGATTGGACAAGAAGCAGAGGAGTTATGGCCCTTGATCACATATTCAACAAGATACGTGATTATTAATACAGAGTTGCGTTTATTTTTTCCTTTAGTATAGTTTTGCTCTGGACACAATTATAATATGACATTATTGCAAAGGGCAATAACTCTTAATTTAAATGAAGATTTGTTTTTGAATAGACGTGTGATATTTGTTTTTGTTTAAATATTTACATCTTTAGTGAGTTACCCTCATTAATGCATTATTTTGCCCCTTTAAGACGATATGGTCTTTATTTGTCATCCGATCTTTACCAAATTTTAACAAATTGTTAATGTCAATGAAAGCTCGGACAAGTTCGCAAACCAGCCGCTTATATTTTGCCTCTTAATACGATAATTCTTTCATTTTTCATCTGATCCTTACTAAACTTTACCAGATTTGTTTATTTATTTTTAAATCTGCGACTATTCCAAGATTGAGATCTTATGTAATCACCCCGGCGTCGGCGTCCCACATCAAGGTTTGCGTGTAAGCTGTGTTTACGTCTATTGGTATCTTGCCAGGTTGTTGTTGATTACATTTGGTCCTGTTGTCATCGTATTTTGTTGTTGTTGTCCAATCAAAATGTTGGCAGGTTTTGTTGACATTTAAGTGAAATTTGTCCCTGTTATAATTGTGTTTTGTTATTGTCGTCAATCAATATCTTGCAGACTTGTTGTTGTTACCATTTAAGTTACAATTGGTCGTGTTTTCATTGTGTTTTGTTGTTGTCCAATTGTTATCTTACCAGGTTGTTAAGATATCTTATGTAATCACCCCGGCGTCGGCGTCCCACTTCAAGGTTTGCGTGTAAGCTGTGGTTACGTCTATGTCTCTTACATTTCTTATCCTATTACAACCAAATTTGGCCATGGGCTTCCATATAGCATTATCTTAAGCACTGCATAAGCAATTTTGGTGCCTGTGACCCATGGGCTCCCATGGAACCAAAATTATGATAGCCCATAAAATATGTCCTATTTCATATCAAATTTTGCGTGTAAAGAAATATAAAAAGATCGGACAGGGAAAGTATTCAAGGAGGACAGTCAACCACAAAACACAGAAACAAACACGCAAACAGACAAACAAGAAGGCAAAAGTTATAATAAATACAAACGACATCACAAACACAAAAGGGTTGACAATAGGGCTACCGCCTGGAACGGTCAGTGGCAAAGTAGGCCACTGGGGGTTTAAACCGGTTCTAGGGTGCACCAAACCTCACACTTACCCTACTGTCATCCCATTAAAACAGGTGTAAATAAAGAAATCCCCGCCATGATCTAATCTCTAACCAACAAGGCAGCATCAATAGGCAATATAAGTAAAACACAAACATGCTCGTTTAAATATAAAACAAAAAACAATAGCCTAGAAAGCCACAATGAAGGTACTCAATGACTTGGCAGAAGCCAGAGCAACAAGAGAATAAACCATTAAGGGCACGACAAGAAAGATCATAGACAAACACCAAACGCCACCGTCCCAATGGGCTTTAGGTAGGCGTCATCATAGGGTCCACAGCCTGTCCGGTCTGTGTTTACAAGTCTATATCTCTTACATTTCTTATCCTAGAAAAACCAAATTTGGCCATGAGCTTCCTTATAGCTGCTTAAGTAATTTTGGTTCCTGTAACCCCTGGGCTCGCATGGAACCCAAATTCTGATATCCCTTAAAATGTGTTTTTGGAGAGCACTGTAATAACAACACATAAAAATATTTTTTAAACTTTAATAGATTTGGTAAATATTGTGCGTGGCATGGATTGAATGCTTGGGTTTAACAATTGGGCTGCCGGTAAGCACAAAAGACCATTATGGCAAGCCCTTACAGCAGAAAGCATTAAGCAATAAAGCAAATTGAATATTATAATATTAAGGACATAAATACATGTGCACCAAATTAAATGGTCATTGTGAAAGCAAATGTTCTGATAAGTATTTAAGCAAGTGTTGAAAGCACGGTTGATATTCAAGCATAATTACAAGTGCACCGAATTCAATCAATTAAAATGTTTTTTAGCAATTCGTACGGACAGCAAATTTGCATATAATTTATGTTTAGATTACAATTTGGTCTCTGGGTATACAGGAGCTGAATAAAGTTAAACTGAAACTTATATGTCCTTCCTTTCACACCTTCGCTGCCCGCCATATGGATGGGCGCCCGGACACTCTAAGTCATAAAGTGTTCGGACTCACATCCACCACCAACAATAGCGGAAACATGTTTTGGCAGCAGCGAAGAGTGTCTATCAAAGCAAAATATCCGAATGCCACGCCCAAAACAGAAACGGTGCCAAAAAGAATATATATTATCTATCACTGCCTACTTTCAATGAAACATTCAAAAACAGCCGCTAACTGGTTAAGAAACAAGTTGTTCCCCACATTTGATAAATGAACACCATCCAGTTCAAGACAGGTATCATCAGCCTGAATGTCTTGGTGTAGCAGATAAAGGCCCCCTATATCTATTATCGCCTTAGCAGAATAACTGTTTAGCCGCTTTCTGGCCCTTTCCATTGCAGCAGGGTCGTTAGAATAACGCCATGAAAATCTAGGAAGTATTTGAGACCAAATAACGACCACATCAGGCAAATTGATCCTAAAAAACTCGGTCAAAAGCTTAACATGCTTTCTAAGAACCTTTAATGGGTATTTCCCTAAATCATTCCCCAACAGTGCAGAAAAATGTAGGCGGGGACTGGACCATATTCCAGCAGGTACTGAATATTGCTCTGCACGTCTAGGAGACCAAAACCGCTATAGCCTTGCCACCATACTGTTACATGAAGTCGTGCAAGTTCTAAATTGAGCCCATCTGGTCTTGTACGCGCCACCAAAAACGCCTTCTTGACAATCGATGAACCCAGACACAAGATTGTTTTATGACCTAAAATGACTTGGTTATTGTTAATATTTAGCTAATAACGTGACTGTTTTATTAGCTAATCTGACATAATTGGGAGAACATGCAATGGGAAACGAACATAAGTTTTATATGCCTCAGAACTCCATCTCCCCATTGCTATAACGTCTCACTAGTGAATTAATCAACACTATATAATATATGTAGAAACGGTCACTTGTGGACCACTGCAAACATACTATAAAAAGTCCATTGGTCTTTAAATCTCCCCTCAATCTGCAAACCTTCCTCTGAAGCTCAGAATATCCACAAAAAATCAAAAGTTGACCAGATTTAATTTTTTTAAATTCCAGTCTTTTTCAGCACCCATCAAAACTAGCTCCATTTCACTGATAATTCAACTGTATTCATTTTCAAATTATCATATCTTCCTCGAAAATCAATAAGTGGCATCCAAACTTGGCAGAAGTCATGAACATGTTCCAATCTTGTCACCTGAAGGCAGAAATTAGAGAATGATTGCACATTTCCAAGTTGAGAGCAAACCGATTAACACATCCCTAGTTGTTTACGGTGTAGGAATTCTGTAGTGAGACCTTTAACTGAATTATTTTTTTGACATAAGACTCAAAACTTTATCAAACAAAGTAACGATATTGACGAACATAAAATGACTTTACTTGGTGTTATCCGCGGACTATTTTTAACAAAATGGCATAAAACATGAAGCCGGTCACATTTGATTGAAGTCAGTTTCGGACGACTTGAAAATGCACAGAACTGCCACGACATATCAACCGCTAAACTTGAATATCTTCTATACTTGTTAAAGAAAATGTTTGAAACTTTTAAGTTTTTGTATTATATGATTGTTTTATCTTATCATTGTATCAAACTTACTGTTTATGTAATATTACCTAATTCAAGTGTCAAAATGCATACCCTTATATGGCAATTTATTGGTTTCTTGAATAAATGCTTTATTATTCGAACAGTACATCATCTTTGACTAATCAATTCTGCTTCCAAAGAAACTTCATTGCTTACTTGTAATTGTAGAGGATGGCTAAGCTAGATTGATGAAATCCTAAACCTTCCTAACCTAATATGGTTAAATGGTTACGCCAAAACGTAACGTCATCTTCATGACGTCATCTTCATGATGTCATCATTTATTATGGTATCATCACACCATCACATGACATCATCACATCATCATCATCCTCATCCTCATCATCACCACCACCACCACCACCACCACCACCACCACCACCACCACCACCACCACCACCACCGCCACATCATCATCATCATCATCATCATCATCATCATCATCATCACCACCACTACCACCACCATCACCACCACCACCACCACCACCACCACCACCACCACCACATCATCAGTAAGTAAGTAAGTAAGTAAGTAAGTCAGTAAGTAAGTAAGTAAGTAAGTAAGTAAGTAAGTAAGTAAGTAAGTAAGTAAGTAAGTAAGTAAGTAAGTAAGTAAGCAAGTAAGTAAGTAAGTAAGTAAGTAAGTAAATAAATAAATAAATAAAAATAAGTAAGTAAGTAAGTAAGTATGTAAGTAAGTAATGAAAAAGTGAGAAAAAAATAATAAAAAAGATTATTGACTAATGCAACAATAACTGTCAAGTCGATACAAATTTCATACTTCGTTTACAGGTGACGAACATAGAGAGGCCAAATAAGCGATGGAATCGATATTGAAGAGTGACACGCCGATCACTATTGACAACATGACAACAGACGGAGACAGCAAAGCATTCAAGGGTGCTCGTGCTGCTCAACTTGCTATCACGGGAAAACAAACCAATGTCAAGAATGGCGGATGTTGTACATCTTACTAAAACAATGAGAAATAAAATTAAGAGGACTGAGTTTTCACAAAAGATGTTTCCTGGACATACCAAACTGGCCCGAGCATACATTTAGAAACGCTTTGCAAAGGACGTATCTCACCGTGTACTAACTGAGTTTCAAAATGTACAGCAGAGTATAGGCGACACAAATATTCCCTGTTTACAACAAAAATGTGAACATTTGAAGATGGCTATAATAGACTGCTACCAGATAAATGTGGGAAAACTTGTAGAAAATATTCCATGGCGTGTGGAGGTAATCCACCAATCTCAACGTGGAGAAAACATTTTATGCCAACATCATGTAAACCTCTAAAGATTCAGGGAGACGACACAAATAAACTTAACGACTGTTTAAATGTTCGACTGGAAAAAGACGCTGTTACCAAGACATGTAAAGGTGCCGACACAAATAAGCTAGAGGCATTACACCGCGGTATCAATGCCTCAAACCCGTAAAACGTAAACTTTCGACGTAACGCTAAAGGCAGAAAATTAAGTGCCGCAGCACGGTTAAATGACGGAGGAGCTAATTCAGCAATACAAAAAGTTAAGGCTGTTGGACGGTCATTTCCCTAAAACACAAAAGTGTTACGGTCACTTAAGAAAATTCAGGACAAAAATACGTACGACAAACATCGACAAATGTTACAAACTTATAAACAGCCAGATTTATCAACAAAGTGAACGAATTTAAAGTATATGATAACCAACGACAACATAAAACATACTCAACTGACCTTCTCGACAAGTAAACAATGACCACACATTTCGCTATATGAAAAGTGGGTGGGGTAACAATTTGACATGAAACACTACAATAGGATAATATAAACAATCTACTCACATGCAGCATGCAATACGGATACTCTTTATGTCCTAAACACAAGATTGGTATCATGTTTTTGTCGGAGATATTAATGTGCGCAATGGGGTATTCTGTGTTTAAGTGAACTGTAAACATATATGACATCCACTCACTCTTTATCCCATATATTACAACATAGATATAAAAATGGTTAGCGCAGGCTACTATGCTTTCCTCTTTAATTGTACGATGACCGGACAGGCTGTGGACCCTTTGATGACGCCTACCTAAAGCCCATTGGGACGGTGGCGTTTGATGTTTGTCCATGATCTTTCTTGTCGTGCCCTTAATGGTTTATTCTCTTACTGCTCTGGCTTCTGCCAAGTCATTGAGTACCTTCATTGTGGCTTTCTAGGCTATTGTTTTTTGTATTATATTTACACGAGCATATTTGTGTTTTACTTATATTGCCTATTGATGCTGCCTTGTTGGTTAGAGATTAGATCATGGCGGGGATTTCTTTATTTACACTGTCCTGTTTTAATGGGGTGACAGTAGGGTAAGTGTGAGGTTTGGTGCACCCTAGAACCGGTTTAAACCCCCAGTGGCCTTTGTTGCCACTGACCGTTCCAAGGCGGAAGCCCTATTGTCAACCCTTTTGTGTTTGTGATGTCGTTTGCATTTGTTATTACTTTCGCCTTCTCGTGTGTCTGTTTGCGTGTTTGTTTTTGTGTTTTGTGGTTGACTGTCGTCCTTGAATGCTGCTTTCCCTGTCCGATATTTTTTTATTTCTTTATATATTTGGAAGCATAGGTGGATTATTTCCTTCCAAAGATAGTTAAATGAAAATACAAGATATATCTTAATACCTTATAGGTACATCTCCTATTGAGGAGGTGTATAGTAAATATGGGATATGATATTGTCATGGGTAGTTTATACATTTTATACAATGTGGGTTATGCTGCAGGATATGTTCAAAAGATGGGTGTATTGAACAAGAGAAAACAAAATGATAAGGTTGACTATACGCGTATACATGCAGAAAATAGATATGTCGTTGGTCTGTACTAGAAAGCCAGTACTCCGACCGTCTAGGCTAGCCAAGAACAGTAACCTAAATTCTCACTGAAGTATCCCAATCAATATAACTTAGAAAAATCCGTATGGATTACCAGATAGAAAGCTAGTTCATCGACCGTCTAACTAAATGACAAACAATTCAGACAGATTTACTCACTAAATATTGGGTATTATATGGAATTTGGGAGATGTGGTAGATATGGAATATACTCAATAATGTCAGTGTTTTCGAGCCCAGCAGACAAAAATTACAAGCTGATCCACTGGGCCGTCAAACAGTGCAGTTGTATTACATTACATATATGAGAGTATGTGATTGATCCTGGACCGTTGTGCCTGCGTTGTAAAACCTATATCAATTATTGAAATGTTTTCCACAGTAATATAAGTGGAGTGGTCTTATTACCTTATAAGCACATGAAGGAGGTATATTACCTATAGAGGAAGGTATTTTATAGCAATTGAGGGACACCTAGGATGCCTAAAATTACAAGCGCATCCCATGTCTCCCTCAAAAGTATTAAGACCGATTTACTCACTAAACATTGGGTATTATAAGGAAATAGGGAGATATGGTAAACATGGGATATATTCAGTAATGTCATAAGTAGTTTATTACTTTTAAACAATGAGGGTTATGCTATAGGATATTGTTAAAAGATGGGGGAACAGAGATAATAAAAGATTTAGATTTTCTTTTCGAAGTGGGTGGCTTTAATATAGTCACCAAGAGCGCTGAAAACCAATAGTTTGTGTCTTTTTTCGGGATCGAGTAAATTATTAAGGTTTAAAGTAATTGAAATTTGTTGGAGTTTAGATTTTAATTCGTCCCGTTTTGTGTCGAGCTGACTGCATTCAAGAAGAAAGTGTTCAGTGGTATATGGGACCGAGCAGGAAGGACAGTTTTTGGAAAGATCCTTATTGATTTGGCTTCCTAGACTCGCAGGTAATAAGTTATATCCCATTCTAAGTCTGGTTATAGTTTTGGTAATGATTTTATTGCCCGAAAACAGATCATGATTTCTAAAGTTATGGCTAAGTCTTGTAAAAGTGTTGAATTTATTTGTCTGATTAGTTAGTTAATGATTTAGTTTAACATTAATTGTTTTACGGATACAGGAATAAACTTATGAGGGTCCAAATGCTATCTGTTTATCAATAAAAGGATGGTCCAATCCAGCTTTACAAGCTAGGTCGGCCTTTTTATTGCCGGAAATATTTACATGGGCTGGGCACCATTCTAAATTAATGGATAAACCCAGTATGTTACAGTCATTAAGTAATGCTAATATGTCCGAAATTAGGTCCGGTCTAGATTTGCTTTTTCTATCTTTAATGGCGGTAAGGCTGGAAAGGGAATCGGGAAAATAACTGATTTAATAGGTTTATTTTTGAAAATCCATTTAATGGACTTAATTATTGCAATCAGCTCTGCAGTAAAAATGGATAGATCATCAGAGATTCGAATAATTTTGCTAATGTTTTGAGACGGGATTACAAAGGCAGATGCCACGCGTCCTGTGTCAGGGTCCTTTGACCCATCCGTAAAAATGTTTACATGATAGTTATACTTGTTATCACTATGTTTCATAAAAGCTTGGTAAGGCTGGAGTCCATGGTGGCATGTCTCTAGTATTAAATTCTGCTATGGTGATCTTATTTAATTCATATTCCTCTGTCAAGTTTAGTGTTTCTGTACCGAAAGGTTTAGGCTTATTACGAAATTTATTTTTATAGTATGTATTTATAATAATATCATTTACAGGATTTTGTGATATTTTTGTTTGGGTCCTATCCCATAACCGCAGCAACTGCTCCTCTCTATGTAAATGGAGTGGTAATACTCCATCCTCATGTTCTAATAAATGTTTAGACGTGCTATTTAGCACCTTCAGTGATATCCTCAATGCCTTATTTTGAATAATATCCAGTTTATAAAGTAGAGACGGAGCAGCACATGAATACACATGGGATCCATAATCAATTTTAGATCTAATGAGGGTTTTATATAAGACAATAAGTGTTTTTCTATCGGAACCAAAATATGTTCCTTGCAGCATACGTAATAAATTAAGGTCTTTTTCACATTTGGCTATAAGATTATAAATATGTGCAGAGAAATTTAAACGACGATCCCAAATGAGGCCTAAAAAGGTAACAGTTTTACAAAATACAATTTTGGTATCCCCTAGATATAGATCTACGGTATCTCAAGAGTAATTACCAAATATAATGCCTACAGTTTTGTTTGGTGATAACTTAAATTCCCATTTATTTGCCCATTCCCAAATTAAATTTAACCCTTTTTGTGCTTTTTTTCTGAAGATAGTTTAAGTTTTTCCCAGTAATCCATGTACTGCTGTCGTCAGCAAACTGGCTAATTTCTATGCCAGAGTCTTTTAAAATATCAGGGAGATCATTAATTAACACATTAAAAGGAAGTGGGTGGGGTGGTTAAGGGAAATAATTGAACCTCTCTCGAGCGTTTCCTCATTTGAAAACGAGTCGCCAACTTTGACTACAATCTTCCTATCCTGAAGGAAAGCCTTGATAGAATAAAAGCCGATGTTCCAGGCAAGTTCAAAAGCTGCCTATAAATCGAGAAAGATAGCTAATACAAAAAATAATATCGTGTTGGGGTCTAGCCAATTGATCTTGAGTGCTTCGACCCTTTCTAAATCCAGACTGATATTTATTAATTAAATTCTTTGATTCTAGGAAGTGTTCAAGGCGGGTTTTGACCATGAATTCCATTAGTTTACTAGGATGAGAAGTAAGACTTATAGGTCATTGATATCTTTATTAGATTTCAATATTGGGATAACGCAGGCCTGTCTCCAGGAAATGGGATAATTTTTGGAGGACCAAATATTGTTATAAAGGGAAAGCCAAGTATGAAGAGTGGAGTCAGGCATGTGTTTGAATAAAATGTATGATATTTTATCAGGTCCAACGGCGGAGTTCTTTCTGCTGTTTATTGCGTCTTTCAGTTGGATAAAGAAAAAGGTATATTGAGTAAATGGTTGAATTCATCATCATCTGCTTCATTTAATTTAGTATTGAAATTATCTTCGAAGTTACTTTGGTATTCATTAGTAGTTTGATTGACATTTGTTTTACTAGAGACTTGGGAAAAATGTTTCGCCAATAAATTGGCTTTACCTTTATTAGTGGTGGCATATTGTAAGTTTGTCTTTAGTAAAGGGATGGCAGAAAATGATTTACCTCTAATTCTATTAATTTTATCCCAAAATGATTTGGTATTATTTTGTTTCATGGAACAAGTAGATATCCATATACTTTATTAATGATTTAGTGAAAGGTGACTGTTCATTCCTAAGCCATCAGGAGTTTTTAAAAAGTACAATTTGAATACCCATTTCTTAGATTATTTTGGAGTTTTAAACGCTGTCCCTAGACAATGGAAACATGTTATCGCAAATCAGAGAAAGCTTGAAAATCCTGAAACCAAATATACGAAAATTCTTAAAGGAAACAAAAAGATAACAGCTTTTTTCTACAATTTGTTTATTGAAAAAATAGCTGTTAAAAATGAAAAAGCTATCTTAAAATGGGAAACGGAAATAAAACCGGAAACTATGTTTGAATGGGAAACAATTTATTCAACTCCATTCCAGATCCTTGATACAAAGATGCAAAACTTTCAGTTCAATTTTTTACACAGGATTATTTATACAAATGCAATGTTATATAAATGTAGACTTATTGAAACAGAAAAACATTTTTGCTTAGATTAAAGGAACATCTTGATACAGAATGTAACTTGACATTTATATTTACAAAGGAGAACTTTCTTTTGAATACTATTACTAATATGTCAATTGAGAACCAATGTTTGTATACTTGTGCTATATTAGCTAAATACTATATATATTGTTGTAAAGTTCAGGGTGTTACTCCAAAGTTGAATCCATATTTTAAAAAATTAAAGCAAGAACAAAATGTTGAACTTTATTCTAGATATATGTGCTCGTATAAAACATCTGAAATCATTACAAAAAAATGAGATTGCTTAAAGAATATACTCAGCTCTTACCTGTATTTTCAATACTAAATGTAGTTGATGGATCTTATGTAGACTCAACATATACTGTTTTATGTACTTAGTTCGAAAATTTTATAACAATGCTAAGAATAAAATCACAACTATATAAAGCGATAAGAAGTCTAGATAGGATCCACCAACATAGCTGTTACTCTGCAATTGATACTTTGATGTGTATAAACATGATGCTACTAACATTGATTTACCCAGTTTTTGCATTGCTATTTTATCTTTCTTTGTTATTTTTGAACTACTGTAAGAAATATGACCAATGAAAAAATCTAAAAAACCCCAAAAAGAAAAGTTTCGTAATTGTTGCTTATTTTCTGACTGAAATAATTCTATAGTTTTGAACATGTTGCTGTTTTTCGAAAAGTACTTTTTAAACAATGTAGATCTCAAATCGTTGTATAATGTGCATTCAAATAAAAGTGAAATTCATCTCCAAGAGAACTACAGAATTGGCATTTTCTGTTTTCTCTTGGTATTTTTATTGTTTTTTTCTAACGACCCGTTTCAATCTTTAGCCTATGAGATGAGACTCTTAATTGGGTTAATGCCGTTCGAATTTTTTTAATATTGACTATATCCAAATATGGTTGAAACTTGAAAATTGAAATCACGTTGTAAAATATCGCTCTAGTTGAGTGATTTAAGTGGCTATCCCAGTTTTGTATAAACGTATCCCGCAAACGTTGTTTTACTATTAACAAAAACGATTTTATATCTTCTACCCCTTGTGATACCCATACATTATAAAAACCTAAATTTCCCAATATATTTCTAACCAAAGATGGCCAGTTTGTTTTATTTGGCAGTGTTTCAATATCATTAAGCATCTTAGAGTATGCATTAACAATGTATTTTCGTGCATTGCTTTTTATTTTTTTTAACCAATATTTGATTATTATAAATAATCGCTGAGTATGATAATTTATACGTCCTAATTCACCATATATAAAATCATTCTGTGTAGACGTTTTCACTCGTAACAATGATTTGCAAAATTGTAAATGAACTCTTTCGAATTGATCTGCCTGTCTAAATCCCCATACTTCGCTACCGTAATTTAGAATAGGTGTGTGTGTGGTGTGTTTTTATATAACTTTCTGGGGCGTACATGTATATATATCTTACATTACTGTCACAGTGTGCTAATATTACTTAGAAAGAGTTTAATTATCTAGAAATCGTTGAGCACATGAAAGAAAACACAACTAGAATAGTTCAATTGTAGAACTTCAAATGTGTTTCCTATTGATATTATCAAAATAAGAAATGGAGAGGAAATAAATCATGCGTAGTCTATGTTCCGAAATGGAATTATCAAGTTCGAAAATGGTGTAAATAATTAAAAAAGCAAAAACGTATCAACATACGCTGATACTGTCAACGGCGGAAATAGTGAGGATCCTATGCTTTAAACATAAACATCTTTCTTACTATAATAAAATACTTTAATACCAATAATCAAGTTATGTGTCATTTTGTTTTGATATTCTTTAAAGTTTGGATTATAACGGAAACTCATTAGTTATTGACTATTTATTTTCTTTAGGAAAACTAATATTGAGTAACGCGGTGAAGTATAAATGCTTGCGCGGTGTTGGCTGATATTTGTAACGATTTTACACCCTTAATAGTTTATTCTCTTGTTGCTCTGGCTTCTGCCAAGTCATTGAGTACCTTCATTGTGTCTTGCTATGCTATTGTTTTTTTGTATTATTTTTACACGAGAATATGTGTGTTTTACTTATATTGCCTTGTTGGTTAGAGATAAGATCATGGCGCGGATTTCTTTATTTACACTGTCCTGTTTTAATGGGGTGACAGTAGGGTAAGTGTGAGGTTTGGTGCACCCTAGAACCAGTTTAAACCCCCAGTGGCCTACCTTGCCACTGACCGTTCCAAGGCGGTAGCCCTATTTTCAACCATTTTGTGTTTGTGATGTCGTATGCATTAATTGTTACTTTTGCCTTCTTGTTTGTCTATTTGCGTGTTTGTTTCTGTGTTTTGTGGTTGACTTTCCTCCTTGAATGCTAATTTCCCTGTCCGATCTTTTTATATTTCTTAATAGTATTGCAATTACACTAATTGAATTAAGCAGGAGCATCTTGTATGTGAAAATGTATTATAATTAGTGAAATTATCCTTTATTTCTCTGGATGTGGACTTTATTGTTAGAGAATTCCTTTTGATGGGATGTAGTTTTGTTTACACTGTCTTGTCTATTTATGCGCTAAAGACAGGATAATAGCGAGGATTGTGCGCATCTTAAATCGATTCAAGCTAACCAGTAGGCCTTATTGCCTACTGACCGTTCCAAGTCGGTAACCATGTCTTCACCCCCTTTCTGTTATTTTTTGTCTCTTTCATTGTATTATCAAGTCCTTGTTTGCAGTACATCGCGGACCTACGATGCCATTGCGTTCGGACACTGTGGTTTCTATAGGACCCTATATCTCATTTTTGAAAGCACGACATCGGAAAATCCTTTTGATGTGCCCCGTGACTTATTCAAACGGTTCAGCATACTATATTTATTATAATGCGCTATTAAAAAAACTGTGAAAATATACGTCTTATGCATATTTACTAATTGTCGACAAAAATGCATGGTCACTGATTATCTCTACGCGTATGAAAACGTCTTACGAAAGGAAGATTTTATTAATGTTGATAAACTAGATCTAAATCATGTTGAAGCTTTATTATGCGATTTTCTTCACAGTGCAAACGAGATCTCTGATGATGTTTGCGAATAATGTAGATATGTTTAATAAGCCGACTATTAAACTTTCAAAACCCAATAAGAAAATCGAAGATATTTTTGTATGATTAGTGTGAGAATAGTTACAATTCTATATCTACGGTATGTATGCCATGACCCACACATACATTTTCTTTAAACAGTTTGTAGTCCGTATATCAACATATTGGCTCCACTCGAGAGCATTACCTATTGAGGTCAAACATTCCGTACTTATTCATGCTTTATTGCTATGAATGCCATAAAACATTTGCCGTCAATACGCAATGTTATCTTTTGCTAATAACACGATGGTATAAAACACGGTATTTAGACCTATGCTATGTTGCCGTGAATGCCATAAAACACGCCGCCAAATACGCAGCTTATTTGACCTAGTGTCTTATCTTTTGCTGTTAACAACACAAGGTCATTAACATCCAGTATTGTCCCATACTACATACTATATACTACAGAAAGTTTCGTGTATACATTTTGACACGAGCAATTATTTAAAATTGATGCTTAACACGCTATAAAATAACAAGAAGACAACATTCAGATATCAATAGTTTTATATTTTAAATGAACACAAACGAAACGTATCTGAAGTGAACAAAATCATTTTGAAATTAAAAATTAAATTTTAATGCATTAAAATGATTTAACACATTAACTCGGGACGTGACCCCACCGTGACTTCTGAGCCGAGAGTGAAATATGCAAACTTCTCGACCACCGCGGCTCCTCGATCGAAGATTCAAGATATGTGCCTCTGAAAACTGGAAAACAAATGTTTGAAATAAAGGTAACAATGTGGTATAATAACTATATTAGAACACAACTATGTATGTAGTTTTTAGAAAGAACATGATTGTGTGCCTTTTTATTAAAAAGGCGATAACACAGTAGTATGTTGTAAGTTTTCAAAATGATATTTTTTAAGAATATTGTACCCATTTGAAAGATGTAAAGAGTAAACAAATATAATGTTTTGTTAGAAATAAAGGTAACCACGCAGTATAAAAAACTATGTAAGGACACAAACAGGTATACATTTTAGAACATAATTTTGTGCCTTTATATTAAAAAGGCGATAACACATGGTATTTTTTAGATTTTCAATATTTATTAGAAGAAATAATCTGCCCATTTGAAAGCTGAAGAAAACAAATTAATGCTTTGTATGATGAAATAAAGGTTACCATGCAACATAAAAATTATATAAGAACACAGATATGTGTATTTTTTAAAAATAGAACATGATTTTGTGCCTTTCTATTAAAAAGGCGATAACACATGGTATTTTTTAGATTTTCAAAATTATTTATTTGAAAAAATAATCTGCCCATTTGAAAGCTGAAGAAAAAAATATAATGCTTTGTATGATGAAATAAAGGTTAGCTTGCAATATAAAAATTATATAAGAACACAGTTATGTGTATTTTTTTAAATAGAACATGATTTTGTGCCTTTGTATTAAAAAGGTATTAACAGACTAGTGTTTTTTAAATTTTCAAAATGAATTATAATAAGAAATATATTGCCCATTTGAAAGCTGATTTTTTTTTTAATAATGCTTGGTATGAAATAAAGTTAACCATGCAATATAAAAATTATATAAGAACCCAAAGATGTGCATTTTTTAAAAATAGAATATGATTTTGTTCTTTCTTATTAAAAAGGCGGTAACAACATAGTATTTTTGTCTGGCTTCAAAGTGAAATTTAAAACAGAAAAAACGTGAAGGAATGGTATCGATATCAATATGTAATTCATTAAATTTTAATAACCACGTCATATAACGATAAAATTCATAATCAAAAACTTATTCCAATGAAAAACATGTTTTATATCAATATTCTAAAAAATACGATTACCCCACCCGCCAACATCACACTACCGAAAATCGGTAGAATTGCATTAGCAATATCAACATAAACTTACACTACAAACGAAAAACATATGGAAAATAAACGCTTCCGTATTAAAATACATCGTATGGAAGTTATAGTTATACGTACTCAATAATTCCCTATATAAAGCGGTATTTTGCTGTTTATCGACATCAGTCTACTCAGCGTTGTTATCTTCTTTTTTTTTTTAGTTTCTGTCAGGAAACCCGTTTAATTCCCCGTCATAGGTGTGTGGGGGTCGTGGAGCCATCCCCCAGTTACACCGTACAATAAACATATATTCAATATACACATACACAATTCAGAATATTAACATGTAGAACTAATATTACGGCTTTTTAATGTTTAAGTTAAATACATTGCTTGATTAAATCATAATGCAAGTGGAAAGTTAACAGCTGAGATTTATTTTCTAAATTCTATATATCATGCTTATGTTAATACCATCCTCTTGACGAAACGAAATTCAAGACGAGAATTAGCATGTCACACATTGGATATTATATATCATGCTGATGCCAGTACCATCCTCTTGACGAAACGAAATTCAAGAAGAAAAAATAGCATGCCAATCATTAATCATTTTTAATCATCACATGTACATATTTTTGACACTCTCTAACTGTTTTATATAATCAATTGCTGTCGTGTTTTCACGCTTCATGTTTTGCCATATAAAAAGGTCTTTTATTGACTGCTATATGTGTAGCAGTAGGAAGTCAGAGCTGGGAGATTAATTCTCGAACTTGTGAATGTTCCTAAATTTCCATATTTGCCATTTGGTTTCATAAATTATGGTATTGACAATTATATTTGAATGGAATTTGATAAAAAACAAGAACCACGTTTTTGAAATTTATGATTTCTAAATCAAGATCCAGTAATTCAAAAAATATATCTTGGAAAATAGATTGTATATAATTCCGTACTTGTATACTTATGTCACAGTTAAAAAATAAGTGGATGAGCGTTTCTCTTTCCCTTTTGCATATATTACATTATCCATTAGATAAATTCATGATGTTAAGTTTATGCTCTGTAAATATTGTGCTGTATAAAAATTTCATGCAAAAGATTAGTGGATATTCATCCAGACAATTTCCCATTGTGATTGATTTAGTGATAATGTTTTATCCCAGTTGATTTCCGTTTTTAGTTTTGAATATGTTTTTGAATTTTATACCTTTTTGATCTGTTTATTTTTCAGTTGGACTGGTAATAGTATTTTATTTTTTATAATTTAAGACATGTGTCTTTTCCATATTCAATGGTGACTGCTTTCCTGGGGAGAATTCTCCTGATATCATAGCATTTAGGTATTTACTTAGTATTGCTTTCCTAATTTGAGCCCATTCCGATATCCAGTTACGCCGGAATTGAGTTTACGGAAAAGATCTTGTTCTTGAATAAAATAGTTTCTTTGTTCATCCCAAATATCTTTAAGAGAGTGATATACACTCTTTAAAAAGAATTTAAAGAATAGTGGTTTGTTATTAAATGTGACTTCATGATTTCCAAACAGTCGGAGACTGCGAACTTGATCTAATGTATTTGGTGTTTCGAATTTCCTAAATGATATCCACGCCGAAATTGCATTCCGTTAAAACTCTGTTAATTGTAATTGATTTGTTAATCCTTCGACAGAAGAGAAGTTGCACAGGACATTATTTTGCGAGTATTCGCGATCTAATTGTAGGAGATAATGTTTCCCTATTGCATTCCAGTTATCTAAGTCAGAATTTATAATGCTATATATAGTTTTGATTTGCATGCTTAATATAATATTTTCGATGTCTATCATGTCGAGCCCTCCTTGGCTTTAATTTTTGTATATTGTAGTTTTAGCGACAAGTGTTTTTTTCCCATTCCAAACAAAATCCAAAATCTTTTTTTGTAAAATATTTGCAAATGTGTTTGGGATTCCGCTCGTTTCTATCTCGAAATTTATCGTTGACAGCGCAAATGTTTTAAGGATGAGTATTTCCCTTGAAGAGTAAGATCTCGGGATTTCAAAACATGTATACAGTTTTTTATTTTGTTAATTTTATCTAGCCAGATCGCATCGTTATCAATATTATAACCATGGCAGACTCCTAGTGTTTTAACATATGTTTTTGTCCAACTTATCTCGTGGAATGTTGGATTTTTGTTTTTATGCCTTCCAATAAAAAGACCCGTTGTTTTTTGTTTGTTTATTTTTGCGCCGGAAGCCTTTCCATAGGTATTTAAGTGTTGAAATAATTTAGGCAACGAGCTTTCATTGTTAATGAACAATTCGTGTCATCTACATATTGATTTAATTTTGCTTCCATATGGACACCGTCATGTGGCGGTAAAGTAATTCCTTTAATTGTTCGGTCATTTCGAATTGCGCATGCCATTGCTTCGGCATGTACAATATCGGGGCGACCGGACACCCTTGTTTTATCGATCTTGTAATATTAAAATACTCAGTAACGAAGCCGTGTGTTTGTATGGCGCTTTTGAGAATTTCAGCAACATGTAGATCCAGTTAAAAGATTTGTTACCAAATCCAAATTTTTCCAAACATATTTGTATCCATTGCCATTCGACTCTGTAGAATGCTTTAATTTGGTCAAGAAAAATGATGAGTCCTTCAATATCCTCAGAGTCAGTGTATTCTATCAAATCTTGAATAAAACGGTTCGCTTGACTTAAATATCGTCCATTTACATAATCCTTTTGATCGAGATGGATTAAATAAGGCAGAATTGGTTTAAGACGAATGGAAAAGCATTTGGCAATTATTGTATAGTCAACATTGAGAAGTGTTAGAGGTCGACAGTTCTTTAAGTCTTCTCGTTCCCCGTTTTTATATATGAGTGATAGTAGTCCTTTGTATTGTGAGTCTGATAGTAAGTATTCATCTAATATTTCATTGATTACACTCTCAAATTCTTCTTTTATCAAGTACCAGAATGTTTGATACCATTCACCTAAAATGCCATCTTCGCCCGGGGACTTGCCTGATTTAAATTTAAAAATCGCTGCCTTAACTTCATCGGAGCTTAATTTAGAATCGAGACTTTCGGCGTCTTCCGGATTTAGTGTGTTTTCGATTTGTGATGCTAAATTGTTTGCCGACTCAGTGTCGATGCTTTCTGATGAAAATAGATTTTTGTAAAATTTAGTCTGCTCTCTTAAAATACTTTCCATATCATGTTTTATTTCTCCATTTTCGCACCTAATTTTTGTCCACAATTTTTGTTTCCCTCTTTTTTTCTATAGATTTAAAAAATATTTGGTAAATTTTTCATTATTTTCTATTAAGTTGGCTTTTGACCTTATCTTAGCGGCGTTTGATTGCATTTCATAATATTCATTAATACGTTTTGACAGGAAATCGATTTCCGCCTCGTTTGTGACGTCATTTTTATTTTTAAGCAAATGTAATTTGTCTTCCATCTCGTTAATCTTCGTGTACTTCCGCGCAGTTAGTTTGAAATTATTTTGATTTTGTTTTTCGTCATGTCCCACCATTCCCTTTTTGATTTATAGTTACCGATTTCATTTTTCCAAGATGCCCAAAATGTTTCAATAATTTCTTTATAATCAGCATTAGCTAATATGCTAGCGTTCATTTTCCATATTCCCAGGCCGCGTTCGACTATTTCTGTATTAAGTCTTAATGAGATGACATCATGATCAGAGTACTGAAAATGTCTTATTTTGATTTGATCAATTTCGCAGTCGATCGATTTATTGCAAAGAAAAAAATCTATTCGGGACTTGGATTGCGTATGCGCAAAGGTGTATTCAAGCTTATTGGGGTAAAGTCTGCGCCAAACATCTTCCAAATCTAAATTAGTTATCATATCGCTTAATTCCGTTAATCCCTCATATTGACCAATTATAATTGTTCGCGTTTTATCTGTCAATCAATCGATTCGGCACGCAGTTAAAATCCCCTCCAATTAAGTTAGGAAGGCTATGTTGGCCTATTGTATTCTTTATATAACGGTAAAAACAGCGTTGTTATCAATATTTTCCAAAATGGCGGTTGAAGACGATGACTATTACGTGACCTGATCTCTGGCTTTCTGTCCGAGAAGTTGCGAGACTTCCTTTTTTGTCCTATTTGATTTGACTCATTTGTTTATCCTTATTATGGATAATTCCGTGACATCAGTGAATCTGAAGGTGGAAATATTCATTTATAATTTTCATAATGGTTTAAATAGTTTTTTGTAAAAGCGTAAATTTCAACGGTCACATATAGGATCCATAAGCGAGTTAACTCAAAAGCACCGAAGTTAAAACAAAAACAAATAATAACGCCATGGGATATTTATCATGTTTCAATTTCCATTATGGATGAAATGCCCACTGATAAATATATGCATATTTTCTTCCTGCAGTTTTCTACAGGATACGTTTCGAGATTTGATAAATAGTTGCCGAAGTCTGAGCTAAAAATAAACCAAACTGACATACTGTTACTTTCGTTCAGGGTTCTTATATATAACCACTTTGAAACTTTTGCTCTCGTGGTATTGCATCCAAACGCAACACAGTGAACCATTTTCCAACAGTTATCTAATATAATAATACAAAATAAGTTGTCACAAATAAAAATAATAAATATATGATGTCTTCCCGAAATTACCATGCATGAATACAACAGATGACAACCAGGCCATAAGGTCAATGGCAAAATCTACGTCATCACGCAAAGTGCGCGGGGAAACTACCTAAGTGTTCCGGACTTTCACGAAGACAAATTTGTTTATTAAAATCATCTTTTTCTCCTCTAACTAATATTTTTTGTGGTTGGCAGCTATTCCTCATTTTTTTTTATTAGTATATTATATATTTATATAAATGGGGTATATTAACTTGGCTAGTGATCTTTAAAATTGTTGTTGTCGTTTAGATGAAAATTGGTCCTGTTGTCATTGTGTTGTGTTGTTGTTGCCCAATCAATTTATTGCCAGGTTGTTGTTGCTGCTATTTAAGTTAAAATTGGTCCTGTTGTCATTGTGTTTTGTTGTTGTCCAATTGGTATCTTACCAGGTTATTGTCGTTTAAGTGAAATTTGGTCTTGTTGTCATTGTGTTTTGTTGTTGTTGTTCAATCAATATCTTGCCAGGTTGTTGTTACTGCCATTTAAGTTAAAATTCGTCCTGTTGTCATTGTGTTTTGTTGTTGTCTAATTGGTATTTTACAAGGTTGTTTTCGTTTAAGTGAAAGTTCGTCCTGTAGTCATAGGTGTTGCTTTGCCGGGCGGCGTCAATATTCAAGTTTTGCGTTTAGGTCAGTTTCTCAAAAACTGTATACACTGCAACGTGATAAAGCAAATGTGGAAGTGACCTTGACCCTCTAAGCAAAGGACAGATAACTTAATACTTTTTAGGTTCAACTTTTGCGTTTAGGTCACTTTTTCACAAACTGTATTCACTAGACCTTCAAAACTTTGCTTATAGATGTATCTTGAGTGGTACATCGCAAAGTGACAAAGCAAATGTGGAAGTGATCTTGACCCGCCAAGCAAAGGGTAGATAACTTAATAATGTTTAGGTTCAATTTTTGCGTTTAGGTCACTTTTTATAAACTGTATGCACTTGACCTTTAAAACGTTGCTTATAGTTGTATCTTGAGTGGTACATCATAACGTGACAAAGAAAATGTGGAAGTGACCTTGACCCTCCAAGCAAAGGGCAGATAACTGAATAAGTTTACCTTCAACTTTTGCGTTGAGGTCAATTTCGCGCAAACTGTATGCACTTAACCTTTCAAATTGTTTGTTTATAGTTGTATATACGGTGGTACATAGCAACGTGACAAAAGCTTCAACTTTGGCGTTTAGGTCACTTTTTCACAAACTGTATGCCATAAGACCTTTCAAACTTTGCCTATAGTTTATCAAATGTGGATGTGACCTTGACCCTCCAAGCAAGGGGCAGATAACTTAATAATTTCTATCTTCAACATTTGCGTTTAGGTCACATTCTCACAAACATTATGTATTAAACCATTTAAACTTTGCTTATAGTTGTTTCTTGTATAGTACATCACAACGTGTCAAAAAGCAAATGTGGATGTGACCTTCACCATCCAAGCAAAGGTCAGATAAATTTAATTGTTACATTTACATCACTTTCTCATGAACTATAAGTATGCACTAGATGTTTTAAACCTAATTCTTCATTCTGGCTTTCTAGGCTATTGTTTTTTTTGTATTATATTTACACGAGCATATTTGTGTTTTACTTATATTGCCTATTGATGCTGCCTTGTTGGTTAGAGATTAGATCGTGGCGGGGATTTCTTTATTTACACTGTCCTTTTTAATGGGATGAAGTTGGGTAATTGTGAGGTTTGGTGCACCCTAGAACCGGTTTAAACCCCCAGTGGCCTACTTTGCCACTGACAGTTCCAAGGCGGTAGCCCTATTGTCAACCTTTTTTTTTGTTTTTGATGTCGTTTGCATTTAATATTACTGTTGCCTTCTTGTTTGTCTGTTTGCATGTTTGTTTCTGTGTTTTGTGGTTGACTGTCCTCCTTAAATGCTACTTTTCCTATCCGATCTTTTTATATTTCTTTATAGCTTAATCTTTGGAAGAAAATATATTCTATTTTGACATAATGGCGTCTTGGGTAGTGCATCTTTTTGGACGCATGGATTTCATCTATGACCTTGACCTACTTTTTGGAGCTGATGATTTTTTTAATAGAATGGCATTTTGTTTTTAAACAAATGCACTTAAATTTCATCTCAGCAAACTCCATTGTTATTAGTTACTAAAATGTTTACAAACTTCCATTTAAGCATCATTGACCTTTTTATTTTTAAGTCCCACCCAGTTAAGCGAGACATGTGAATCCGCGAATGTCTTGTGTTTTGTTGTTGTTGCCCAATCAATATCTTGAAGGTTGTTCTTGTTTATGTTAAATTTGTTCCCGTTGTCATTGTGTTTTGTTGTTGTTGTTCAATTGGTATCTTGCCCGGTTGTTATTGTCGTTTAAGTTTAAATTGGTTCTGTCGTCATTGTGTTTTGTTGTTGTTCAATTGGTGTCTTGCCCGATTGTTGTTGCCGTTTAAGTTAAAATTGGTCCTGTTGTCAGTGTGTTTTGTTGTTATTGTCCAGTCGATATCTTGCCTGGTCGTTTTAGTCGTTTAAGTTATATTTGGTCCTGTTGTCATTGTGTTTGTTTTGTTGTTGTCGAATCAATATCTTGTCTTGTTGTTGTTTAAGTTTTATTTGGTCCTGTTTTCATTATGTTTTATTGTTGTTGTCCAATTGCCAGGTTGTTGATGGCATTCAAGTTAAATTTGGTCCTGGAGTCACTGTGTTTTGATTTTTGTTCAATCGATATCTTGCCAGGTTGTTGTTGTCCTTTAAGTTAAATTTGGTCCTGATTTCATTCTGTTTTATTGTTGTTGTTCAGTCAGTATCTTGCCCGGTTGTTGTTGTTGATTAAAGCTGGTCCTGTTGTCATTATGTTTTGTTTTGTTGTTCAGTTAGTATCTGACCAGGTTGTTGTTTTTGCCATTTAAGTTAAAATACTTGGTCCTGTTGTCATTGTGTTTTGTTGTTGTCCAATTGGCATCTTACAAGGTTGTTGTCGTTCAAGTGAAAATTGGTCCTGTTGTCATTGTGTTTTTTTGTTGTTGTTTCCCAATCAATATCTTGACAGGTTGATGTTGTTGTTTATGTTAAATTTGGTCCTGTTGTCATTGTGTGTTGTTGTTGTTCAATTGGAATCTTGCCCGGTGCTGTTATGATTACATTTGGACCTGTTATCATTTTGTTTTGTTGTTATTGTCCAGTCGATATATCGCCTGGTTGTTTTAGTCATTTAAGTTAAATTTCGTCCTGTTGTTATTGTGTTTTGTTGTTGTTTCCCTATCAATATCTTGACAGGTTGTTGTTGTTGTTGTTTATTTGGTCCTGTTGTTATTGTGTTTTGTTGTTGTTGTTGTTCAATTGGTTTCTTGCCCGGTTATTGTTGTTGATTACATTTGGTCCTGTTGTCATTGTATTTTGTTGTTGTTGTCCAATTGGTATCTTGCCAGGTTGTTGTTATCCTTTAAGTTAAATTTTTTCCGGCTGTCATTGTGTTTTATTGTTGTTGTGATATAAATATCTTTCCATATTTATTGTTGTCGCTTAAGTTTAATTTGTCCTGTTGTCATTGTGTATTTTTGTTGTTGTTGTCCAATCAAAATCTTGACATGTTGTTGTTGTCATTTATGTTAAATTTGTTCCTGATGTCATTGTGTTTTTTGTTGTTGTTCAATTGGTATTTTGCCCGGTTGTTGGTGTTGATTAAATTTCGCCCTGTTGTTGTCATTGTATTTTGTTGTTGTTGTCCAATTGGTATCTTGCCAGGTTGTTGTTGTCGTTTATGCTAAATTTGGTCCCGTTGTGTAATCACTTTCATACACTCTTTATTAAACTTGTTAAACAGTTTATCAAAAGAAGTCATACTCTATAATTATGCAATGCACTGCATGCTTGGTGGTTGACCCATTTACAGTTTGCTACATTTACATTTTGACACTAAGCTTTCCTCTTTGATAGTGCAATATTTCCTGTTCGACTTTTAGAGTGCACCAAACCTCGTTCTTACCATATTTTCATCCCAATAACACTGGACAGTTAAATAATGATATCCCCGCCAGGTTATAGCCTCTAACAAACAAAGCAGCATTAATAGGCATTAAAATCGGCATTAAAATCGGCAATTGCTTCAGAAATGAAGATCACTTCATTTTAGGAATCTTTAGAAACACAAACGGATAAGATCAAGTGAGCGCAATATAAATGAAGGGCGTTGTGAATGAAATGAAATACAACACATTGGTTAATATTACAAAGTATGAATAAGACATATAACAAGGATAAACAATAAAATAACAAAAACATTTGAAAGAATTGCTTTTTTAATCAAATAAGAATCAAAGATAGAATAATTTACGGAATATGACTACATTGGAAAGAAGCATACGCGGAGTGTTCGGAGGTATTGCAAGCGGTCTTATGTTTAACAATTGTTTTGCATTCATTTTAAACATCTTACCTTTCTTTTTGTAAATGTATAATACTATAAAAACATACAAGTTTTGCATACTGTACATGTTTGCATCGACTTTCATATAATGGAGATTTTGTTTGGATTTTTATTAAAATGTATTTGGTTGCTCTTAAATCCTTTAAGCTATATACGGGATACATGTTTTAATTGCCTTTAATGATCGAACGTGAGACATAGAAAGGTAATAACTATCAATCAAATTTATTCGTCAACACTTCTCATACATCCTATACTATTATCCATATATATTTTTTGTATAGAAAAATGCAACATAACACACACAGTCAATAATAATATCAATACATTCAAAACAAATAGTTAAAAATATGTGTACACACGCGTATTTTGTTTTGTTCGTTGACTTATTTTTCGATGAATAATATTAAGTGTTTTTTTCAAGGGAAATACAATTAGTTCGAATAATCATGCTGACATTCGGCGAACAATATAGCTATAAATTTACTTTGAAATATATACCGTTACAGTTCTAACCTACACAATATATATGACGTCATCAAGTTGTTCCGGAAGTGAAAACATGCAATATTTTCATTATTGTGTATATAAAAGAAAAATTTATTCATGGACATATAATTAAAAATAAACACGATTAATACAGTTAATATTATACATATTATCGAGCTAGTAGCATTCCCCGCGAACACCCTCGTAGGTTGAAATGTAACATTTATAAACAAAAAGAGAATTACATAACAATTATATAAGTCGCCATATGACGTCATATGTTTTAGATATGAGTCAGCCGCACATATTCTGTTGTTAAAGAAAATAATCCATCAAATAACGGCAAATTACACAACAAAACCGATAATCAAACTCTATCCACGTGTTCAGGTCATATAATAATGCATATGTGCCGATTAAACGTAAATTAAAATTATTTTGACATCATGTTTTACTAGCATTACCACTACAAATGCGTTTGCAAAAGAATTTTTCGAAATATTTAATGTTAACGCTGAATTACAGTTACTTGAATTTCAAACAATATTCAATTTAAAGGGAGGTTATTTAAGACTATCCATATTTCATTTTTTTTATAGATGGAAAAACTGCGATAAATGGGTCAATTTTTTATGTTTTTTCCTATTATTTCATACCAATTTTAAGAATTTTATATCTTTAAGCGATCTTTGACACATGTAATGTGTTTTATCAATACATTTCATGTTTTCATATAAAGGAAGGGTAACTTTTAAAAGATGTAACGATTTAAACAAAAAATAAATGTTTTACAAACTATGGGTCACAACAAAATACTTATCATATATCTATTCTAAAATATATTTAAGTTTATTTTAGTTAAGATACAGAAGTTGATACTTAGAACTTGTGTTCATTGTATGTAATGACAATATGTTAGTTTCAAATAAATGTTTTTGGTGAAAATTAAATGTTACAACCTATGTTATTCTCTCTAATTTAAAAATGTGTATGCAATAAAAAGGTTATTAGATTTATATTGGGATATATACACTCGTTCTTTTGCGAATAAATACGCAAAAGAACTCGTACATATATAGTAATACAACTCTAATAACCTATAAATATACGTCATCGTCTGCAGGTTTAGAAACGGTGTTCATATACTGAACCAAACAGCTAACGCACCAGTAGACCTTTAATGTATGAACTTAGTATATGCCGACTGGGTACGTTGAAGATAGGTGATTTGAATGATTTTTGTTTTAAATTACAGTCGTTATTGACAAGATATTTGTCTCGTTCAGAATGAAGTTTGTTTTGATTTATTGATTGTTATTACTGAGATATTAAAGGTATTGTCTACTGGTGCGTTAGCTGTTTGGTTCAGTATATGTTGTAAAATAAAGCTGTTGTTGGCGGGATAGCTACTTTAATATTTAATTATAATTATAATTTCATATCTAATTTCTAAAAAATCAAACCGTGTTAGTATGACATTACATAAATTGTTCTTGCTTGATTTGCTGCTTTATATTCTTCTTTATTACATGAATGATTAGTTTGTAATACAAATTCGTTTATTTACGAAGCCTTCATTATTTTTCCTGCACTGTTTCAGTTTCGTATTTGTCGTTAAAATACGCTGTCACTGTCACCTGGTACGGAGTAGAAGTTCGCCTCAGGTTCCTTTGTGTCCCTTTAAAAAACAGGAGAAACAATTTAATAAATATTTAATTAATTTTAAAAGCTTATTGACATACTCTGTGCAGGGTAGTAACATGTTGAAGACGACCAACTTAAGCAGAGACATAAAAACAATGATTTTTCGAAATGTATTCCAAATAGGGATGTGGTCTAATTATTTTTAAGAAATGTTAAGAATATAAATACACAATATGTGTGTAAGCTTTATAGAGACGGAAGAAGGAACAGAACAGGAAGTGTAGCATGAATACATTGTGGATATGTCGTGAAACAACTCTACTAAAAGGGGGAAATTAGGAACTCGCAGAGTACGCTAAATATAACAACATTGAAGTCTCGGTTTAATTGACACTGTTTAATTGACACTGTTTATGAACGGTAATGAAACATGTTAGTTACCGTCCTAACCCTAAAACATATTTCAAGTGATTTTTTTATGAATATTGTTTGATTTTCATAACTTTATTATTCCTATATATTATAGTTTATAAGTACATAAAATAAAGTACCTGTGTAGACGTGGTAACCACCGTCCTCCAGACCCATTCCCACTGTACGAACACTCGTCACTCTGTGAGGAATTAAGACTGGTTTTTTATTGTATCGATACCCATGACTGGCCCTGTTGGCAGTCAAATCATCATTCTCCGACCTTGTGTGCACCTTTGTATTGTTACACTTGAATTTGCACACGACGATGGCGATGATTATAATAACCAGCACAGAGGTGACAGGAATCCAAATCATCAGCATCAAGGAGTTGTCGGCTTCATCTACTGTGGTAAAATATAATTGTACATCAAACTAATCATACATATACAAATATCGTCCGATTTTTAATGGTGAGAAAACGGCCTGAACGACGGATGGAGAGAACGACAGTTTACTGGTGTTATATTGTACGAAGACGCAGGGTGTCTGCAGGTCACACAGAATGTACAGCACTTATGTCGGGTACACTACTTGATGAATTTTATGTGCGAATGTCCGTTAAATCCGGTTGCACTGTAGCAAAAACAGATACAAAAATCGAAAGGAAAAGTAGCATTGGAACAAAGCCATTGAGTATAATGAGAACTGAAGTATTTAATGGGAAAACTATCAGTAGATCTGTACATTTCCATGTAATTCCATCTGTACAATATTCCAGTGGGAAAAGCATTTTGCCATTGCCTTGCACCCAGAACATTAACGTTGTCGATTCGGATGATGATATACGTTTGCCACCCACTAGAAAGTAAAAATGTCTCTGGTTGAGAATGATGCCAATGAAGTTGCAACATCGCATTTGCAATCTGACGTCGGGTGTCAAACAGATGATGTAGTCATTGCTGATTGCGGAGGAATGTCACAGAATCATAAGCACGTAGTAGAACAATTTTCAGATAAGTTACCTGATGTTGTGATAACCTTTTCGGACTACAAACAATTCCCTGAATGGAAGATGCTTTTTAAAGCAACGGATACTTCCGAAGGACAACATTGCCTACCGCCTGTTTCTTAACAAGTGATGTGGTATTTCAATTCAAATATCTATTCAATGAGAAATGATGAGATCGTCAAACGGTTTTATAGGACTGGAAAGCGTCTTTTTAAGGGCAATATTTTGAGATTTATGGCCTGGATTGAAAAACCGAAGTCAGATTTTATCGAAACTTGTTCATCGTGGCGCCTACACTCCGACTACTCTCTTCTAGAACATGTACCTATGAAGTTTAAGGATTGTGGCTTTTATGGTTTCGAAGTTATTGTCCGTAATAGTTTTTTCCACGTAAGGTCATGGTGATTATGAATTTTAACCTACTGACCCCGAAAATAATACAGTTTCTCCTCTCACTTAGGACAATCTATCTTTGAAGTTGCTTGGATGTGGATATTATGGTTTCAAAGTTATCGTCCGGAATGTGTAATTATTTTTGGACGGGCGGGCGGACGGACAGACGAACGGACAACCACACACCATAATGCGCCCCGTTATTCAAACAGGCGTAAAATAAAATGAACTGAAACATTCTTAAACATGTTTACAAGTGATTAATATGTATTAACTTCGATCTAAAAACGTATACCATTCATTAAACATTTCCTTTCCTACATAATTGATATGTTTGTGAACGCATTACCCCTAAATAATTCCAGTTTTGTTTATAAAATATAACAATAAGAAGCACATATTATATAGATAACATCAAATGTTTGTGGCATTGCTGGTAGGAGTCGGGTGTGTGTCTTCAATTGCTGATGTAGCAAAATACATCACAGGTTAGGTATACGTTGAAACTCTCGCGTTGACACGAAAAAACATACGCAACGGTAAAATAATGCATGAAGAAACACTAACCTTTCATACTTGTACATTATTGGATAACGTCCTAAAGATACGGCTTGGGGACAATATATTGAAATTAAAAGAAGAGATACATCATAAGGTACAGTTACAACATTTAAGATATAGAAAAATATATTTAAAAAGTATTTACATCGTGAAATATGTACACCGCTTAAACTGGGCGTGTTTATGTAAACAGAAGAACCGGTTTATCGTGCAGCAACACAACCTTTACAGGGGCGTATTGTCATATACCTTACTAAGTATAAAAAATACAACCAACATGCGAAATGGATTCGAAGGAAGTTTAAATCGGATTTTTTTTCAAAATAATTTCGTCTGCTTTGAATAATACGCAATCAGTAGGGGAGCAGTCTTGATATTTTCCTACATCTATTAAGTATTTGTTAATGGTAACGAAAAGTAGTACGTCATCGTTCGGCAACGTCAAAAAAATAATTAAATGTCCGCCATTTTGGATTTTTTAAAACACATAATTTGGAAGATAGTGACAATTTTTGATGATGAAATTCATTTCCGCTTTAAGTTTCGTGATTTTCGGCCGTACCGACTTTTTTTAGATGTTTTTACTGCATGATAAATGCAGACTCGCCTTGTAAAATGTCGAAGCGAGGGACGATAACTCTAAAAGATGCCATTTTTAGAATACGTTTAAAATGACAACAGTCGTGTGTTTTTTGTTAAATAAAATACGAGGAGATACTTTAATTGTTGTTTTAGCTCACATATTACATCAATTTTGCTGCATGTCACGAAAAGCATGTTATTTCTCTATCAAAAATACGCGAAAATACCAGTTGTTTGACTCAACTGTAATTTTGACTTGACAGTCCTCGCAAGAACTGCAGGCGCGTATTCGATGGAGCGGGTAGTATTGGGCACCCTCTCATATTGGGAAAGTATACGTAACAATCGCTACTGTTCAAGATTTAAAAGTATGAGCCCCATCTCCTTCCCACTCGATACCCCAACAAAAATCATGAAAGTCTGGTTTGAAAGCTCTTGCAAGCATACATTTTTAAGCATATTCAGATAAAATATTTGTTGCTGTGGTTTTGACTAGACTGTCCAGTGTCTAATTGTCATCCGCAACTTGGCGCAGTCATTAGCGCAGCAGATTTTGGTGCCACGGAGTTTTGTCGGCGTGTTCTTGGGCAAGACACTTTCCCTTAGCCTCGTCCGTCAGATGGAGAAGTAAACCGGGCGGTCCCGCGTATAGGTCTATCATCCGAGCATGTTAAAGAACCATAGGAATCTTTTCGATAATAAGATTAGGGCACGGTTCCCGGATCCTATGTATCCTTCCCCTCTCTCTTGGGCGGCTCTAAATAACCTGTACTGTGTTGATGAGCCGTTAAACAATATTCAATATGTCATATGTACTGTAGCTGTCCCATTCTAGTATCATGAATCAACCGTGGAATATTTCACCCACACATAAAAGGGTTTGAGGTGATCTTACTTGTATTAGTTTAAATATAGACCATTTGTCGGTTGAAACCTAAGATGATTTTTTTATCAGACAGAAACACTGTCGTCATACTGATAGCATCGAAGAAAAGTAAAGAAGGCCATTTTTTTTACTTTATATTTTTTAAGGTTGAATGGTGTTTTATGTCATTATAGCACATATTAGGCCATATTTCCTGGGTAGAACCAGTACTGTATACTTTCTGAAATCCGTAAGAATCAACACTTTCTCACCTACAAGTTGAGCTCCCAGTGGGAATTGAACCTGCAGCGGTGAGAGGTGAAAATGAGAATGTATACAAATATAAAAAGGGCAACCGAACATCTCCATAACTCAATATGTCCATGGGACACGAATGACCGCACTGAAAACAATCCGTGGAAAATTGTACAATGCAAGAATATATATTCATAAATAAAGTTTATTTTGATGCAAAATCGATATGCTGCTCTTGACATCATAGATAAACATTATGTAAAGTTTCGAAACAATTGGTTAAAAACTGTGGAAGGATATAGACGCACAGATGACTAACACCATATGCCGCCTCACCATTCTATGGTAAACAATAAACATTTAAGGTACATATTAAGGTCTTAAATATTATCTTTCATGACTAAGTAAAAAATATGTAACAAGTCCGATATCGAAGTGAATTATTTATTTGATTTAAAACATTTTATTTCAAATATTTACATAAAAATATCCCAAATATAAAGGGTATTACATAAAAAATTAAATTGCATCATACAATAATTGTTTTTTATTTATTAAAGGGACACACATCATTTTTGAAGTATTTACCAAGCATTAAAGTTAGCACCTCGATTGATTAATCAGAACTGATTTTCACTTTACACCCGCTTGCATATATTTAAATTATAAGTTATAACATTTTGGAGTTTAGAAAAAAAAGATTGCTGCATGTCCATTTAATATGCGCACCTCTCAGCCTGTATTGTTTATATGGTGCAAGTCATTTTCAACATATGTGGGGTTATATATATACACATGTATCTGTTTGTTGTTTTTTGGGTAGAACCAGTAATATACACCACCTGCCATCTGTTATTCCACAAACTTTATAATCCAATAAAATTCAGAAAACATCATTTTAATCCAATAAAGAAATTGGGCATGGTCGGTCAGATTAACAGAAACACATTTATATTTTCGTATTAGGCCTTATTTTGAGCCACTCCAATGAACTGTCCAGTTAATGTCGCCATCGATCCACTTCTGTCAACAGTCAGACATGCATGTTGATATGATATTGTGCTGAACTGGTGATCCTGTTACTACTAGACATATTTTTCTTGAAGTTGATGCTATGGTGTTATTGATTCATGATTCATCAAAAAAATAAAAAAATATTGTACACCGTCGCATTATAATATTCTTGTTCGTTTAAGTATTTCTGATTCTGTTGTTAATGTTGCAAAACGTTATTACATATGTGACTAGACACTTGTTTCAATAAAATTCTCCCATATATATTGGGACTTCAGTAACATTTTTCAGCTAACTCTCAGCATCTCAGGACATCAAAGACTCTGAAAATAAAAATGATACAGATTTTGTTTAACCAAACATGTGATATTTTTGTTTCAACTTAAATAGGTAACAAGTTGGTGAGTTGAAACAGATGAATAAAAAGAACCTTTTTTATAAGAATATAAATTGAACAGAACATGGTGGGAACATCGACCAGAAAAAAACTATATAAAAGAGTATGATAATGGACCTTTGGAAACGGCCGAGCACGACACATACGAAATATTGCAGTCTCGGTTTGATTGACATGACGTTCTAATTTTACTTTAATTTTTAAACATGATCAATGGTGGTTTGAAATAAGGGACCAAAATACGGGTATCGCCGGTTACTTTTCTTAGCAGTTTTTCGGGTTTAAAAAAAACCTGTTGAGTTTTTTTTTTTGTTATTATTTTTTAACAAAAAAATGAATCGGAGGGTTTAAGAACTGAAAAAACAAACAAAAAAACTCTGGCCTAAGTTGGCTCAACAATACATTATATGTCATTTAGAGCCGCCCTTGAAAGAGGAGAAGGGCACATAGGAAAGTTAAAAAAGATACATATTTTGCTTACCGTAACCAGATTTTGTTTTAACTTAAATAGTTAACAAGTTGTATAATTGAAATATGGTAAATGAATAGTGATTATAGAACATTTTTTAAATTAAAAATAATCGTTTTCTGCTAATCAACACATTACCGGTATACCTTATTTAGAGGCGCCCCAAAGGACACATAGGAATTCGAGAACCTGTGTTACTCTTACTGATGAATATATTTCTATGGTTGTTTATCGTGCTCGGAGGATAGACTTTTTAGTTTCAATCCCTATCCAACAAACGAGGTTGAGGAACAAACAATGCTGAGGGAAGGTGTATTGCCCGAAAACACAGACGAAACTCAGTGGTGCATGTGTGACTTGAACGTCACCGTGCTATTGCTGGGCCATGCCAGCACATTATGTTGTCAGGGTCTTGGTTAAGTTTAATATTTTAGATGTAATACAAGGACCTTTTTATTTTGTTTGTTTCATTTTACATCCGTACTAAGCACAATAACCGATGTGCGGTAAACCACCATTTTTATTTTTAGTATAAAAAGTCTGAGACTAAGTGCAGGAGCACAATGACACATATTTTGCAAAGAACATACATTGATAAATTCATAGATTTTTTGAAGCTGTGCTTACCTACACACTGGCTTATACTAGGCTCTTGATGTAGTTATACTGTGAGACTGGGAAACTTGACTTGAGCCTGGCTGAGGTAACACTGCACACTGCCTCTAACTTAGCAGACCTGAACAAAACAACAGTCATATATGATATTGTTTCATTTGTTTTTAATATCAATAATTCTGTCTAACTCTCTCATTGCTATCAATGCCAGCTTTCCATAATATATTTCTTAAAACAAAACTGGAATTGAATGTGGTGCTTTCCAGAAGATGGATACTGTCTAAAATGTAAGCCACAGACAGTCACAGGTGGCATTCGTGAACAAATAGCATTTTCAAGGCTTACATTGTCATCAATCATACATCACTCATGTGTTCTAAAAAATGATCAGAATTAAGTTAATATATATGAAACACAACTATTTAATATGTTTCAACGTTAAACACTTGTCCGACTGTAATTAAAAGTGTATTTAATTACATAGGCTACAGACAATCCATGCCATGACCCATTTGCTTGGTGCGTTACACTTTTCAATTTTAATTCTCCGACATATATCTATTTGTTTGTAGTTTGTAAATAACGCACTCATGCAAAACTTGGAATTATATACGATCGTAATTGTAACACTGTTTCGACCTAACGATTTAATTCCACTCCTGTACAAATAACGCATCGATCTGTCGGGCCGGATCTATCTATGTGTGTATACACGCATCAGCATAATTTGACCTTGGTGAGCTATTTTTAGCACATCCTTTGGACACAACCGTTCAGTTTAATTCACAATTTAGTTTCAGTGACTGTGTGACATTATGATATGTTAATTTGTCCAGGGATAGTGGAGTTTGCGGCGTGCGGCTGACTGGCTCTAGGCTGGGTGTTTTTCTGTGTCGCCGCGATTTTGAATAGCCTCTGAAAGAGTGAAATGCAGGTACCAACTTTCAAAACGGTCACGAAAAATGTATATTCACGAAAAAATAAGAAATATTCAGAAAAGGAAGAACTGGTAATGATCTTCGACTCCTGACAATTTCAACAATATTTAAGAGTATACAATTTTTGTGACCGTTTTGAAACATTGGCAATTTCGAAGAAGACAATTTGTTTTTTTCGATCTACTCATTTGTACCGCGATTTTCGACTATGATATCTCTATAAAAACTGTCAACACGATTGTTTGGTGAATCTCCGACATAATAATTTACTTCTGATATGATTTGTTTTCTCTGTCATCTAGTCTAAGCTTTAAACTAGGTTTTTTTAAAAGAGTACTATAAAATCCGAGCATTTGCACGTGCTCGCAAAATGGGAACTACGTTGCCTCCAACCCCAATTATTTATGTTTGAGTTATGCGGTCCAGGCACGTGAAATGATACAGGTGCGCCGCTACTGAATAAAACTGTCTAGTTACAATATACACAGATTACGCATTCGCACATTGTATAGAGTGTTTACCACATCGTTTACTATACAGTGTTTGATATGATGTTTTGAGAATGTTCGTCTTCATTTATTTCAACTTAATATAATATTTATAGCATACTATGTTGCGGTAAAATATAAATACAATCTTACCTGCGAGTGAGACTATCTTCCTGCAAAATGAAGAACATTATTAATATAAGAATATTCCCCGTCAAAGCAGATATAAAAGTCGAACAGGAAATATAGCATTCCAGCACCACAGTCAACCACAACACTTGATACAAACAACAAGAAAAAATAAGAGGCAAGTATGTGACATCACAAACATAAAATGATTGACAACAGGCTAGCGCTTTGGAACGGTCAGTGGCACGAATTCTCCTGGAGGTTTAAACCAGTTTCTAGGGAATACTTAAAACTCACAGTTACGTTTAAAACCCCAGCGACAGTTTTGTCATTACTGTTCCAATGTGATACCCCTGTTTTCAACCTTTTTGTTTGTGATGTCGCCTTTTGTACTTCTATCGAATCCGTATGTTTATCGTTTGAAAAACGCACAAATATATTTACACGGTCCTGTTATATTGACTACATGATCGAGGTTAGTATGATCATTCGCCCCGTGTGGTTCCGGGGGTCCCGTTTGGTTACGGGGCAAATAATAGGGCCAATGCAGATCCCGTTAGAAGGGAATGCAGAGGGGTATAACCTCCCCCCTCCCCCAAATTCATGTTCATTTTATCATTTTTTGTTCATGCTCATTGAAGGTTTCATCATAACCCCTGCAGTGTTTCAGGTGCCATCTCGCTCATGTCACTAGAGCAGTGGCAGCAAAACTATAACATGGCTCCAACGTAAATGGAGTGTCTGCAGTAGAATATGCAGCAACTCTGCAGTTCAGGGTGAAAAGGTTTTAGGCATGTTTTCCATATTTTATCTCGATGTACATGGAGGATGTGCCTGGCATGTTCATTCCTGTTAGGCGCCATATAACCTTTCATGTGTTGTTGCGATTTAATTCAATTAGTATGATCGTTCGTTCGTTCACTCTAATAGCTATATACTTCATGTTGTTAGTTTACCTGCAGATGGGTTTGTTGTCTTCTATCACGCATGTTGAACCTTCTTCACACTTCTTCACAGCAGTATACGCATCGCACAAAAGCTTGCCGGAATCATAGTCAACTGGAATACACGTTAATTACTTAATGGTATTAAAACATGTGCTTTACAACTCCTGCTTGTTTTCAAATTATTTTGCTCATGTCCCAGTAACACGAGTAAGCACATCAGAAACCGTTTTCATACTCCAGTCCCTACGCAATAGTTCATATCATACTCCAGTCCCTTCGTAATGGTCCATACCATACACCAGTAATATACTCCAGTCCCTACGCAATGGTTCATATCATACTCCAGTATCTACGCAATGGTTCATATCATACCTTAATCCGTACGCAATGGTTCATATCATACTTCAGTCACTACGCAATAGTTAATATCATACTCCAGTCACTGTGCAATAGTTCATATCGTACTCCAGTCCCTACGCAATGGTTCATATCATACTCCAGTCCCCTTATCATACTCAAGTCCCTTTGCAATGGTTCATATCATACTCCAGTCCCCTTATCATATATTCTTTCATTAATTTGAGCATGCAATCATCTTTTGTACCGATGATAGAACGCGAGCAGTTGATATCGCAATAACTTTGTTTGAAAACACGTATTAAAACCATGAGCGACTACTTATCTAATGATGTTTAATGTTTTATAGTCACACATGTTCATGTACGCTGATATGATTTGAATTTAAAACAGAATGTATTTATTTATATAATTATTTTATTGAGGTAATTTAAATTCGGTTAAAATGTATTTATTTATATAATGTTTTTATTGAGGTAATTTAAAGTCGGTTAAAAATATCATTGCGTTAATGACGTAGAGGATATTTTGTTCATGCTCATTAAAGGTCTTCATCATGACCCCTGCATTGTTTCAGGTGACATCTCGCTCAAATCACTAAGAGCAGTGGCAGAAAAAGCAATAAACGTGGCTCCTGCGTTAATGGAGTGTCTTCAATAGAATTTGCAGCAACTCTGCAGTTCAGGGTGAGAAGGTCGTAGGCCCATTATCAATATAGTTTTATCTCCATGCACAAAAGGATGAGCCTGGCATGTCCATGCCTGTTAGGCGCCATATAACCTTTCATGTGTTGGTGAGCCTTAAAATCCAATTCAATTCAATTATGACGTAGAGGAATGTATAAACCCGCCCCACGCATATTCGTTCATGTTTTTATCTCATTCAAGAATAGAACAGGCGTGACCTAAGACACGTTTTCAAATTTCTCTTGTTAAGCGGCACAATATATTCTAACATAATGTGTTTGATGAGCTGTTAAACAACAATTCAATTCTATACAGCAGGTTAAAGCAGATTTCTTTTTGTTTATTTGATATAAATGACAGTAGTTTAAAGTCTAAAGCATTTCTAGATGTTGGCCAGAACAAATTCTTATTAGAGACAAATGCAACTAAAGAAAAATACATTGCTTTTTTATAGAAAGCAGTTAGAAAGCAGTTAAATTTCCATAATGACATACCCTTTTCGCCATCAACTTTTACATCTATTACGGTTGTAATGGTGTTAAAGAAAACGATCTTTCCACCGCGTAACCAATCTGTAATTGCAGTTGCTAGGGCCATATTCACATAATCAACTTTGCTAGAGATAACTTCATGCTTTATAATCAGACTTCCTTTTCTAAAATATACAATAAATGTGTTATAAGACAACGGGGAGACAGAAACAAACCTGTCAGGGTCAAGTGTCAGTCGAGAATAACACCAATACGTACTGAAAAGGGGATCATTTTGAGGCAACCAAAAATACAAGAATAATTGCAAGTAGAAAACCTCAGTTTTATTGTTTTCAAAACAGACATTGCAATGCAACGCCATCTATGTCGACTTTAAAGAAATATAAAAAGATCGGACAGGGAAAGTAGCATTCAAGGAGGACAGCCAACCACAAAACACAGAAACAAACACGCAAACAGACAAACAAGAAGGCAAAAGTAATAATACATGCAAACGACATCACAAACACAAAAAGGTTGACAATAGGGCTATCGCCTTGGAACGTTCAGTGGCAAAGTAGGCCACTGGGGGTTTAAACAGTTCTAGGGTGCACCAAAACTCAAACTTACGCTACTGTCTCAATTATCGGTCTCTATGATCAGAAAGGACCAGTAATAATGATTTGTGACATGGACAGACAAAGGGCCAGTAATAATGATTTGTGACACGGACAGATACAGGACCAATAATAATGATTTGCAACACGGACAGAGAAAGGACAAGTAATATTGATTTATGACACGGACAGACAAAGGACCAGTAATGATGATTTGTGACACGGACAGACACAGGACCAGTAATAATGATTTGCAACACGGACAGACAAAGGACAAGTAATATTGATTTGTGACACGAGCAGACAAAGGACCAGTAATAATGATTTGTGACACGGACAGATAAAGGACCAGTTATAATGATTTGTTACACGGAGAGACACAGGACCAGTAATAATGATTTGTGAGACGGACAGACAAAGGACCAGTACTAATGATTTGTGACACGGACAGACAAAGGACCAGTACTAATGACGTGTGACAAGGGCAGACAAAGGACCAGTAATAATGATTTGTGACACGGACAGACAAAGGTCCAGTAATAATGATTTGTCACACGGAGAGACACAGGACCAGTAATAATGATTTGTGAGACGGACAGACAAAGGACCAGTACTAATGATTTGTCACACGGAGAGACACAGGACCAGTAATAATGATTTGTGACACGGACAGACAAAGGTCCAGTAATAATGATTTGTCACACGGAGAGACACAGGACCAGTAATAATGATTTGTGACACGGACAGACAAAGGACCAGTAATAATGACGTGTGACACGGGCAGACAAAGGACCAGTAATAATGATTTGTTACACGGACAGACAAAGGTCCAGTAATAATGGCGTGTGACACGGGCAGAGAAAGGACAGTAATAATGATTTGTGAGACGGAAAGACAAAGGACCAGTATTAATTATTTGTGAGACGGACAGACAAAGGACCAGTAATAATGATTTGTCACTAGGGTGGACAAAAGACCAGTAATAATGATTTGTGAGACGGTCATACAAAGAACCAGTAATAATTATTTGTGACACAAACAAACTACCAGTAATATTGATTTGGACACGGACAGAAAAAAGATCAGTAATAATGATTTGTGACACGGACAGACAAAGGACCAGTTATAATGACGCGCGATCGGGCAGACAAAGGAACAGTAAAAAGGATTTGTGAGACGGACAGACAAAGGACCAGTAATAATGATTTGTGACAAAGACAGACAAAGACCAGTAATAATGATTTGTCAGTAGGGCAGACAAAGGACCAGTAATAATGATTTATGAAACGGACAGACACAGGACCATTTATAATTATTTTGGACACGAACAAAGGACCAGTATTATTGTTTTGTGACACGGACGAAGGACCATTAATATTAATTTGTGACACGGAAACACAAAGGACCAGATATAATGATTTGTCACTAGGGTGGACAAAGGACCAGTAATAATGATTTGTGAGACGGTCATACAAAGAACCAGTAATAATTATTTGTGACATGAACAAAGGACAGTAATATTGATTTGTGACATGGACAAAGAACCAGTAATATTTATTTGTAACAAGGACAGACAAAGGACATGTAATAATTATTTGTGACTTGAACAAAGGACCAGTAATATCAACTTGTCACTAGGGCAGACAATTGAATTGGGTTTTAAAGCGCACCAAAACTCGAAAGTGTATATGTCGCCTAACAGACATGAACATGCCAGGCTCCTCCACCATGTACATCGAGATAAAATATGGAAAATGGGCAAAGAACCTTCTCACTCGAACTGCAGAGTTGATGCAAATTTTGTCGTAGAAACTATATTTACGCTGGATCCACGTTTATTGTTTTTCTGCCATTGCTCTTTTGATGTGAGCACCGGAAACAATGCAGGGATCATGATGGAGACCTTTAATGAAAATGAACAAAAAAAGATAAAATGAACATGAATTTTGGGGGATTTTACGCCTCTGCCTACCTAGGGATCTGCAGTGGCCCTGTTATGTACAAAGGACCATTACTATTAATTTGTGACACGGACACACAAAGGACCAGTAATAGTGATTTGTGACACGGACAGACAAAGGATCAGTAATAATGATTTTTGACACGGACAGACAAAGTACCAGTAATAATGATTTGTCACTAGGGTGGACAAAAGACCAGTAATAATGATTTGTGAGACGGTCATACAAAGAACCAGTAATAATTGTTTGTCAGTAATTATGACGTGACACGAAGAGACAAAGGACCAGTAATAATGATTTGTGACACAGACAGACAAAGGATCAGTAATAATGATTTCTGACACGGACAAAGGACCAGTAATAATAATTTGTGACTAGGACAACGGACCAGTATTATTGATTTGTGACAGACAAAGAACCAGTAACAATTTTTTGTGACACAGACAGACAATGGACCAGTTGAATTGAAAGTTCAAACGGGCAGACAAAGGACCAGTAATAATGATTTGTCACTAGGCCAGGCAAAGGACCTGTAAGAATGATTTGTGACACGGACAGACACAGGACCAGTAATACGAATTTGTGACACAGACAAACGTTCAGTAATAATGATTTTTCACTAGGGCAGACAAAGGACCAGTAATAATTACGTGTGACTCGAGCAGACAAAGGACCATTAATAATGATTTGGGAGACGGACAGACAAAGGACCAGTAATAATTATTTGTGACACGGGCAGACAAATGACCAGTAATAATGATTTGTGACGATAACAGACAAAGGACCAGTAATAATGATTTGTCTCACGGGCAGACATAGGACGAGTAATAATGATTGTCACTCGGGCAGACAAAGGACCAGTTATAATGATTTGTGACACGGACAGACAAAGGACCAGTAATAATGATTTGTGACACGGACAGACAGAGGACCAGTAATAATTATTTGTGACACGAACAAAAGACCAGTAATAATGATTCGTGACACGGACAGACAAAGGGCCAGTTATAATGATTTGTGACATGGACAGACAAAGGACCAGTAATGATGACGTTTGACTCGGACAGACAAAGGACCAGTAATAATGATTTGTGACACGGATAGACACAGGACCAGTAAGAACTATTTGTGACACGAACAAAGGACCAGTAATATTGATTTATGACACTGGCAAAGGACCAGTAATATTGATTCGTGACACGGACCAAGGACCAGTAATATTGATTTGTGACACGAACAGACAACGGACCAGTAATAATGATTTTCACTAGAGCAGACAAAGAACCAGTAATAATGACGTGACACGGACAGACAAAGGACAAGTAATAATGATTTGTGAGACAAATGACCAGTAATTTTGATTTGTGACACAGGCAAACAAATGACCAGTAATAATGACGTGACACGGACAGACAAAGTACCAGTTATAATGATTTTTAGACAAAGTACCAGTAAAAAATGATTTGTGACACGGACAAAGGACCAGTAAATGACGTGACAATGACAGACAAAGGACAAGTTATAAATATTTGTGACACGAACAAAGGACCAGTTATATTGATTTATGACACGGACAAAGGTCCAGTAATATTGATTTGTACCACGGGCAGACAAAGCAACACTAATAATGACCTGACACCGGCAGACAAAGGACAAGTAATAACTATTTGTGACACGAACAAAGGACCAGTTATATTGATTTGTGACACGGACAAAGGAGCATTGAAATTAATTTATGACAGACAAAGGACCAGTAATATTATTTTGTGACACGAACGAACAAACGACATGAAATAATGATTTGTGACAGACAAAGGATCAGTAATAATGTTTTTTAACACGGGCAGACAAAGGACCAGTAATATTGATTTGTACCACGGGCAGACAAAGCAACACTAATAATGACCTGACACCGGTAGACAAAGGACAAGTAATAACTATTTGTGACACGAACAAAGGACCAGTTATATTGATTTGTGACACGGACAAAGGAGCATTGAAATTAATTTATGACAGACAAAGGACCAGTAATATTATTTTGTGACACGAACGAACAAACGACATGAAATAATGATTTGTGACAGACAAAGGATCAGTAATAATGTTTTTTAACACGGGCAGACAAAGGACGATTAATATTGATTTGTGACATACAAAGTATCAGTAATAATGTTTTGTAACACGAACTTAGGCCCAGTAATAATGATTTGTGATAAAGGACCAGTAATAATTATTTGTGACATGACCACTAATATCGATTTGAAAACACGGACAGACAAAGGACCAGTAATAATGATTTGTGACAGACAAAGGTTCAGTAATAATGTTTTGTGACACGGGCAGATAAAGGACCTGTAATATAAATTTGTGACACGGACAGACAAAGGACCAGTAATATTGATTTGTGTCAAAGCATTTAACTAGGTAAGTGTAAGTAATACTAAATACTGAATAGGATCCGTAGAAAGCAAACGTGATTTTACATTGGCGTGCAGCATTGACATTTTGGCTATTTTTCTTTAATAATTTAATTTTTTAGTAATTCATATTTTACGAAATACGATTAGGTTGTTATATATATATATATACCTCGTCGTCAGTATGTTTAGAAACCTTGTACATTTGTTGTAAAAGTTGGTTGTTGTTTGCGGGATAGCTATTTTAATTATACGTTGACCCAGATATCAGAATGTTTTATTTAGATATTTGTGAAGTATGATATATACATTCAACTCTTATTCAAACAATTCTGGTAATTAAACTATTGATTGAGAAAATCTGCTATTCGACATAACCAATGTAAATTAACAATGAACACTTGGAAGTTATTAACCAGAAAACCGTAGACCTATGATAGAACATATGCCATATGGGAAATAATAAGTTTAAAACTTCACAATATACAGTATTAAAAATACGATACTGATCATTTCAGAAAATAAATATTGATTTCACATACCTTATAGACAGAATGACGACATCGATTAAGCCAATTTCGAGACTATTCTGGTAATGTTGTTTTAACTGTAATAATAAAAAAAAAATTTGTTTCTCATGTTTATAGTATTTGTGACATGACCCTTGAGACAGGGATTTGAAACGCAATACCAAGTGATGAAGAAGTCACACAATATTAAGAACATTTTAAAAGTGTCATAGCAACATTTAATTACTTATTTTTGATGACTTTTGCGATTTTCGCTGTATTATTCAAAATAGATCAACGTAAAGAAGAGCACAATCTATATATTTTTCATGAAACTGGTAATGAGGGAAAATATGTTCTTTTTGTGGAAAATCTTAAATAAACAGTACAGTTATACACATACTACTTTTCCCGCCTCTTCCACGTACTTCCGGCATGTATATGTGTAAGCTAGGTCGTCAGTGGAATTGATCTCAAAATCAACCCATATCTCAATTTCTGTTTTCCTATTGTTATCTTAAATTTATCAAACATATTTTAATACAAAGTATAAGTTAAAACATTTATATAACTAACAATATTTCTTTTTATTATTAATTAAGCTCCACTTTTTTATATGACGAAAACCTGTCCACTGATTAGTAATTATATCTACACTACATTCACCATTTTTGCAAATTTTCCCTCAATTTGATTATTATATATTCTATCAATTTCAAACTTTTTTTATAAGAAGATAATTGTTAGACAATATATATATGTATTATTTAAATTCATAAAATAATGAATGTGGCCCAAATGGGCATGCAAACGATCTAATAGTATTTATATTAAAGGGGTTGATGCACTACTTTCAAGAGATTTATTTAAAAGGGCTTTGGATAACTTAAAAACCGTTGAAAGAATAATCAAAATGCCATGAAAAATAAAGGAGATACGACCTATTGAAAATTTTGCAAAAAACATAAATGGAGGCGGCCTTCTTGGAATGATGACGTCATCGCGCCTTTTTAGCATACATGTCATATTGACAAAATATATTATAAAGCAAAGAAAATCACTTTAAAATGATTAAAAATAAACATACAGATGTAAAATGTATAAATTGTATGCCTATTTTTCATTTGCAGTGATTTTCTTGCTTTATTACTGGTGATTTGTTTGTGCGTGCTTTAAAATCTTGTTTGAAAATAGTGCATCAACCCCTTTAAGAGATTACTTAAATAATAATTAACAGATAATGTATGGTGCTGAGGTCCATATGCAAGTTTATGGACCGAAGCACCATACATTATTTGTTATATTATACCGAATCTGACCAACACATTAAATCAATACGTTTTATGATTTTTACGTTTTTTTCATACGTCCGTTAATATAGCTATCGGACCGGGCGCCCGGTAAATATGCAACTTTATGGACCTGATGACGTCACATTAAACAAAGAGTGGACTATGCAAATGAGGTATAATATTATGCATTAAAAGACATGTGTCATGCAGATCTGTAATTTTCTGCCTGAAAAAGTGGTGACCTAATAAATGTTGCTTTATCAGGCAGTGACTTTGTGTTTATTGTACGTAAAGTTATCTGACGTCATGAAGAAAAACAATATGGCGGCGTCCATGTCAAGCGTAACATTCTGTTAAATAAATAAAAATAAAAAACCATTCTGAAAAAGTGGATAATCTACTCAAGAAGTATTTCGCAGTTATAACGTAGCGACATTCTAGAATAATAAATGTTCATAAAAACACACGATAACCTGATCCATTCACCTTAAAATATAGTTGTAAATGACTAAATAGACTGCCGACAGACTGACGGACAACGGATATTGTACTACTGCATATATTGTTTGTCATTTACCAACCAGTAATATATTGTCTGACATTTACCAACCAGTAGTAATGACAGACGGACGGACAACGGATATTGTACTATTGCATACATTGTCTGACATTTACCAATCAGGCATTCAAATGAAAACGAATTGTGTTTTACCTTATGTATTTCAAGTTATCAGCAAAAAGCAAAATAAAAAATATATTTATATGCATTCAAAATGAAGCCGATGAAATAGTATACTATAAAACCAGTTGACTTACCGATAGTTGACGGAGTGGTAAGTGGACGAAGAGTGGAAAATTTGGTAGACGGTAAACATTTGGTGTTTGTAGAGTTATCTGTCCACGAAGAGTTTGAAGCTTGGATGTCACATACCAGAGTGTTGTTTTCGGTACTTACCGCACCATTCCCATAACAACGTCCGTCAATAAAGCAGAAGCCATCCTACATATACAAAACCAAGATGATACATAGTTCTGAAACAAGCAATGGTATTATAGGAATAAGTGTTGAAAAGACGATCCTGTTGGAAATAGAAAACGCAAACAGAGAAAAAAGTCGACTCGTTGCCGGTTCATGAGAGGTAAAATCAAATGCAACACCTATCTCTTCCTTACACCGGCTTAAGCGGTATTCTTCTTTGAAACAATAAAGATAGGATTGTAAAGGACACCAAACGACCAGCAAGTAATAATAAAACAGATTGTTTCACCACGGATATATATACTTTTAACTTCCACCAAACATCACTAAAGGAACACTTATATGAATTGTCAAACATACTGAAAAAGGGATAAATAGAGTGAGTAAGATGGTACTGTTATTAACACTTGTTTAAATCATCAAATACAGTATTAATTTTTACTATAACTGATACATTATTTAACACTTATCTTGGAAACGGAAAACACAAAGAAGAGAAAACAAAGTATCGGACTAGTTATCGTAAGTCTGTTCATGAGAGGTAATATCAGATGTATTAGATAAGTTATGATAGTTACGTTTATTAACTCTTTTATTTAAAAACTATACTATGAATTCAATCAATAAATACAAAAAGGGGATCCATTGGAAGCAACAAACACGGAAAGGGGGAAAAGTAGCAGACTCGGTTTTATTCATGCTGTTCAAGAGAGATAATATATGGTGCAACACCATTCACACTCCTACCACAAGATGAAATAGTAGCATTACAAATAACCATTAAACCACTTCTTTAAGTAATAATTTAACGAGTACGACGTACACAGGTTTAAATTATGCATATGTGTAAACGGCTATCGTGTCGCTAGAATTCGGCGACTTAAACGAACTTTAAAATAAAAACGTTGCCTATTTTCATATTTAATTTATCAATTAATAATCACACTTCAATTCACTCTGTTGTTTCTGCTGTTGCCACGGAAACGTGATATTGCATGCATTATAATTTGCCCTTTTTACATCTTAAACCCGTGAGTTTATAATATGCGTTTGATCATGAAAGGAAAGTAACTTTGTATGATATATTAAAAGGAAACAGTTTCACAAGATAACAGTTTTTCAGCAACTTTATAGGTGCTATAAAGGTGTTACGGTTAAGTTATTTTTTTCATATATTAATTAAACACCTATACATAATTCAATTCTTTGCATTTTTACATTAAGAAAAATAACGTAAGCGTCTTTTGAAGTTATTGAATTAGGCGAATTGACGAGTAGTATATCTATTAATCCAACGAGTTTAATGAATTCACAGCTAAAAAAAAACTCGAATGTAAAAACTTTAATTTATCACATACAACTCATACTACATATTATGTAAACTCTCCAGGCCAGTTGTGTCATATTTCTACAGTAATACGTTGTCTACAATGCATTATATCTCATGTAAACAGTATTATTCCCATATAACCGTTTTTATACAAATCACATGTAATTCCATGCATATTAAATAGGCTATTATTTTAATTTATGACCTTTGTGTAGAAAAGTGATTTGATCCTCAATTGCATATCTATTAGATTAGCATCTTTGCGTCATGGTTTCAATAACCTGTTATAAATGTAGGCTTCATACATGACCAAACCAGCGGTATGTGTAGAACATTATAATATGCCTTAACAACAGACGAACATTTCACATCGCTTAATATTATATTCTCGAAATAAAAGCTTGTAACAGTGAACTCAACTATTGTCACCTCAAAAGAGGTTATGACCCTATCATTTTGCAACGTTTAGTGGTTGACCCATTTACAGTTCGCCACTATGCTTTCCTCTGATTGTGCGATGACCGGACATATTGTGGACCATATGATGACGTTTACCTAAATACTTACAGGACGGTAGCGTCTTTAATCTTTTCTTGTCGTACCCTTAGCGGTTTGTTCTCTTGTTGCTCTGACTTCTTCCAAATAATTGAGTACTTACTTTGTGGCTTTTTCGGCTTTTATGTTTTTTATATTATATATGCATGATCATTTATGTGTATTACTTATATTGATTATTAATACTGCCTTGTTATAACCTGGCGGGGATTTCTTTATTTACACTTTCCCGTTTATTTAGATGACAATAAGGTAAGAGTAAGGTTTGGTGCACCCTAGAACCTGGTTTAAACCCCCAGCGTCATTTTTTTGTCTCTGACGGTTTCAAGGCGGTAGCCCTATTGTCAACCCTTGTGTGTTTGTGATCGTTCCTTTTAATCGTCTTTATATATAGTTGTTCTTTGTGTCTCTGTGTGTTTGTGGTTCCTGGTCAATTTGTATATCTACTTTTATACATACTTTCATTATTAATTAACAAACATCATTTTAGGCCTTATGCAAAAACACTTATTCAGCACACTTAAATAAAATCCGCTCATCTAATTTGAAGAATCAGATTATTTTAATCATTGAACAAGAACAAATGAGCAAAGTTTTAAACCTTTACACAATAACAAAAATACATTATAATACATGAAGTTCAAATTGCATACTATTTTCATCATATCCGCTGGTGTTATAATACGTTTGTCATGTGGACTCGTAAACAAATAATGGTGGTGCTTCGTTACCAACGGAAGGTTGAACCATTATTATTGATACATACATCGTATGACAACCCAAATGGTGACTCAGATCGTGAAACTGTTTGGGATGAAGACCATTAAAAACCATGTCCATGGAGTGAAGATAATAGCAAGAGTATACCTGAAGTTCAAATACTATAGAAGTTGCATCATCTTCGCTGTTGTTATAGAAATGTTGGCACGTGGAATCGTAAACAAACAGTGGTGCTTCGTTACCGAAGTTTGAACCATCATTGCTGATAGATATATCGAATGACTTAACAAATGGTGATTCTGTTTGGGATGAAGTCGAACGTCTTGACCTTATTATAGGTAGAGGACATACAGCTTCCATCAAAGATGTCGTCTCGCCAGGTAAACGGTATTTACGTGAAAACGTCCGATGTCCATTTTGGTCAATCTGTATTAAATAAAAATAAACTTAGCGATAATACGAAACATTGCATACACAAATTAGAGAAAGAAGCTTTATTTTATCAAGTGTATTTGCATTATGTTTTGTATATATATATTGTAAACTACAATAATGAGAAAAATGGTCCTATATAAACCACATCAATCGAACCCAATGTCACCGTAGGTCCGCATTGTATCATAAACCGAAATACTCGTAAGAACATATGTAATCTGTCAATGTAAAGGACAATACGTAACGAAGTGTGGTGAAGACAGGCTTAATGTCTCAAATTGTTTTGGTGTTCGCTTCTATAAGAACGTGCAATGCTAAGAGGTGCAGTTTTAATAATTACATTTTTTATCTTGCAAATATATAATTGTTATTTTTGTTTGTATCGATGCCTGTCTTTGGTTGACTATATTCCTTGAATGTTACATTTCTTGTTCGACTTTTATACCTACTTTCGTCAAGAGTCCAATGTAATCAGATACTCTAATACTTTTTCATATTTTTATAATATACATGTGTAATGTTTGCATACTTATTCGAAATGAAATAAGTTTAAATCAACAACTATCTACTAACATGATACTCTGTCAGATGGCATGTCAGCTTTTGGTCCAGAAATATTTCCCCAAATGCGTATACATGATCACAATGAACGTCCCTTTCATCACACATCCCATTGTCCAGCAATCCGTCGATACGGGGAGGTTTAGTGATGTTTAACGAGCAATCGTAGGATCCAAATCCCTCTTCACATTCACATGTTCCTGCATAATCACGAACAGAAACGAATATAGACATTTGATATAGAAGCAGACTAGGTTGTATAGCACTAGTTCATGAGAGTAATTTAACCCTTAACCCGCTACATATATATAATGGACTGTTTTTTCTTTGAATTAAGACCATTCCATTTATGTGACAAAGGGGTGTTTTGATGGGAAATGAATGATCGACCTACTCGCAGGCTGATCTGGGTTTACAATGGCCGCAAAGGTTCTTATAGTCGTGCTTGATGTTTAAAATGCAATGTATGCACGCTTTCTAGCATCGGCTACAGCGAAATTTTTCTTTAAATCCACGAAGATTGAGCTCGATGAAAATACTGATATTGATTTGTAGTCGGGGATGATAATACTGATATTGATTTGTAGTCAGGGATGATTATACTGATATTGATTTGTAGTCGGGGATGATGATACTGATATTGATTTGTAGTCAGAGATGATGATACTGATATGGATTTGTAGTCTGGAATGATGATACTGATATTGATTTGTAGTCGGGGATGATGATACTGATATTGATTTGTAGTCGGGGATGATGATACTGATATTGATTTGTAGTCGGGTTGATGATACTGATATTGATTTGTAGTCGGGGATGATGATACTAATATTGATTTGTAGTCGGGGATGATGATACTGATATTGATTTGTAGTCGGGGATGATGATACTGATACTGATTTGCAGTCGGGGAGACTTTTGTCACCGTCACACATTTTTGTTGTTCTGTTGTTTTAATGTGGCCAGATACAACCTACATAACACAGTAAGAAACGTTACTAAACAGCGGGTTTAGTTTTGGTGTTTGCTTCTGAAATATGTTTCTTATACACCTTTTTAAAACTATTTTCTGTGTGCATCTTTATAAAAAACGACATTCAATTCTTTTGCTTTTTTATGCTTTACTCTTTATTAACGTTATAAACAATGCATACTCAAAATAACCTACGTATATTGCAAACTAGATATCACATTAAATTATTTGTCAGGATGCAAAAATGAGATAATTGGTCATATAGAAACCACAGTGTCTAAACGCAATGGCATCTTAGGTTCGCACTGTACTACCAACAAGGAGCAGTATTTAATTAATTATACAATGAAACAGACGAAATACAACAGAAAGGGTGGTAATCAACATTTTCTTAAGATAAAATATCATCGAAATAAAAAATACCATTGCTACAATTCCCGTTGCCATGACAGTCAAAAGGGCATAACTGTTTTATCTCCTCTAAAAGACTCTCGATGGCCTCAGTTATGCTGTCAAAGTCGATAGAATCGTCCTCATCTGCCGACGTAGATTCATTCTTGGTAGCCTCTTGTCTAACAGTCGTGTTTCTGTATATCTCGTTGAGACAACCGTCCTGCATTGACTGCAGGGACAGACTTGACCACTCTGTGCTATTCGTTAACTGAAAGGGTATAAATAGAAAAACACAAAGTTTGTTACCTACTTGGTTAATTTTAGGCTCTATGTACCAAGTGTATTTTTCATCGGGTACACGGCCTCGATTCGAAGTAGATTTATTTATCATTTCTTCGTGACTTCTGAACGCATTTTGATTAAATAAAGCACACACGTACCTCTACTAAGCAAGCTCTGCCAACACGATTCTTCTTGCACTTTCTAAGATTAGCCCAGTCAATAAGCACTGAAAAGGGAATTCCTTGGAAGCAACAAACTCAACACGAGAAAAGTAGTATACTCGGTTTTATTGAGTCTCCTCACGAGATTTAATATAATATACTACTCCCCTCACGCTCCTAGCAAAAATTATTGGGCTTGATGATTCCAAAGGATAAGTTATAACAACACTGATTTGTAGTCGGGCGACGTTTTACGATCGCCACACAACACTAAACAAACGCTAGTGTGAATGTCAATAAATACTGGAAAGGTGATCCATTGAAAACAACAAAAGAAATAAGGGAGAAAGTAGCACTGGAAACCTTCAAAACTGATGAAACAATCAGGTCGCTTCAGTTCGGAAAGTTTAATTAATGTAATCTCATGAGCAATCACTTCGTCATTAGCAGCAAATAACAATGCTAGCTTAGCAGAGGTATGTCAGCAAAGCTTTCTTTACCACACGTTGTGTTGTAAATTGTCCTTTTCATTGTATATTTAAATGGCTCTTTGTGATGCCGTTCGCACCTACGCTGCTGCTGCGTTTGGGTACTGTGATTTCTATAGGATCATTTCCTCATTAATTGATGAAATCCGTCCAGTATTCACAACGATATGACTATAAACCTACTTGAATAGAGACTTTCGTTTTTACCACTGCCTGTTTCAAGGCGGTAACCCTATTGTAAAACATTTTATGTTTGTGAGATCACATTCTTTGCCTCAGTCTTATTTATCCTTGTCAAGTTGTTGTTTGTTTCGAGGTGTATTTGTGGTAGACTGTTCTGAGTGTTCTCCTTGTTTGCTATATTTTAAATATATACTTTTATACGCCATTTTTTGTGCTTTATTCTTACTATTGATAAATCATCGAGCTATCATCCATGAGCCATCGACCTTGTCAAATATACTAGATTTCAGTCTACAGCAGCGATCTACAAGGAAACAAACACGTGGAATATCCGTTTGATTTGGTAACATGTTCATCGAATAATATTTACCAGAATATCCTGTACACAGTTGTCTACTGAAATTCCAGTATGCGTGGATGGAACCTGCTGACATAGTGCAAATGCCTTGCTTTTGTTCATATAGTCGATGCAGAATACCCTGGCGATATCCTCCGTCCAAGGACCCTCCGCATTCTGAATTGACCTCTGAAATAGGAGTATGTTATGTGAACTATGTACACATATTTAGTAATTTATATACGAGAGTATGTAACTTTGTTCTGTGTTGTAGTTGTATCAAGTATTTCTAAGAGCAGTGTGCTTCATGGGATATGACTGTTGTGTGTAATAAAGCGATTATTGATTTCTATATTATGATATTCCTATCGCAACTCTTTTAAAAATTATTTGAGGTAGAAACAGTATATTTTTGTATAGTATTTGCGTACTTTGGATTTTCATTCTATGCAGTATAATATTTTTCTTCCATGTATATATAAGTTTCTATTTCCATGAATTTCTTTGATATAATGCTTAAAATTGTTGTTTCTGAGTAATAATTTGTTTTATATGACATGCATTTTATTTACTAATTTTCATGTATTTTAATCATTGTACAACGCCATTGAATGTATACTTTGTATGTAGAAATAGGCGTTTAATCAAATAATAAAGTTTATAAGTTTATAAGGAATGGGTTCTATATTTAAATTATTAAGCAATTTTTAATTGAAGTTTAAATTCACTATTCGCGATATTCTCTGTTGTACGAATTTTAAGTGACGGGCCCTGCATTTTAAGTACCCAATTATTCACGTTGTTTATGTGTTATCTCAAAAGTAAGTGGTGCTCTGTACGTTAGTACGTTTCTCTGTATTGCATGACGTTAAAGAGATGGACCCTGTATGTTAGGTATGTGTTAGATACGGTGTTCTGTGTTGCCTGACGTTAAAGTGATGGGCCCTGTATTTGCAATGCAATATTCATGGAGTTCTGTGTTCCATGAAGTTAAAAGGATGGGACATGTATTTGCATGGCATTATTCACGTTGTTCTGAATGATGAAGAACATCAGTGACTTTTCTCCCCTGATAGTTTTCTGAAAGCAACTTAGTCCTACCATTTGGATAACCTCATATTTATTGTTGTTTCTCTACATCAGGATGCATTTCAATACTTAATTATGAACCCTTGCAAACTCTTGTTTTTGAGTACCATTGAGGAAAATTACTCTCAAGTATTTTCATTTATGAAAATCATAATGTTTGAATTATCATGAATTATCATCGTCTAAATGTAATACAATGATAAACACAAAGATATTCAAATATCAGGAACAAGTCGAGAGTAATGATAACGCTGGAAGGGAGGTAATTTACAGGTCACTGATGTCTTTCTCTTTCTTGCTTTGCATCACTTCAACTAGGAATTTGGTTTGTTTAGAGTAAATAAATGGGATAAATGATCATAAACTACAAGTAATCGAAAGTTAAGCATATTTATGTTTTTTGCTTTAAAGCAGTATTTATTGATATAACAGGATTGTCAGATATTAAAGTATGACTTTCCACTTTAAGTTGAAACTGAAATGCCCATATCATTCTATTATTGTATTGATAAATTGTATTAATCGATTGATAGATTGTATTACTCGATTAAGAGTAACATTGGCAACAAGCTAAGGATGTGTTCCTGCTGGGCAATAAAAGGTTATACATCTAATTATGCAGTAGTTCACTAAACATGTACAACTTTGGGACTTTTGTTTTACAGGAATGTGTGCTAGTTTTTATTTAAATAAATAACTCCAAGCGATCATTTTGCCACTGACCGTTCTATTGCGGTATCCCTATTGTCAACACTTTTATGTTTGTGATGTTGCATACTTTGCTTCCATTTTCACTTGTAATTGTTGTTTGTGTTGAACGCGTGTATCTGGTTGACTGTGTTCTGTGTATACTACATTTCCTGCTTCGACCTACCTTTCACCTACGTCTAGATATGTCGGACTAAATTATAGTGAATACGCTTATTCATGTACTAATTCGAAGTCGGAAAATAGGAGCAACTTACTTTAAACCGTCTTTTAGCTACATATTCATGTGATATTCTGACAATTGGGATTCTCGGTTTCTTCGTAAGAGATCGAACCGATCGTCTGGATGATTCGTCCAAACAGCTATGTGTGCCGGTGTTGACGCCTGGGGTACATGTGTTGATGCTACTCTCACAAGGTAGTTCACCAGTCAATACGCTAGCATCGCTGTTACAGACACACACTGGGAACAGCCAGGGTTGTAAATCTAAACTATACACTGCTTTCGTAAACATATTAAATTGTGCATCTACAAGCCAACTTTTGATGAAGCCTGTTGGATCTGTGAGAGTACTGACAGTTCCATTATTGTAGAGGAAATCGTTTGTCTGATCTCCATCTAGAGTACCACAGAGACCCCGACTATGACCGTCTTGATCGTGTATGGAGGGTTGTATACTGATATCTATCGCCCTCCCTCCTTCCGGTCCCATCCATGGTTGACTATCGATCCTAGCTCGCATTGCTGTACCGTATGGAAGATATATCTGTAAAATATCAACGTGTTTTCCTAAATAGCTGCACTAATACAGTTATAAAATCAAAGTACCGAAGGTACTGAGAGCATGGTGAACTATGATGAAATTGCGTCTTAGAATAATGTCGTGTTTGATTACACTGAAATGAAACCGGAACTGGATTCAAAATCCATTCTGTTTCTTTACAACCGTTTTGATAAATCCCGAACAAGATTTGAGAAACCGGGAATCCTGCTCTCGGGATGGATTCGTGAAGATTCAAGACGGATCATTCGGAACAATTCGGCCAATGATGCTACGAATGACAACAGATCAGGCCTAAAAAGAGTGTTTGTTTCGGGTAACATCTTCATAAAAATTAGGTAGGGTAGGGATTTTTTTTTATTAATTTGTTTTTGTCCTCAAACTTTGGATGGCTAAACAGAACCTTGGCTGGACCTTGGAAAAAGGTGTGTATTGAATGTTCCATGCATTAACTGTTATTTCATTTAAAAAAAAGCATTCAATAGTAAATAAACTTAATAAACATGACAATCCTGTATTACTAATCAAAAGCTGTTCTTGTGTACACTGGTCACAGATAATGTTTTGCCATTTGCAGGCTTTGAAGGCAGATTTAAATTCAATGATTTCAAGACATATTAAGGCTTTTAATATTAAAATTTACCCAAGGGTTAAAATATTCATAAAGACCAGGCATTCACAATTTATTTTTTATTTACCAAGTAATTTATATTAACTTGCTAACTAGGGTTAAACAATAAACCACATTAAAAATACACTCACAAAATATTAATGACTAGTAAATATTTCCGTGTGTTTACTCTAATTATTATTTTGTTCATGATCACCTCATTTCATTCACTTATATTTACATTTCTAATGTAAGTACTTGTATAACACATACAAAACTAGAAACATCCATTTGACCATGAATCACATTTTAATTGCTTCACGCGCACTTAAAACTATGACGTTTCAATAAAAAACAACTGACGTTTGACGTGACTATACCATAAAAGGTTAGGAAGGCGAGGCTAAACGTTTACGCTGTCCCATTTGTCGTGATAAATATAGGTGTTATTCTGCATTTTTATCAATTTAGAGAAGCAAATGGTTGAGAAACGGGACATATGGGTATTGATTGAGTACAATAATAATATAAATATAAGGAATACATTTTATTTGTTTAACATTCATGGGACTATGAATAGCATCTGGTCGCGAGCAAAGTTAACAATCCCTTCTGGATTCACTTACTTTGACGTGACCGGATGGTATTCAGTGCCATGAATTTAAAAAATAAAATGTATTCCTTAAATACATTGGATTGAGCAATAATGTAGTGGTTTAGTGGTAAATGTACATTCTGGCCTTTGGCCGAAAGCTAATAAATTGAGTAAACACATAGAAATGTTTATTGTACAGGTCCCTATGGGTCACAAAAGTAGAAGCAAACATTTTTTTAGGCCTCAGATTATTGAGATAAAGCCAAAAAAATAGGTGTGTTTCCCCTCGGCCGACCGACCCTAAACTTTTATAAGCAAAACAAAAAAAATCCCTACCCACCTACCCTATTTTATTTAGAGCTGCTAGGGGAAATACACCTCTTTTTTGGTCAATTACAGATTGTGTATCTTATGTTGTTTTTTATATATATCACTAATTTTCTTATTCATTCAGATTCATTTATCATATCAACAATCAATGCTATACAGAACTACAGTATTCCTAAAATCTATTTTCAGTTTAAGCATTTGATTATAACGGATTCATCAAACCGTTTTCGTTTTTTTTGTTTTGTTTTTCTTTGCATGGTGTTTTACGCCATTTATCAACAGATCAATTAGTTATGTATGGCGGCCAGTTTAATTGGTGGAGGAAGACCTCAGCTATTTGAGACGAACTCCGATACAAAATTCCCCGACATTCCGTCAAAGCTACGCAATTTCATCTAATGGGATTCAATTTCGGTACAGTCTGGCGGCGTTCTGTTCTGTCACACATGTATTCATAAAACATCAAAGACCATATAATATGTTCAGAATGTAATGACCTCCTCTCAAAGAGACGCGCATGAAAGGTTACCGTCCGTGTTATCGAGGTATAGACAGGCGATGTGTACCAGTAGGGTACCAGATGAAATTTCGCGCGCAATTGGAGAAGGAATTACAAAGGATAGTTGCTTATGCGATAACCATTAGTGACCAAAATTATTAAATATTATATGAATATTATAAAAGCCATGTCACAACATATATGTATAGTTCTTAAATATATAAATCCAAGAAAGATGGAAGATATGCGTTTGATGGTGTTGCAAGAGAAATAAATTATAAAATTAACTGGTTACAAATCTCAATAAACTATCCTAGGAGAGAGATCAATACGGCGTATGAATATATTGTCGGACATTTTATGCAAGATCACGTGATGATCACGTGATGATGATGATTGATCTATTTAAAGACCGCACCTCAAAACGATGGAACAATAGATGAAATAGCTACATACACAATATATAACTTAAACAATGTATCGAAGAAATTATTTGAAATTTCTAAATGACATTACCATATTTGTATCCGCACTAGAAAAGAAGAAACACCTGTTAAAATATGGGTCTTCTTTTTCAGGCAATGCGTCGACTCATCAGTGAGGCTGTAGTTAGGATTCGTGAAAAAACACGGTAACTATAGCTTGGTGAACAAGTTCACCATGCTAAAAACGACTTGCCTGGATAATTTCAGACGCATCTTACAACAAATGTCCATGAGCGAAAGTAATTACAGCTCAGAACTGAACACATTTCAATTTCGATAAATACCAGAGACGTTAGATATCTTCTTATCCCCTTACCCTGTTCCACCCTTTTTGATGTTATTATCGTGTCCCTGGCAGTGGTTGTTTCTATCTGATATTGGTGAGTCTGACTCTCCATACAGTCAGGTTGTCCAATCAAAAGTTATTTTCACGTGCATGCTATTCTAACATGTACTGTATAAGATTTAGTTTTGATATTTGACGTTGATATTGGTATCCAGCTCCGTTGACCTTTCAACTTTTGAGCAGAGTACCAAATCGGGCATAAGAAACGAACTCAGTATATCATCTGGTCTCGTAATGGCAAGCCGACAACAATGTTGATATATCTTTAGCTTATTACCGTATATGTCATATCATTTTCCTTCTTAACTGACAGTGTGTTGTCACCACAATGTTTGTAGCCGATGTCCCATAGTCCATCACATACACTGATGACGTAAACATCTCTTCCCGCTTTGACGGCCACTCCACAATTACACATGGCCGGGTTTGAAGCTGTTGTACAATGTGTCACTTTGTGCTGGATCTAAAAAACCAGTATTAAGTTACTGTAACATATTTCTAAACTGTTAGTGCAATGTATAGTGACGGTATCAGTATCATATCGGACTACACTAAACATAAACATACACATATGTGCTGAATAACAGTAAAGGTTACTAACCACTGACCGTTAATAGGCGGTAGCCCTATTGTCAACCCTTTTGTGTTTGTGATTTCTTATTTGGCCTTTTATTCATCTTTAATTTTGTTCTTTGTTTCTGTGTGTGTTTGTGGTTGACTGTCGTCCTTGAATGCTACTTTTCCTGTTCGATTTTTATATCTATATTTACATTTTCAAATGTTACAAACGAATGAAAAAGTAAAGACAGATTCGTGTTTCTTGAATAAGCTTTAACGTATTATTGATAACATATTTTGTACCTCGACATCTGGATATTTGGAGTTTTTATACAGTGTGTATACTCCGTCTGCTCCGTCTGCTTCATGGTGCTCATATTGGCTGTAAGTTAATTTTATTTCATGAATCAATGCTGGTTAATTAAAATTGACATGTATTCTGATGCCCATTATAAGTCACACAGTTACAGTGTAATTTATGAATTAAACGTTTAAAATTTAAGTTACAGAAACTAACCCGCCAAATAACAGCAACATTTTACACTACAAAGCCGTTTATCAAAAACAATTTTTATCCAGGTGTTCATGTCATACAATAATGTATATGTGCCGATTAAACGTGTAGTTTTATTCCCAGTTTCTTAAAATGTCCATGATTGATTATACCTCGTCCTCTGTATGTATAGAAATGGTGTACATATGTTGTACACTTTGGCTGTTGTTGGCGAGATAGCTACTATTTGAAAGTTCAGTAAATGTGTATTGGCCATTTGTGTTTCATTACTTGATATTTTGTAAAACTTCTAAAAGACAATGATCTGTTTAAGAAGGTTGAATATAATGTTTTTAAAATAACCGCGAATTGGTTACATTAGATAACAGTGGTAGATACAACTGGACGAAACGCACCTTCCATCAAAAGTATACATATGTGGATCGTTCCTGGCTGCACACACTTTGCCTCTCCATTTTCTGTCTTCCTCAGGTAGAATATCGATCTTTATATAGACAAATATATTAAACAACTTCAAAATAAGTTAAAGACATTCTGGAAGAAAGATGAATATACTCTGAGTTCATACATTGTTACTTTTCAATTTCACCATACCGTTTATTTATAAAATAGTTTTACATTGCTTAATTACAATCTGGTTAAATACATGCGTCATTAAGAAATCCAACAAATATATATTTAACCGATATCTATTGACGCCACGTTATTCCAGCAAGATAACATACCCTGTATTAAGATGTGTAAAATGTGTTTTTTACCAGTGTGACTTTAATTGAACACTATACACAATTTTTAGGAATTTTGAGACAATCAGTGTTTGCAATTGTTAATTAATATGCTTCCTTTTCAAGATATGCACTTACTATTATAAATAACTTTAGCAATAAAATGTAATACACGTATAATCTGCAGGCGCGTTTTCATTGATCGTCAGGATATGTATGATAATCGTGTTTATTTATTATAATAACATAAATATAAATTACGTTTATGACCGGTAGTTTATAGTCATTCCACAGTGGGTGCTCTATTGAATTAACAGTCTGCAGAAAGACCTTGAAGCTGCCAGACACCCCATATTGTCCCGTCTCTGCAGTGGTAACGGCAAGGCGTTGTGTCACACGGACGGCGTCTTGTGGAATACTTATACCACAGGCTCCTTCTCCAAATGCCAGACCGTTACCTAAATTGTCGAAGGGGACATAAAACCATTAGGTACATTTAACATACATAGGTGAGTACGAAGAAGCCTAATCCTTTAATGTTTTTTATGTATCATACTTAACAATTACCTTGTTATATATGCATGTAAATATATGGTTAAACTGGGTGTGTTTGGTTGGCTGTGTATTTGACTACTACACTTTGTCATTATAAGGACCGAAATATTAAACAAAAATTACTCTTGACATTGACTATCTTATAAAATAATAAAGCAATAACAGTGATATGATCATAAAATAATAAAATGACCTAGATGGTGCTTAATAAGGCTTTTATGGAAATGAATAGCTAAAAGGGAACCCTGGAAGAAATCAACAATAGAGAAAATGTGTAGATTCGGTTTTATTGAGTATGTTCATGATACTGTAAGGTGCAACACCTCTCACCCCCTTGAACAGGTTTAAGTGGTATTCTACTTTAAAGCTACAACGATTGGGCTTGAGGATCCCAATGGACTAGTAAGTAATAACACTACTGATTTGTAGTCAATGCCACTTTTCACAGCCATACACAGCACTTAACACACGCTGGTGTGGAAGTTCTTGTTTTATGTTAAATCATAGTGGACACTGTTTGATTATAATAGAAAACAATTATAGAAATATAGCTTTCCAAAGAATGCAATTGATTTTATTAAACAATGGCCACGACATATAAATATAAACTACATACTGTCGCAATTTCCAAAATCTGGAGTAGAAGACACCAGACCCAATTTACAGTTCGGGGAGATGCATTGGAACGGAACAGTCATGATAAGTTCTATGGATTTCGTTTCTCCTCTTCTCATCGTCATCGATGGAGTGAGGATCTGTATGCCGGCGAAAAATGGCTCGGATATGCCCGATCGTCGCCCTGGTCTGCCACGGGGTACGGTATATGCTCTCGCCGCACACGTAATCTGAAATAATGTTATACGAAACAATATTGATGTATATCACCATTACCATCTGAACATTTGTTTCAACGACGGATGTGTATGATTCATAATGTTATGTTATGTGAACAATCATAATATTATTACGGCTATACAGGTATATATATATACTCAGTTGCAAAAGAAAGTGGACACTGAGTTTTGTTTAGATTTAATTGTATAAAGTTTATTTAGAATTAAATTGACAAATTCCAAAATGAATATGCCATGTTTGGTACCAAAGTTTTTATCATTCCATTGCCAATATCATGTTGTCATTTGTCTTTCAATAGGTCGAATCATTAAGGGACTGTCGCTTGATAAATAGGATAGGATAGGGTGTAAAGTAAAATTTTCAAAGTGTCCAGTTTCTTTTGCAAATGAGTATATATACTGAGTTATGAGTTATATACCCAGCTCAGTTGCGAGAGGATATGGGTGTAAAGTAAAATGTTCAAAGTGTACACTTTTTTTTGCAACTGAGTATAGAATGTTTGGGCATTGTTAAACAATATTGACCATGTTTTAAAGGTGAATCGAACAAAAATGTATAATTTTCTCAAAATTAAGAGCTTACTAACACACAGCTGTACTTAATCTCTGATTTAAAGACTGCACTGAAATTATTAAATAATCGAAAATGGTCGTTACTGTAACTAATTTCGAATATAATAATCATAAACAAAGAAACCATGATTAATAGCAGTAATGATATGCATTTTAAAGTTATCATTCTGTATTTCTCAAAATGCAACAAATGCTATACATTTTATACAAATTGTGTTACTAAATACGTAGAATATTTCGTGTTCGATTGTTAAACCCTAAGACAAATATATGATGAACGCATTATTTAATTTCTAACAAACACACTATTGTTAAGTCTGCGGGAAAAAGAAACTTTACATAATATTAATCTAAAATGAAAATTTTAAAACTTAAAATTCGAATATTTTGATAGATGTTACTTTTAATTATTGGTTTTATTTACAATTTTACGGGTGAAAGATTAGGATTGCTCAGTGAAAGAATATTCATAATCACTAAATATTAATAACTCGAAACACAAAAATAACTGTGACATTGAGCCATGACGTGATCGAAGACGCTGACGTCATTTCCTGAGAACGTTCTGGATTCTATTATAAGGAAATGCTCCAGTCATTGGCATCATCCTCTGAACGACACGCGAACCATCTCGGAAATGATTTCCCTCTATAAAACCCAGCAGTTAAATAATATATATTACTAGTCGCAACAGGCGTAAGTAACGCTTATAGGTTCGTTGACACTTACACTGATTCCCATCACAATTATGTTATTTCTTAGTTCCGACTCCTCCAGATGCAGCAGAGTTATATTTGACCTATTGCAATATCCCTTTGTAAACGTGTAGTGTCGTTCACCGTCAATATCCCAATATACTTGGTAAAACAGGTCCTCTTCTGCCATATCGAAGTTGCAAACAAACGTGACGCCATTTGCATATGTCTTTACGTCAATTGATGCCTGTCCAAGCTCATGAGATGGGGCAATACCTAAAAAGATTGCATTTCTATGGCACTTAAGACAGGACAATGTGTACAAACATTGTTTGTATCACGTCACTAAAGGTTTAGTGCAAATGAGTGTATATAAATGATCATATATTTATAAAACCGTAGGATTTTAATCAACGGAAATGACAACGAGAATGTAAAATATACGAACCATCTTGTCCAGTTCCTGAAAATAATGAAACACACTGATCAGAATAAACCACATTAATATCCTAATCGTATACTTAACGGTGTTTATACAGTTCCACTCTGTTATATATCACGTTGTTCATATGGTCCTTATCTTATATATTGCATTGTTTATACATATATCTTAGGTTATGTCCTTGTTTCTACAGTTACCTAACCTTATATTTGACCTTATTTGTACATCATCGACTCAGCAATGAATATCACAACTTAGAGTTTGAGTCTTTGAATGCTACATTTCCTGTTCGACTTATATATCTAATTGTAACATGTATCTTTACTATTCCTTTTAAAAATCCTTTTATAACAAACTAAAATATTGATCCTAAAACGGTCAAATTCTAACCATATAAACAGCATGTCAGCACAGATAAACTAATCAACTGATACAGTTAACTTGTAAACAAGTATGATTTATTTGTGGTGATCCATACATAATGCGTTTTAAAACAAGACAATTTATTATCAATAATACAAAGTATGCTACTTGTTCTCTCTTATGTGTAATCGTTTATTTACAAGGATCTCCTTTTCAGTATTTACTGATTGTAATGTTATACTAAATCAGAAATACCAAAGCAATATCCACTCTGTTCATTCTGCGATGGACCAAGTCTGTACACAAACAACTCTTGATTGCATTTCTTCACTTGTATGTCGTAAGTATGTGTGCATGTTGAGTTGACGCTAATCTGACAGGCTGTTGTATTAATCAAACCGTCTTGTATATTTGGAGTAGGTCCTAAATATAGAAACAGCACCATTAGTGTACTGATTGCATTTATAATTATGTACACATTTGTCAATTTGAAAGTATGGTTTCGAAGTGCCGTCAGCATTATCATGATGCGAACGATTCTGGCTGCGACTTTGACCAATTGTCATCTTCGACTCGGTAAAACACAGTTTTTCACAAATAGAAATCGGGGTAAATCCCATGTATACATATACATTAACATGCGGGGAATACGAGGTAATCACAAGCACTCGAGTATTACATGTCATTCCTACCAGAACAGGTTTAATGAAATCAAACAACAGAGTTCATTGTTGCGGCTTGAAGTCAAATGGAGTAAAATTAAATGCCTATTATGTTTCAAACATTTAAATAAAGCAAACACATTATTTTAATTTACCATTTGCGTAGATTGGATACTGAGTTCCACAAGAAAACAGCTCTGGCGGTGTTTCCGGCATGGTGTTTTGTCCAACGTTGTACCACCTGAGTGGCAGTCTTGAGTCATTATATCGCGTGAACAAATGCTCAGTCACGAAGTTAACGTACCGGAAGTCCAGAAAAGGTAACTGTTTATAATGCACGGAATCGCAAGGATCTATCTCTTCCTGGTAACCTGAAACACATTTTGAGTTTGACAATATTGGAGGCATATACCATTTTATATGCAGCACAAAAATGTCACACAGAAATGAAGTGTAAATATTACAAGACACTCGTGGTATAACAACAACAATGATTACACGTTAAGGCACGCTTTCTGAGGTTATGCTTTTGAGTAGTGTGACAAATGGAATTTGTTATTTAACCTATTTCTGAAAACGACATGATGCTCGGCAAGCAGCCGCATCGCATTATATTTGCCTGTTGTATCATATCATATTTGCCTGTTGTGGCATACCATACTTGCCTGTCGTATCATACATATATTTGCATGGCGTATTATATCATACTTGCCTGTCGTATCACATCATATTTGCCTGTTGTATAATATCATATCATATTTGCCTGTTGTGGCATATACTTGCCTGTCGTATAATATCATACTTGCCTAATGTATCATATCATATCATATTTGCCTGTTGTGACTTATTATATATGCCTATTGTATCATATCATACTTGCCTGTTGTGGCATATACTTGCCTGTCGTATCATATCATACTTGCCTGTTGTATCATATCATATCATATTTGCCTGTTGTGTCATCATATTTGCCTATTGTATCATATCATACTTGCTTGTCGTATCATACCATATTTGCCTGCTGTATAATATCATATTTACCGCTTGTGTCATATCATATTTGCATGTTGTGTCATATCATACTTGCTTGTCGTATCATATCATATTTGCTTGTTGTATCATATCAGATTTACCTGTAGTGTCATATCATATTTGCATGTTGTGTCATATCATATTTACCTGTTGTATCATATCATATTTGCCTGCTGTGGCATACCATACTTGCATGTCGTATCATAGAATTTGTGCATGTCATATCATATCATATTTGTTTGTTGTGGCATATCATACCTGCCTGACGTATCATATCATACTTGCCTGTTGTGTCATATCATATTTGCCAGTTATGGCATACCATACTTGCATGTCGTATTATATCAAATTTGCCTGTCGTATCATATCATATTTGCCTGCCGTATCATATCATATTTGCCTGTCGTATCAGGCCATACTTGCCTGTTGTATCATATATTTGCATGTCGTATCATATCATATCTGTCTACATGTTTAATAGATTCAATAACAAATGAGCACAGCTATACGATCCTATACATAGTTCCATTTGTTAAACAATTATGATTTTATTATATTTGCCAATAATTAAATTGTATTCCGCATAGAACAGTATAATTGATAACTTTAAACCAGCCAAATTACCGTGATTTCGAATTACAGAAACATTGAATATATTATTAAGAACATTGAACCTATGTTACTGCGATACATTTGCTATTGTAGAAGAGGTAGCAGCGTAGTATTTTCTTCGTGAATTTAACAAATCAAAAATAAACATTTTTTATATAGATCGGTCATTTAATATAAACATAATACGTACTGCATTCTACTGCTACATCTTCGTCATGACCACAGTCATGTACTTTCCATTCTCTTGCTCTACATTCCGATATATCGTCCTCTACTCCCAAACAGTAAAGATCATCTATCAAGATGTCACCAGAGCCCGCTCCAAAATTACCATCGTATCTAAAAAGTCTGAAAATGCGAAGAACAACATATAAATAACTTGATGTAATTGAATCATAACTGTACACTCACCGATATACAATGTTTGATAATTGTCTGATTTTAATGGTGCGTGGTGGTGGTATGTCTGATATAAATCTTCATCCGTCATCTCATCTCACTTTGTTGCTGTTCCAGGATAACTTGATATAATGTATAAATGGGACAAACACACCATTTTATTTCATTTCACGGAGTGAATACACGAAACAAAAGAGATTAAATATTGAGAAGGTCATTTATAAACAAAATGACAATGCAAAATGACAATGTGAATATTGCCAAATAGTACATGGCTAATTCCACTACTAACATCAAAGGTGGCGTACATACTTAAACGCTGGAGCATGCGTAAATGCGCACACTACATATATTTGGCTCCACCTTCTTTTAAACACCCAATCAACAATTACTAGTGATACATTACCGTGAACGCAGTATAAACTATATACTTCTAAAACACCAACTAGTCGAGTATTGTAGACGAAAGAAAAGCAGTTGTCTATCTTGGCGCGTTTATAGTTGCAAAATATAGAACAAAGTAAGAGGTTATAATGAAACCTCCAAACACGTTTATCAATAACATTCTAATTTTAAACAATGATACACACACACATGCAGGTACTAAAGTAGTAAAGGAAATGAAGCATCCACAGAACGAAGTCCGTCAAAAACACGCTATTTATAAAAATACAAGTTTATCAATTTATAAAAAATGAGATATAGGGTCCTATAGAAACCACAGCGTCCGAACGCAATGGCATCGTAGGTCCGCACTGTACTGCAAACAAGGACTTGAAAATACAATGAAAGAGACAAAAAACAACAGAACGGGTGGTGAAGACAGGTTTACCGACTTGGAACGGTCAGTAGGCAATAAGGCCTACTGGTTAGCTTGAATCGATTTAATATGCGCACAATTCTCGCTATTATCCTGTCTTCAGCGCCCAAAAAGACAAGACAGTGTAAACAAGTGGCGAACAGTGTTGACCAACGCTGATCAGCCTGCGTATAGTGAGCATGTTGATCTGGGCCTACACTGGTCGTAACATCAATGTTTGTGACTGCAGCAGCAAAAGGGTTAAATCTACCAAAACAAATCATTCATTGATTATCCAACAAACTAATATACCTCATTCAATACGTAGTATTTTGAAGATCACAAACATGTTAATAGTTGAACGTATTGCGTTCGTCATATAAGCACTTTAACCAAAATATTAATACATCAATTTGAAATGGTATATTTCTGGAGACTGATCGCATTTTACTATTAGCTTCAAATATACGGACAGAGATAATCATCAATGTATAAATATCAAAAACAAAGTTAGCTATTATATGAAGTATTTGTATAATAATATTTAAATAATAAAACGGGTTTGCAAACATTACCCGGATGTATATCCCATCATGGAACATAACACGAGTGAGTCATCGTCATCAAAATGGTCATTACAAACTGTTCCCCACTGTCCGTTATATTTGACCTCCACTCGACCTTTAACGTTCTCAACTTGAGTAGGATCTGATTCTACTTCCGTGTTGCGATTCATAATGCGGACCTCTGTATGTGCACCTTAAAGTATATTCCTGATTGATTATATGACTTTCGAGATAATTTTAATAAAACATACACAGACCAGGTTCGAACCATACTTTCATTTCATTAAATTAAAGAGTTTCTGAAAGAAGAATTAGATATTTATAACTTCTGATATTCGAGAATGTAAAATTAATTTAAACTGTAATGACATAATTATCTTTTTATTTTCCGTGTTATTGGTCAATAAGGATTTATAATAATTACCCTTCCTTCTTAAGAATGCTGTGGTTACATTATTTCAGTTGTATTTGTACATCTTTTTAAATCCTCTATAATTTACAATTACATAAACCACTAATGATAATCTTCCTACAGCAACAACAACAACAACAACAAAAACAACAACAACAACAACAGCAATACCGAAACAAATCGGAACCCAATTTTAAATCTTGATTAAACCTAATACCGTATAAGCATGTTTCATATTGTTCTTATATTTATGACGTCAAAGATATTTAACATAATATACAACAAAATAGAAATGTCTAGGAAACAGAAGCACCATTGATATTCATGCGTTATATTTTATATGACCAGAGAATTGATTGATTGAATCACGGCGTATAAGCAGCTACTCAAAGCGCCTGGACATAACGCAGACGTTCGGTTTCGTTTCAAACATCAAATGCAATAAAACTATTCTTACGACAATTAATTCCGACATCCCGTTCATGCCCACACGTGCTTGTCAGCCATTCTGGAGATTGACACTCAAATAGATCCCCCTCTGTACCACTGCAGTTCAGATTGTCTAAGATGACATCTCCTTTACCAAGACCATAGTATGCACCTGAGTGAATACTTATTTTTCTGGTAAATAAAGCAACAGTGACATATGTAAATTATATATTTGTATATTTGTAAATGCAGATCAATTGAATGTATATTATATATTTAAATACAGTAAAGACATCCCTCTGAAGAAACAAACACAAACAATAGAATAAAGTGGTAGACTCGGTTTTATTGAGTCTGTCAATGAGAGGTAATATACGATGCAACGCTACTCAAGCCCCATAGCACAAGTAATAACACCACTGATTCGCAGTCGCCATGAGACGTTTTACCGCAACCACACTGAACTAATCTAATGCTAGTTTGAATGTAAATAAATAAGTAAAGTGGATCCTGTGGAAGCAACCAACACAAGCAAGAGAAGAAAGTTAATGAGTCAGACCTGATTTCAATTAGACCGTACATGAGAGCTAGAATGGTTTGCAACACCTCTCAAGACCCCCATCACCGGCGGTATTCTACTTTAAAGCCATATTGACTGGGAGATTAATGTAGGAAATTATACGTACCCATTGTATTCGTTTCTAAACCCAAGAATTGTGCAGATAGTTTCTGCGTCGGCCATGTCGAACCCTTCATCACAAACACTGCCCCATCTATTGTCATAGTACACCTCCACACGACCGGAATACTGTGTCCAACCATCAGACAGTCTCACTGGCGTGTCTGATACAAGACACATATGACATGGGTTGTGAATGATCTAGTCATATTTGTTTTCAGTTCTTATTAATTCTTTAATCACACATGCAGTTTGGTAAATAATATATTTGTATTGGATAACCTAGTCAAATGGTACATGTATATGTGAATTTTAAAATACATTATAAAATATATGTAATGACTTTAACCCTCGTGAATCAGAAAGCGTACCAACAATACAAAAGGTCAAACTACGTTAGCATGTATCCAAAATTATAGCAAAAATCCTATATAAAAATATAGTAAAAAGGTCATGTTATGATACAAAGCATGTTTTAAGAATGCATGGTATGTTACATTCTTAGAACAATGACAAATACATACTACATTGAACACCGATATCTCTTCCGTGATTGCAGTACGCGTATGGACTTAACCAGTTGTACTCGGCATTGCACTCCGATATGTCCGGTTCTGGCCCTGTACATTTAAGGTTCGATATGGTAATGTTTCCAGATCCTTCGCCGTAAAACGCCCGCAGACGAACTGTAACACTTCTGCAGATGAACAATACAATATAAATAACAATAAACACAATTACAATAAATAACATAACTAATAACCTGTTTCGAAGTGGTGTTCTTTTTATCACTAGTTATTATTGATAAATACTGAAAAGGGGAACTTCTTAGAAGTACCAAACACAAACAAGAGAGAAACGTAGCGGACTCGATTTTATTGATTCTGTTCATAAGAGTTAATATAATTTGCAACACCTCTCACTACCCACCGACTTAAACCCTTTTGTGTTTGTGATGTCGTTTGTATGTATTATTACTTTAGACTTCTTGTTTGTCTTTTTGCGTGTTTGTTTCTGTGTTTTGTGGTTGACTGTCCTCCTTGAATGCTTCTTTTCCTGTCCGATCTTTTTATATCTCTTTAAAGTTGAACATAGGACGATATACATATATACAATCGATATATGTTAAACTAATAATTAAACAAACTGCTAAAAAAGTTTATGTTGTACGTTACCTTTGCGACGATGCAGCTTCTCCTACTACATTACTATTTTTATTACTGTCAATTATACTATTGGAAGTTTTTCCTGTGGTGCCTCGAGTATGTAATATATGTGTCTTACACTTGCTTACCCTGGTCTGTCCGATAATATAAGGTGAACATGTTAGAGACCTTATTACGATAAAAAAGCTCTGTGGATGTGTTTTTTTATACATTTTTCTTCACTCCCTCCTCTCATGCTGTCCATCATTCGACATCCCATTAAAATATGAGAGGTACGGTATTAAAAGGCAAGAAATGATTTTATTCCAATGATAATGATATATTAAACAAAGAACAATTACGAGTAACTACAAAAATATATAATAAGCAAGTCGAATGGGCCTATTAATGAATAAACGTATCTGTAAGAGTTATCAGTACCACTAGTTATAAATAAGTAATCTTTATTTACTTCTGAAACGCCATTTTATTAGTGTTATCTTGTATAGGGCATACGTTCAACGAAGAAATATATTTTATGTGTTGAACCTAATTTCAAATAACATAATAATTTAAAATAAAACAACAATTTGCCTTTATATAGTTAGGTTTATTTTTATTTTGTGACTATTGTGTTACCTTGTACTGTAACCCAGCATTCTGCATATAACCATTGCGTCTTTCACATCGAAGTCATAGTCACAAATTGTACCCCAGGATCCAAGATATTCAACTTCTACTCGACCAGAGTAACGGCTGGGGCCATCGACTAACCGGACAGTTGTGTTTGGTCCTATATTGAACGAAACATTTTAATAACACTTTCAAGGATGTATACATTACAGTAGGTGTCAACATGAAGTGTAGGTGTACGTGTAGGTGTCAACAGGAAGTGTAGGTGTAAGTGTAGATGTCAACAGGAAGTGTAGGTGTAAGCGTAGGTGTCAACAGGAAGTGTAGGTGTCAACAGGAAGTGCAGGATTCACAGAACGCAATTATAAACAGACACATTTGAAAAAATAGGGACCGTGGCTTTCACCAATGCTTGTATCATGGAACATGAAACAAGTCGCAGTTTGCTTGTTTTAATCCATCCTGATCTAAACTTAATTTTGTGTTTACCTACCTACATATTAAGTGGCAATAAATACTGAAATGGTGATCCCTTGGAAGCAACAAACACAAACAAGAGAGAAAAGTAGCAGACTCGGTTTTATTGAGTCTGTTCATAAGAGGTAATTATAAGATGCAACATCTTTCACGCCTCCTAGCATCGGCTTAAGCGATATTCTACTTTAAAGGGACACACGGCAATCTTGAAGTATTTGAAATGGGTGTCTTGATTTATATATTCAGTATCATTTTTACTTTTACCCTGGTTACATTTAATAAATCAAATTTTAAGTATTCACTATTTCGTCTTATTATACTATAAGTTTTAATATATTACTGGTGCAATAATATCAAAAATTAATAATATGCAAAAACAAGTGACTTAATACAATTCTTATAATTAACAGTAATGACTGAACAAATGCAATTTATGTAGAAAAACTAACGGGACGCCGCTAGTTTTTAAAAAATCAAGATTGCCATGTGTCCCATTAAAGCAACACAGAATGGACAGTAAAACGACTCCCCGCGCTTGCAATCAGTACTGTTATTCATTCTATCTTTGGAGATTGCTGAACCCGATACTTATATTTAATTATCGGTGGTACTTTTTCATTTCTTTTTGTTTTCTTACTTAATTTTCGATTCAGTGGTTCCACTACTCCGGCCGATTAAAGGCTCTGGGTATTGTTTAACCACTTATAGGATATGTTGTCTGATTTTTAATATAGTCTTTTGACTGTTACTTGTGATATGCAGGCTTCATAACCGCTGCTCCCAACTAAATTCCATTATGTTTATTTCGCTCTTCGAGGCATTAAATTTTATTAGATACTGGGACCATACGCCGTACGACATGAGGAAGAAAGATACTCCATGTCCACCGCCATATGCATGCCATCTTCGGGATGGTTAAAATTGTGTACTATTGATTTTATTAATATTGAGTTCTGCTCAACCCGGGGCTAGAGGGCGTGAGCCGTAGCTAGCATATTTCACTACCGCTCATGAACAGTCTAAATCAAACCGAGACTGCAATATTTCGTATGTGTCGTTTTCGGCCGTTTCCAAAGGTCCATTATCATACTCTTTTTGATGATCCCAAAGGAACAGTAAATAATAACACTACTGTTTTGTAGTCGGGGCGACTTTTTACGAGCGCCACACAGTACTAAACAAACGCTAGTGTGAATGTCAATAAATACTGAAAAGGTGATCCCTTGGAAACAAAAATCAAGAGAGAAAAGTAGCAGGCGTAAGTATGAGTTCCATGGCGATTTTATTTTAAAATCGTCTTCATTCCGATTTTTGAAAAATCGCTGAGCCCGAGATTTATTGATATCGGTGAAACATTCTCAAATACTTTTGTTTTCTTACTTGAATTTCGAATAGGTGGTTCCACTACTCCAGCCGTTAAAGGTTCTGAATATTATTTAATCAACTTCTAGAGCTTGTACTCGAGTTGAGGACTTTAATATTCGTAACCTTTGTATAACTAAAAAGTTACTCAATCAGGGTTACCGTTACCATAAACTTCGTAAAACCTTTGCACAATTTTAGTATCGTAACCCTGATCTTCTTTCCAAATATACAAGTAATTTAAGGACTCTTCTGCGACAAGGACTATCACAGCCTGACTTCTATGGTGATGTGATTTATAAACTTCGTAAGATTCTTGGTCATGATCGCTTTCATACTATCTTTGTTAAACTTGTTAAAAAGTTTAGCAAAAGAGGTTATGACCCTATCATTTTGCAACGTACTGCATGCTTGTTGGTGGACCCTTTTACAGTTTGCCACTATGCTTTCCTCTTGAATTGTACGATGACCGGACAGACTGTGGACCCTATGATGACGCCTACCTAAAGCCCATTGGGACGGTGGCGTTTGATGTTTGTCTATGATCTTTCTTGTCGTGCCCTTAATGGTTTATTCTCTTACTGCTCTGGCTTCTGCCAAGTCATTGAGTACATTCATTGTGGCTTTCTAGGCTATCGTTTTTTTGTATTATATTTACACGAGCAGATTTGTGTTTTACCTTTATTGCCTATTGATGCTGCCTTGTTGGTTAGAGATTAGATCATGGCGGGGATTTCTTTATTTACACTGTCCTGTTTTAATGGGATGACAGTAGGGTAAGTGTGAGGTTTGGTGCACTCTAGAACCGGTTTAAACCCCCAGTGGCCTTCTTTGCCACTGACCGTTCCAAGGCGGTAGCCCTATTGTCAACCCTTTTGCGTTTGTGATGTCGTTTGCATTTATTATTGCTTTTGCCTTCTGGTATGTCTATTTGCGTGTTTGTTTCTGTGTTTTGTGGTTGACTGTCCTCCTTGAATGCTACTTTCCCTGTCCGATATTTTTATATTTCTTTTTAGGTTATGTTGCCTGCTTTTTAATTTAGTCTTTTGACTGTTACCTGTAATATTTAGGCTTCATAACCTCTGCTCCCAACTAAATTCTGTTTTGTTTATTTCGCCCATTGTTTTCTTGTTTAGGGCAAAGCTTATTATTAGAAACTGGGACCATACGCCGCTGGCCATGGACTGGTGTGAAAATACCTTATTGTAGGTTCCATTTTCACCGTGATATGCATACCAATTTCCGGATGGCTCAAATGTCTGTACTATTGACTTTTTAAATATTGAGCTCTGCTCATCCCGGCGCTAGAGGGCGTGAACGGTAGCAAGCAATTTTCACTACCGTTCAATTAAACCGAGACTGCAGTATATGATTGTATTTATCGTGTTCGACGACTTCCAAATTTCTCTTTTCATACATTGTTTTAAGTACGGTTGAAATCGCGTCTTAGTGTTTAGTGATATACGTAATTGTTTGTGTATGAATATTAGTGAGCTTTAAAATAAAACAGATGTTACTTACGACAGTTGATGCCAACTCTGTAACCGTAACTTGTTGTCGCAGCCCAAGGGTAAGACGCACATTGGTCCACATCCGTTTCGTTTCCAGTGCATTTTAAATCGTCAATATTCGTATAATTGCCATAGCCAAACTTTTCTTTCTCATATATTGTTGCATTTCTAAAAATAATATTGGTGAACAGAATCTAATTTCAAGGAAACGCTAGTATGTTATTTGCTTCAACACAAGAGTTGTTTAATTATATTCCTGAAACATGTATATTGTCTGTTAAACAATACCATTGATTCAATGAAAGCAGTAATTTGTTGCGAAGATAGATAAATATACATCATTAGAAGTTACAAGAATTGAATGGAACAACCACAGCAGTTACAGCCAAAGAGAACCCTAATATAGGGTGCGACGAAAAAGAGAAACCCCGAGGGAGGAAAGTTCATGTACCTGCCTTCCTTTTAAAGTTTCAAGATGCACTCATAGAATCCCACTTGTTTGTCCAGTCAACGCATATCAGCAATGTGAAGCATAATTACTGACTGTAGAGGGGTTTATCACTTAACTGTGCAACACGATAGGGTCGTATACTTTTCTGACGATTTTTTTGATTAATATAGTACACGTCACAAACAGCACACATAATATGCGAAAACATGGACAGTTTCGATAAAAATATAAATGCAATGGTCCGACAGGAATTGTAGCATTCACATAAAGAGCCAGCAAAAATACGAAAATATCGCCAAACACGATAAATACAAAAAATAACTCGATATTTAAAGTGCCAACAGTACACAAAATTGAGCCATCCCGTAGATGGTATGCACATGACGGTGAACATGAAACCTTCAATGGGGTATTTTCATACCATTCCATGGCCAGCAGCGTATGGTTCCAGTTTCTAACAAAACGCTTTGCCCTAAACGAGAAAACAATGAGCGAAACCAGCAAAATGGAATTTAGTTGAGAGCAGAGGTTATGAAACCTGTGTATCACAAGTAACAGTCAAACGACTTAATTAAAAAGCAAACAACATATCCAAAGGGGTGATTAAACAATATTCAGAACCTTTAAAACGCTGGAGTAGTAGAACCACGAATTTTAAATAGCAAGTATTCATGGAATATACGTTTACGCTCCTTTTCTGGGTTTATGTAGATGTAAATCTTACAATTAGACAACCTATATCTAATAAATCTGCGTTCTTACTTTTGAGATGGAAATCCTATTTCTCTGCAGACGACTTCAGCGTCATTTAAGTCAAAATGAGTGTCACGAACAGATCTCCATTGACCTAGAAACTGAACGTCCAAACGACCTCTGTTTACATTTAAACCATCCAAAAGTCGAACGCGTCTATCTAAAATAATTAAAGGCGATGATGAAATATAGAGAAACATTCCCAAATATACGAACTGCGTTGACAATTTGAAAGTCGTAAACAAAACTATATATAAATACTGTGAGAAATAGAATACATCTTGCAAAAACTGTTTTAAATATACGCATGGGAACATTATCAACCAAATATGCTATATCAAAATTACCTTTCAAGTACTTTAACTTTAAAATGTCTTCGTCAAAAAATACACACAAACATTGACATTGACAAAGCAAACCTATATATATATATATATATATAACAATATAAAATTACCAAAGTGGCAAAAGACGAAAAATAAAAAGGAATGGATGAACTGCTCTAAAACAATATCTACAATCGTGCCTTTCAGATGCCAATGCAAGTTTCTAGAGAGTATTATAATGGAGACAAGCATAATATATATGGGAGTGAAAAAAACGGTCCTGTATAAATCACAGCACTCAAACGCAATGACACCGTAAATCTGCAAGGCACCACAAAATAAGCAAATTAAATATACAATGAAACAAACAGTGGTAAAGTCATGATTATCGACCTGGAATTAGGCCTACTGTTAAGTGTAAAGCGATTGTACGTGTACACAATCTCGCGATTATCATGTCTTCAGCGCTAATATTAACAAGACAGTGTAAATAAAAGTACATCCCATCAAAATAAATTCTCTTAACAATAAAATCCACATCCAGAGATATTAGGAGACTATTCAGGTATACGTTATTGTAAATATATATAAAAAAAAAATGGAAAAACCTCAGTATGTCTCCATCCTTGTATTGAACAACAAGACTGTATTCTCCACTCCACTCCATATCATCGTGCGTTGACAAAAAGACAAATATATGAAATCCAGTACACTGACATTTTATTATGTACATATTAATTATTAAAATGTCGAATGTACTAGATGCCGTATAAAGAAATATAAAAAGATCGGACAGGGAAAGTAGCATTCAAGGAGAACAGTCAACCACAAAACACAGAAACAAACATGGAAACAGACAAACAAGGAGGCAAAATTAATAATAAAAGTAAACGACGTCACAAACACAAAAGGGTTGACAATAGGGCTACCGCCTTGGAACGGGCAGTGGCAAAGTAGGCCACTGGGGGTTTAAACCGGTTCTAGGGTGCACCAAACCTCACACTTACCCTACTGTCATCCTATTAAAACAGGACAGTGTAAATAAAGAAATCCCTGCCATGATCTAATCTCTAACCAACAAGGCAGCATCAATAGGCAATATAAGTAAAACACAAATCTGCTCGTGTAAATATAATACAAAAAAACAATAGCCGAGAAAGCCACAATGAAGGTACTCAATGACTTGGCAGAAGCCACAGCAGTAAGAGAATAAACCATTAAGGACACGTCAAGAAAGATCATAGACAAACATCAAACGCCACCGTCTCAATGGGCTTTAGGTAGGTGTCATCATATGTTGATAACGATTTACAAGAGTCATATTCACACGCATTAACAATTGTTCAATGGTTATATTAGATGACACATAAGAACCAAACGGGAAGTGTATTCTGCCCTCACAATTATATTGATTTATATGGTTCTTCTATTTAAAGTGCTCCCTCCCATTGTAACAAGTCAGGCATGATATAAAGTGTAGAATTGAAAGATATAAAGCCATTCACATAACTTACATGTTACATTAAAACATACAGCAGTAAAACATTAGTGTATGCCATATGTCCAAATTAAAGAACTAAATAAATATATACATGATATATTTTCAATCAGTTGTAACAAAAGATTGAAAAATAAAAACCCTCCTGCGTATTATAGACCAAACAATTCCAAATCATACGTATAATTAATATAGTGTTAAACTCAACCAATATCATTGATTTATTTTGGTTAACTTATCTGTATAATATAATATCAATAATAATATTATAATAATATCTGTGCTGTCTGTATAATTCACAACTTTGAATCAGAATCAGATTTCACGTCCATTCAAATGCATTTCGAAAAAGTAATCCATATGAAGCAACAGATACACACACAAACAAGAAAGAACATTAGCAAATTACTTCTTAATATGTTTTTATAAGGTTCAATGTGTGACAGAACCTCTCAAATAATAATGTTGTTTTGAAATCATGCTTTTAAAAGTTAAGTTCATACTTATAGATATACATTACATTATCATAGATTGCATACTGGTTACGTCCAGCTGGAAATGTTGGTTTAAAAAGGGTAGCATTGTACAATAGTAACAATGATGTAAATGAACTATTAGAGACAGTAAATATGCATTGACCGAGTCTGCTACTTTTATCTCTTGTTTGTGTTTGTTGCTTCCAGAGGATCCCCATTTCAGTATTTATTATTAATTCAAACCCTAACCCAAATATTTCACTAAATTAATTGCAAGCATCTTTTGTACAGGGTTAACATATTTCAGTTTTCAACATCCTCAAAAAAGGGTCAACATTCGCATTATATTCAGCTTTGACATTTAATAAAGTGTAGCTAATAATTTCTTCTTTTTAATTCATGAAAGAGGATATAAACATCGAACAGGAAATGTAGATGTAAACATAGATGAGGAAATGTAGATGTAAACATGGAACAGGAAATGTAGATGTTAACATGGAACAGGAAATGTAGATGTAAACATCGAACAGGAAATGTAGATGTAAACATCGAACAGGAAATGTAGATGTAAACCTCGAACAGGAAATGTAGATGTAAACATGGAACAGGAAATGTAGATGTAAACATCGAACAGGAAATGTAGATGTAAACATGGATGCGGAAATGTAGATGTAAACATCGAACAGGAAATGTAGATGTAAACCTCGAACAGGAAATGTAGATGTAAACATGGAACAGGAAATGTAGATGTAAACTTGGAACAGGAAATGTAGATGTAAACATCGAACAGGAAATGTAGATGTAAACATGGAACAGGAAATGCAGATGTAACCATCGAACAGGAAATGTTGATGTAAACATCGAACAGGAAATGTAGATGTAAACCTCGAACAGGAAATGTAGATGTAAACATGGAACAGGAAATGTAGATGTAAACTTGGAACAGGAAATGTAGATGTAAACATCGAACAGGAAATGTAGATGTAAACATCGAACAGGAAATGTAGATGTAAACATCGAACAGGAAATGTAGCATTCAAGGATCACAGTCATCCAAAAACACGCACAGAAACAACCAATAATAACATATATAAAAGGTTTGAATCCCTGACAAATCTATACATTTTGTGTATATTTATATTTCAAACTTTCTAACCCTAATCCTACCTTCTTATTTGAGAGATGTTGCAAATTATAGTATTACCTCATGAATAGACTCAATAAAGCCGAGTTTGCTAATTTTCTCTCTTGTTTGTGTTTGTTGCTTCAAAGTGATCCCTTTTCAGTATATATTTCTTACTGTCTTTTGCGAAAATACAGGATTTTGCTCAACATACATACCGCTGCACCGTACAGAAACATCTCTGTCATGTCCACAGGTGTACTTTAACCAGGTGCTGCTTGTAGGACATTCAGATACGTCATATTCGGTACCAACACAATATAACCCTTTAATAACAATTCTACCTATCCCAATGGTGCGATTATTACTCACGACACTGGAAGAAACAACGTTTCCTTTTAGCATTTAGCAATTGAGATTTTTGTATACTTACAATTAAAACAATATTTCCATACTTATAGCATATTTGAATAGATACAAACAAAGTCAAATAAAGGAGTATATTATTCAAGTTATGATTGGTTCGACTATTGTATGAAAACCACATCTTTAAAAATCGAAAAGGGAATTATGAAAATCAAAAAGGAAGGTAGCTAATATAGATATAAAAAGCGAACAGTAACATTAGCATTCAAGGACGACAGTCAAGCACAAAGACACGCAGAAACAAAGAACAAATTTAAAGATTAATAAAATGCCAAATAAGACATCACAAACAGAAAAGGTTTGACAATAGGGCTACGCCTTGGAACGGTCAGTGGCAAGAAAGGCCGCTGGGGGTTTTAAACCAGGGTCTAGGGTGCACCAAACCTCACACTTACCCTACTGTCAACCCAATAAAAAATCCCGCCATGAAATATTCTCTAACCAACAAGGCAGCATTAATAGGCAATATAAGTAAAACACAAATATTTCTAACATTATATTAATCAGCAGATCATCTCCACCAACTGGCAAAGAAACATTAATTTATTTTACTATACATTTACGACACCCATCACAGAAACGTACCCAGTTTTAAAGCCTAGCATATGACATATTACACTCGCATCTATGTCATCCACACTGATATTACACACGGTTCCCCATGCTTCTTGGTAGAATAGCTCCACCCGTCCAGACGAATTATTTGGACCATCAACCAGTCTCACCCGTGTGTGAGGTTCTTTACGGAAACAAATAAATATACACATACACTATATCGTATTGCTAATGCTCTAATACTCTTACAGGCTAATTGGTTATATTGTATTAAATTTCACGATAAGTAGAAATAATATCAATGCCTACGTTATAATTTTGCATTTGATCAACCGTTTTAAAATCAATGTCAAAATCAAACTACTGTTTGCATTTATAATTGAGTTATAGCAGTTGCTTTATTTAAACCTGAGAGCACAGCAAACACTACATGAGAAGATATCTGTGCTAATGGTGCACTATTTTGTAAATACGTTACATAAAAGTCAGGTTGTAACAGTCTTTGTCGCTGAAGAGTTCTTAAATTACTTAGATGAGACTTACGTAAATGCATTTACGTTAGCCCTTATGCGGGAGTTTATTGTTAAAAGATTGCCCTAAAGGTCAACTTGACTGCATGCTTTGAAAAATTATACATTATTACCTTCAACACATTTACAGTTCATATATAGATAAGGAGAATTCATAATGTCTTAGGATGTCTTGATATGGAATTTCAGCTATTGTTGTCAATAATACGAGTATCGATACTATTTGCGTTCTGAGAATTATCAACATATAACTACCATTTATAACATAAACTAAATGATCCAAAATATGAACAGTATGTCTAGAAAACGTAGCTCTTACGACAGTTTGCTGCTGCATAGCGACACGATGTTGAAGATTGTTTCCACTCTGAAGAATTACAGACGAGGAGGTCTGTTTCGTTTCCAGTGCAGTTTAATTCTTCTATCCAATTCGATCCGAATCCATGATTTCGTTCAGAAACCATGACTGGACTGGGTTGTAAAGCATTCCATGTTACTTATCGTATACATACATTGTTAAAAGATTATTAAAGATATAATCACTGAAATATAAATTATGTGTTCACAATAGATAATAACAAACAGCGTCACAGAGCTCTAAGAGAATATTTAGTTTACCACACGTGAATAAAAACAAACTGTTTTAATCGCCACATTCAATATCTGACTTGAGTTTATAGTATTTATAATTTATGTGCACACTATTTGTGTCACACGTTATTCATCGATTAATATCATAAAACAAATCTCCGAGATCAGTGAGTGCGCCCATGTTAACTTTTTCTCTTAATACGTACCGTCAATTTACGGAGTAAAGCTTTACAGGACTTTTGAAATCTACTTGCCCTGGGCTAGTCCCCAATTTTAATTTTCTTGAAGCACTGAAGGGACAGTGTCCGTAACTTTTAGCTCATAAAAAATACTATGAGAATGGAGCTTTGGAAACGGCCGAACACGATACATACGAAATATTGCATTCTCGGTTTGTTTGAGACTGTTAATGACCGGTAGAGAAATGTGCTTGCTACCTCTCACGACCCCTAGCCCCGGGTTAAAACACATATTAATTACGTTCACAAACATATCATCCTAAACATTATTGAATATTTACTTATTAAAAGCAAGATTGTTTGACGGAATTCTATCGCCGTACAATAAAAATAAGTACCGCGTCGCGAGTTTGAACTAGCAGTCCAAAATAAGATTACATTCGCGGTTGATACTAGTGTGCGCGCAATAGTCGACGTCGCTCCTAACTCAGCTAAGAGGACCATACATATTATGCAATACATACAATGTAGAAAAACTAATACGCTAATTGAAGTCACGTGATTAGCAGAACATGTGAATAATGTGGGTTCCACATTATTAACAACTTTTTTTGCAAACTCACGAATGTATTACTGCATTCTTGTTTGGGTCTATTCTCATGTTTTCATGTATTCATTTCACTGAATAAAAATAAGACAATTATTTGGTGATGCTCAATATCTGCTTACTTACGGACAGTAGCCCTTTAAGACCTCCGACAAAGGTTATATATATATATGTCAAATTGAGTATTGCGTGTGTCAATATCGTTTAATTTATTTAAATATTTATTTACTTTAAAAGTTCTACGGATCAACACAAAAATGACATTAAATGCAACTTAGGACTTCAAATGATACTTTCATTTATAATGTTTAGTGGGAATTTTTAATAAACAATATTACGTTACGTACAACTGTTTATGTAACATATTACATTTAACAAAAGTACATTCAATTGTGATGTGATATGACATGCAAACAGTTTGATAAGATAAACTAAATACAAACCTTTGCTTATAATAACCGAGTTTTTTGCAAACAAATTCAGCATCTCCTGCATCAAAATGTTCTCCACAAATTCTACGCCAGGAGCCTTGATAAAGGAACTCAACTCTTCCATTATAAGGGTTTGCGCCACTAACAAGTCTAATAGGGGTGTCTGGAAACATCCAATTATAACATATTAAATACAATATATAAACGGTTGAAAAAAAAGGACAATGGAACATTTCGCTGCATGAAATATTTGTATAGCTTTCCTGTTCGACTGACCCATTTAAAGTTCCTCACTATGCTTTCTTCTTTAATTGTGCGATGACCGTGACTGTGACTGTGGACAATATGATGACGTCTACCTAAATCCTTATAGGACGGTAGCATTTGATGTTTGTCTTGTCTAATCTCGTCTTGTCGTACCCTTAAAAGTGTGGTCTCTTGTTGATATGGCTTTTGCCTAGTCATTGAGTACTTACTTAGTGGCTTTTTTATATTACATATTCGTGATCATTTATGTGTTTTACTTATATTGCCTATTAATGTAGCCTTGTTTGTTAGAGATTATATATATCTTTATTTACACTGTCCCATTTATTGGGATGACAATTGGGTAAGAGTGATGTTTGATGCACCCAAGAACCTGTTTAAAACTCCAGCGGCCTTTTTTGCCACTGCGTTCCAAGGCGGTAGCCCTATCCTTTTGTGTTTGTGATATCTTATATTGCGTTTTATTCATCTTTATAGTTGTTGTTTGTTTCTGTGTGTGTTTGTGGTTGACTGTCGTCCTTGAATGCTACTTTTCCTGTTCTATTTGTATATCTACTTGTATATCTACTTTTACATTATAAGACCCAACACATGAGCAATATTGGAATCAATGCAATTTTGACTATATAAAAATGAGAAAAAATAGAAATCACAGCACCCAAACGCAATGACACAGTATATCCGCACCGTACCACAAACAAAGAGCAAATTAACTATACACTGGAAACGACAATACACAACAGAAAGAGCGGTGAAGCCAGGGTTACATTATATTATATAAATCACATATGTCACTTTACTTCAATGCAGATATATAAATTACCTAATTGCATTGCTCTGATAGTATTAGGTTTGAAACCACCAATGAATTGAAATGTTACATAATGATACACGATTTGCTTTATCTTCAAATCAAGTATGGATAAAATAGCAATGTAGTCGTTCAATAGAAAAAAGTCGCTGTCCGTTTGAAAAAAAAGAATATCAGAAACGATGTGTTAATTAAATTAAATTGAATATTGCTTAACATCTCATTAACACATTATATGTATATATGTAGACAGAGGGGAAGGTAACATATGAATCCGGAAACCTGCCCTACTCATACTAACGAATATATTCATATGATTATTTGATGTGCTCGGAGATTATACTTTGATACAAGGGACCGGTCAGTTTACACTCGACGGATGAGGTTTAGGGAATGTGTCTTTTCCAAAGTCACATCAACAAAATTCAGTGGCGCTGGTTCGGCTTTCAAGTCCACCGTGCTTCCCACTGGACCACGCCAGAAAAGTGAACGCATAGATCCGAATGCTGGTGGACAATGTTCACTAACACTCTATATCTACGGACTAATAAGGTCGGATCGACACTGAGTGGACACAAACATAACATGTTTTGTGATATTATTTTGTAGTCTAACTTGAATATCAAAACGGGTCTGCAAGGTAATTCTGCTATTATTTTTAGCATAGTTAAAATGTTCCAAAACATATGGTTTCACCCAAACATTTATACAGAAATTTATGTTTTATCTTGCATTGTTTGGTTAAAAAAAAATATGACCTGGCAGGGATTTCTTCATTTACCCTGTCCCGTTTTATTAGGATGACACTATGTTAAGAATGTGGTTTGGTGTACCAAATAACCCAGTTTAGACCTCTAGCGGCCTCGTTACCACTGACCTTTCCCAGGTGGTAGTCTTATTGTCAATCGATTTTGTTTGGGACGTCACATGCATTGCTTCTTATTAACACTGGCTTGTTTTAATGCGTGTTTTGGTTAACTGTGTTCTGTGAAAGCTACACTTCCTGTTTGTATGTTTATCTTTGTGTTATACTTATATTACCTATTAATACTGCATAGTTTATATGCTTTATTTTATATATGCTGCATAGAGGATATAGCATGGATGGGATTTCTTTATTTATACAGTCCCGTTTTATTTGGATGACAGATAAGAGTGAGGTTTGGTGTACTCTGGAACCTGGTTTAAAACCGCAGTGGTCAAGGCGGTAGCCCTACTGTCCACGCTTTTGTTTGTGATGTCATATACCTTACCGTTTATTTATCCTTGTAATTTTTATTTCATGTTTGCTTTTGATTGACTGTGGTTTCTGTTCAACTTTTATATCTGCTTTAATGCCTACGTTTAGGTTACAGCTCCTGTATAACATATAACCTATTCACTACCCCAATCTGCCTGCTAAATGTGTTTGTTTTGGCAAAACATTTTGGAAATTTCAATGTTTTCTTTATCTTGTTTGATTTTGTGTTACATTTTTTGGAAAAACAAACATATGAAATAGTACATGTAAGGATATAAAGTGACAAATGTGAGTGTTTGTTTTCATTTAAAATGTTGTAAAAAGAACTAAACCTGATGATTTTTGGAATATTTGTTTATTTGATTTGATTTCTTTAATTTTCCTATATCATGCCTATGATACTCTTCATATAATTCTAAATAAATACACCGATGCATGTGTGGTTTGGTTAACCATCTGGAAACACATAGCTAAAACAGATGATTTCTGGAATAATTCAAAATAAAATTATATTTTTTATTAAGGTTAATACACCTATTTAACATATATTTAGAATAGTAAAATACCTCATAGATATTGCATTCTATACAGATACAGGTCGTACCTGTTGTAACAAAATGAGTACATATATACTTAGAGTTTTAACCGTGTTTGTCAGGGCCTCATTTACCCTGATTTTGAATAGGAATTTCAATAGAATTTTGTCAAGCGCATCACTTTTAATCGTTGCGTGTATCTGATAAATAATATTTTATTTCATTCATTCTATTGATAAAAAAACATTGATCAGGAAATAAACTATATATAAACTCATGCTGGACTATAAGTATAGCCTATTATACCACATGAATAGCCCATATATAACATTCATACATATACGGGACATACCTGTCTTATTACACTTAAGACTATACCCACATCCTGTAGAAAACATAAAGTGAAAAGGTTTCAAGTAGTCCACACTCATATAGATACATGCCATGACTGTCGTGTTACATGTAAGACCACACGAAGCTTCAGGCTACTCACACTCATACATTTACTGGCCAAACCGGTCATGATACACGTAAATATAGATTTAAAAATCGAACAGGAAAATTCGCATTCAAGGACAAACACAAAAGGGTAATAAAATTTGCATTAAGTCTTGAACGTTTTCTTTCACTATATTAGATCTATTTACCAGTTGAAACGTTATACTCCTTGCATGTTTATACATTTTATCTCCCTTCGTTTTTGTTAGACACTCAGACACAGGTTGTCTATGGTAGAATACGGTAAATTGGTTAATTACAATTACAATTACGACTGGCAAGTGGTTGGGGTGGAATATCAACGAGCGGGTTTGACAAGGACGATACAGGGCTCATCTGCAAGATACTGGGATTTAACTTCACAGAGTAATTATATATGTTTTATCATGTCGATCTGCATAATTCTGCCGAGAAAAAGGGTGCCTGAGATAAAACATTATCTCGACCGTTACGTTCCTATTCCGTCAGGTAGACTTATTTTGATGACATCAGCACCTCTTTTGATGACGTAAGGGTATATTTGATGACGTCTGGGTATTTTGGAACGAAAAAGTATGTGGAAAAATAAAAAAGGTAAATTAAATGATTTTAAACGATCAACATGATAAATAGAATATCATGTTCTGTGTTTTGTGGTTGACTGTCCTCCTTGAATGCTACTTTCCCTGTCCGATATTTTTATATTTCTTTAGTGTCTGATAGTATCCAGTTTATCAGGTTCGGCACGAAAGATATGAATTTTTTTCTCAGCCTCACCGGATAAACTGGGAAGGATCAGGCACTAACATGGTATTCTCTATATATTTACCGTTTGAAAACACTCATAATCAACAATGGTTAATTATCTGGCGCCAGTTTCACCATACAATTCCTAAAATTAAACAAGATCTATCACAACCTGACTTCTATGGTAATGCCATTTACAAACTTCGTAAGATCTTCGTAATTACCACTTTCATACGATCTTTAATAAACATGTTGAAACGTTTATCAAAATAGGTTATGACCCTATAATTTTGAAACGCACTGCATATAGATATACAAATCGAACAGGAAAAGTAGCATTCAAGGACGACAGTCAACCACAAACAAAAACATAAACAAAGAACAATTTTAAAGATGAATAATAAGACATCGCAAATACAAAAGAGTTGACAATTGGGCTACCGCATTGGAACGGTCAGTGGCAAAAAAGGCCACTGGGGGTTTAAACCAGGTTCTAGAGTGCACTAAACCTCACACTTAACCTACAGTCATCCCAATAAAATAGGATAAGGGGAAAATAAAGAAATCCCCGCCATGAACTATTCTCTAACCAACGAGGCAGCATTAATAGGCAATATAAGTAAAACACAAAGATGCCCGTTTATATATAAATACAAAAACCAATAGCCTAGAAAGCCACAAAGAAGGTACTCAGTGACTTGGCAGAAGCCAGAGCAACAGGAAAATAAACCATTGAGGGCTCGACAAGACAAAGTTGAACTCAAATATCCAACGTCACAGTCCTTTTGGGCTTTAGGTAGACGTCATCATAGGGTCCACAGCCTGTCCGGTCATCGCACAATTAAAGAGGAAAGCATAGTGGCGAATTGTAAATGGGTCCACCACCAATCATGCAGTGCGTTGCAAAATAATAGGGTCATATACCTCTTTTGATAAAGAAATATAAAAAGATCGGACAGGGAAAGTAGCATTCAAGGACGACAGTCAACCAAAACCTTTTAAAAAGAAAGATAAAAATATCGGACAGGGTAAGCAGCATTCAAGGACGACAGTCAACCACAAAACACAAAATCAAACACGCTAACAGACCAACGAGAAGGCAAAAGTAATAAAAAATGCAAACGACATCACAAACACAAAATAGTTGACAATAGGGCTACCGTCTTGGAACGGTCAGTGGCAACAAAGGCCACTGGGGGTATAAACCGGTTCTATGGTGCACCAAACCTCACACTTACCCTACTGTCATCCCATTAAAACATGACAGTGTCAATAAATAAATCCCGCCATTATCTTATCTCTAACCAACAAGGCAGCATCAATAGGCAATATAAGTAAAATACAAATATGCTCATGTAAATATAATACCAAAAACAATAACCTAGAAAGCCACAATGAAGGTACTCAATGACTGGCAGAAGCCAGAGCAACAAGAGAACAAACCATTAAGGGCACGACAAGAAATATCATAGACAAACATCAAACGCCACCGTCTCAATGGGCTTTAGGTAGGCGTCATCATAGGGTCCACAGCCTGTCCGGTCATCGTACAATTAAAGAGGAAAGCATAGTGGCGAACTGTAAAGGGTCCACCACCAAGCACGCAGTACGTTGCAAAATGATAGGGTCATAACTTCTTTTGATAAACTTTTTAACAAGTTTAACAAAGATAGTATGAAAATGATCATGACCAAGAATCTTACGAAGTTTATAAATCACATCACCATAGAAGTCAGGTTGTGATAGTCCTTGTCGCAGAAGAGTCCCTAAATTACTTTTATATTTGGAAAGAGGATCAGGGCGGGGCTTTCTTTATTTACACTGTCCTGTTTTAATGGGATGACAGTAGGGTAAGTGTGAGGTTTGGTGCACCCTAGAACCGGTTTAAACCCCCCAGTGGCCAACTGTGCCACTGACTGTTCCAAGGCGGTAGCCCTATTGTAAACCCTTTTGTGTTTGTGATGTCGTTTGCATTTATTATTACTTTTGCCTTCTGGTTTGTCTGTTTGCGTGTTTGTTTCTGTGTTTTGTGGTTGACTGAGATACCCAGGCAGATATTATTGAAGCTTTTAATGACACCTCTCGGTATCTGGATGACATATTGAACATTGACAACCCTTTCTTACCAACTATGGTTAATACTATTTATCCTAAAGAACTTCAGCTTAACAAAGCTAATATATCTGTTAATAACGCTTCTTTTCTTGATTTAGATCTCTCGATTGAAAATGGTGAAATAATTGGCAAAATCTATCACAAGAGAGATGATTTTAATTTTGACATTGTTAATTATCCCCACTTGGATGGGGATGTTCCCCGAGCAACTTCTTATGGGGTGTATGTGTCTCAATTTATTCGTTTTTCAAGAGCTTGTTGAGTTGAGGACTTTAATAGTCGTAATCTTTGTATAACAAAAAAGTTACTCAATCAGGTTTACCGTTACCATAAACTTCGTAAAACCTTTGCAAAATTGTATTATCGTAAAGAAATATAAAAAAATCGGACAGGGAAAGTAGCATTCAAGGAGGGTGAAAGGCTCAACATGAAATCTCTTTCATAGCAAAATAAAAGCAAATCTGCGAAAAGTGGTGCACAGTTCGTACCCATAGGGATACCAACAATTTGTCTTTAAACGGTGGTTCCATACCTGACGAAAATATTATCTAATAGGAAGATGAGTTCTTCACAAACTTCATAGCAAGTCCACATAGTATAATTGTCTAAACTGCCGTTAGTAAATAACGCTTTAATTTTATTACAGGCCAAAAATGTAGTATTTTCTCTAGTGAATGTTTTTTGAATAAGAGAAATTATCTTGTCTTTCATAAGATGATGTGGTAAAGTTGTATACAGTGTAGAGAAAACCCTCATTCTGTTCCCGTGTCGGCCTTAACGCGTATCATTTCCTTCAAAATATCGATGTATAACTATTGAACAATACATACTGAAATGATGTACTTCGTAATGTTTAATTACCAAAAATCTCATAATTATGTAATAAATGTTATAAAACAATCATTTTTTTTATTTAAAGGTTACGAATCAGTAGTGTTATTTTTACTGGTCCTTTGAGACCAGCGAGCCCAATATAGATGGCTTTGAAGTAGAATACCGCATAAGCCGGTGCTAGGGGGCGTGAGAGGTGTTGCTTCTTTCATTACTTCTCATGAACAGACTCAATAAAACCGAGTCTGATGCTTTATTTTCTTAAGTGTGTTTGTTTGTTCCCACAGGATCACCTTTATCAGTATTTATTAACATTCACACTAGCGTTCGTTTAGTGCAGTGTGGCGGCTGTAAAAAGTCTCCCGGTGCTACGAATCAGTAGTGTTATTTTTACTGGTCCTTTGGAACCAGCGAGCCCAATATAGGTGGCTTTGAAGTAGAATACCACTTAAGCCGGTGCTAGTGGGCGTGAGAGGTGTTGCTTCTTTCATTACTTCTCATGAACAGACTCAGTAAAACCGAGTCTGCTGCTTTATTCTTTTAATTGTGTTTGTTTGTTCCCACAGGATCACCTTTATCAGTATTTATTATTAAGCTTCTGTTATATTACCAATCTTCCTATACTTTATTATAAGACTATTTAAGTTCGTGTTCTAAAACTGTTCTTACACACACGATATCACAACTTGTAACACATTCATGGATGTACAACTATTTATCTGTCAACTTACAACATGCCAGTTCCACGGGTCTGTTCTCGCTACATGACGATGATAACCAGGGATTTGACGAACATTCTGTTATATCGTCTTCTACTCCTACACATCTCATATTTGTTACAGCAAATGTGCCATTCCAGTTGTAGGAAGCTGCCTTCATGACAGCGTCACTGTAAAAATATAGTACAAATATAACTATAAAAATCGAACAGGAAAAGTAGCATTCTAGGACAACAGTCAACCACAACCACACACAGAAACAAAGAACAACATTAAATATGAATAAAAGGCCAAATAAAACATCACAAACACAAAAGGGTTGACTCAGAACTGCTTATGATGATACCTTTGTTTAAAATATATGATAGGTTCCTCACAGACCCAATTGCGTTCAAGTACACAAATAAATGCAGAACGAACGCAGAACGAACGCTGAACGAACGGAAAATGAACGCAGAATGAACGCAGAACGAATGCAGAATAAACGTTTTTGAAAATGCTTTTGCGTTCGTTTCGTTCGTTGCGTTCGTTTTCAGCGTTTATCGTTTTAAAAAATGAACGATGAATGCATTTTTCAAAATGCTAAACGCTGAAAACGAACGAAATAAACAAAACGAACGAAACGAAACGAACGCAAATGCATTTCGCTTTTTCGGATAACTTCTAGTATTATCCTTTTGATTTGATATTTACATCTCGATTTAAACGAAGAGCGTTTTTTAAACTTTTAATATAAAGAATTACACTGTGTAAATGGTGTTTAAAACCGATGAAGCACGATTACACATTTACTTTACTTTCTTCTGATTCAAAATGAGAAATATTGTATTTACTGTGTAGCACAAACTTTAAATCATTTCAATATAAAACTAAAATAATGTTGATAAAAAACAGCCGGTATATGGTTATATAGTGTTATGTATGTTACAATCTTGATTAAACTTACATAAACCCGGAAGAAAACAGAATAATCATCATGTTCACCCTCAAATAATGTCAACAAAAAGACCCATTCTTGAATATGATCACATAAACGTAAAGAAATATAAAAAGATCGGACAGGGAAAGTAGTATTAAACGTAAGTCGCTGACTCGTGATAAAAATCGAATGGCTAGATATCATGCGTAATTTAGTCTTGAGAGATGCTGCGATTGATAACGAACGAACGCAAATGCATTTTCTACATCTGTGCATTTAAAAGCACACATTCTGTTGCGTTCGTTCCGTGCATTCAAATGAAGGCATATTTTCGTTTATAAACGCTGAATGCATCCAAGAACGCAAATGATTTGCATTTTTAAAAAATGCATTTTAAAATGAAACCCAAACGGAATGCAAACGGAGCGCAAATGAAGCGCAAACGAAACGCAAACGGAATGCATTTTTCGGGTACTTTCGAGAACGCAACTGGCTCTATAATATATGTATTTATATTAGCTATACTAGCCAGTTACTTTTATTAACTATGCTATACATTGTAAATAGTGTCCACATACTAGTCATTTAGCCCCAACATTCTGCACATCAGTTTAGCGTTATATTCATAGGAACGCTCATAACACATTGGAGACCACGATCCATTGTAAAAGACCTCAACACGCCCTTCGTACTTTGATGGACCATCGACAAGACGAATACTGGATCCTGGTATAAATTATATAATCGTTTTCCTCGCATCAATTAGACCACTAAGTGTTTTTTGATAAATATTATTACATCTTAAAATAAGTGTACGTATTTATTGGTTAAGATCTTAACTTGTTAACATTCGTTTCAAATTGATTAAAAACATTTTTTCGAATTTGTCAAAACTTGTATATCGATAAACTCTTGTTTGAAAATAAAACGTTTGATTCTATTTTAAAACGATTAATGATTAAAGTAAATAATAGATAGAAACTATATATGTAAAAATAGCTTGTTTTTATTGAACATACTACAATCAATTTGCAAAGCATTGCCGTCTTTACACGAATCTTCAGTCCAGGTGACATTGCCACACTGTGATATGTCATCCTCATCGCCATTACATTGGAAGTCACCTCGCAGTAAATTGCTCGTCTTATTAACCCCGGTAAGTATTGTGGCATTTCTAATAAGTATCAAACATGTTCATCATTTAGTTTTGTTTGCACTCCTTTTATTCTTGAACTTATTAAGTTATGTGATAATGTGATATTTATACATTTTTAGCTGATAATTTTTATTAAGTTATGTGATAATGTGATATTCATACATTTTCAGCTGATAATTTTGAATAGCAAAATAACAGCCGCATGTAATCATGGTAATTGTTACGACTATTTTACTACATATTTTATATACTCTATATTCAAACATATAGTATGCATTAATGGAGTATAGTTTAATATGGGAAATGACGAAAATATTTATTTTGATATAATTAGATTCATAACTGAAGCAGGCGGTTAACGAAAGAGATATTGATTAGAACATGCTGAAAAAGATTGCCTAAGCTGGAATGTAGTACAATCAATAATGTAGTGGGGTAAGTATATCATTCTACTATACGAAATACATTACCCAGCATGTTTATGTCCTAACATTCGGCAAAGTACGATTGCATCTTCCTGCTTAAATTGGTTAGAACATATAAACTTCCAGGAATCAATATTGTAAATCTCCACACGGCCGTATTGGAACCTACTGCCATCAACAAGTCGTAAAGGTGTTTCTATTGGCAGAACAAAGCAATGCAATAGATTTTTCAAGAATATCACTATGTTTCCTTTCAAAACAATTGGCAATGTCGTTGAAAAATTGAAACTTTATTTAGTTGACTAGTCTACCCTTGAATAAATAACTAAAATGAGATTACGACAAGACACGAATGCACTTGATAGTGCAGATATTGCGTTTTTAAAAGGTAGACACCAAAAAAATTGCTTTTAAAAGTGAGATTTTTCTAGGTTTACTTTTTTGTACTCCAAAATAGAAAATAAGTTATATGTAGGTCAGTAAGTAAAATGCGTCTAAAAACATAAATACATCAAACGTAGAAGTAAGGTAAGTGACATCTTAAACATATACGAATAATCAAGGACGTAATGAGATACATATTTTATGCAACTACGAGAATGAACGTACTATCTCTTGTTGTTATTGGACTTCTTAAAAAACATTTAAATAACCTCTAGAACATGTCTGAAAGTAATGACAAGCTGCAGTTAGCTCGAAATAAATATTGCAAGACTCGCAATTTTAAATGTTCTACACGTAACACTCGTAAAATACAGCCTTATTACTGTGGAGTCATGCTATTATCATTGTTCTGTGCTTTGTAGAAGGTATTACGATTACTTACGACAATTTACGTTGATACCGTTTGTAGAGCTTCTATAAACCCAGTTTTCAAAGTTTGGAATACAGTCAGCTATGTCCGTTTCATTACCGACACAATCGAGCCGATCGACAGTAATTTGAACAGAATCACCTTGTCTTAAATCCGCACTTGACTGTATCATGGCATAACTAGTAAAAAAAAATTCAATATTTAAAAGTAGGCATACAAGACAACAATTACAATGTTAATGGGAAGCAATACATGTTACATCACAAACACAAACAGGTTAACAACAGGGCTATCGCCTATGAACTGCCAGTGGCCAAAAGGTCGTTGGTGGTATAAACCAGTTTCTACGGTGCTGAAACCATAGTGTAGTGTAACACATACGACAATGATGTTAAATAAACACTGTTTTCATGATATTTGATTTAATGTTGAAATTAATGCATTTTAAATATTTATTTAATAGTTACAATGACATAAATATTAGGTTCATATAATAATTCAGGCTTGAATTTGTACTACACCTTATCAAAGATGGGCATAACAAAACAATGTAATTTAATAACATTTATTCCACTGATTTGATAAACGGTATTTATTTATATAAAATCGCAAAACTAATAGCACGTATATATGTTTCATTTTCATAATCTACTTTCATATTTATTTTGATTACCATATCATTGATTAACCCGCCTTATTTTAACACACCATTAGATTGTAATAAATTGAATTTATTTCATAATAATGTCATTTTTTTATTTAAATAATGTCCTTTTTTTCATTTAAATAAAATCAAAAGCACTGAATAGATATTTAAGTAACACGTTTTAAAATGTATTTATCTATACATTTAGGAAAGATGCCCAAAAGGGCCTGTATCTCTCTACTGACTGTATGTGGTTGGGGTGGGGTGATTTAGTTGTTGTAGCGCTTATGAAAAACTCTTTGGTATACAATGAGCAAAATGGCTGTCGAACATATAAATTACTGCAAGTTCCCCATGTTGTACCCCTATAGAGTGGCCCCTTTACGCAGGAGGACAAAACCTGTTTTTTATATGTTGTGTCTCTAGTCCCTAATTAGAATCAAATGCATTCACATTTGGACAAAATATGCAGTTAGTTGTGTTTGTTTAATTGATTACCATCTATTGGGCGACAGCGGATGAAGCCAAAATACGAAAATGTATTTCGCATCTACACATACGTAGAAATACACCATACATACACTTGAAATCTCAATGGGTATAGAAGGAATTAACGTCACAAGGACGAAACTCGTAATAGTAAATCACAAACCAAACTAGAATCGTAATCATTCACAGTTGGACTAGATGAGCATTGTTATGTGATTTTTGACACGATTACCCCCCAGAAGATCCCCTGGGGGCCGCAGTGGGCACAGCCAAAATACGAGATCTTATTGCGCATTCACACATCCTAAGAAATACACAACACGTGGACTTGAGATCTCAAAGGATATAGGGGTTAGCGACATAATACCGAAATTATGTAATAGTAAGTTACTGCAAGCTCCCCAAATTGTACTCCTAAAGAGGGGCCCCTATACACAGGAGGGCAAACCCCGTCTTGCTTATTTTGTGTCTCAAACCCCTAAATGACCAAACAACAATTAGAATCAAATCGATTCACATTTAGTCAAGATATGTTTGATGTTTGACCCAATTACCCCCAAGGGGGCCCAAGAGGACGGGGACAAAATCCAAGACCTTGCTTCACCCCTTTGGGATATAAAAAAAGTTAGCCTCCCAGTGGGATTCGGACCCCAAGCCAAGGTTCCCAATATGGCATATTGCATATTTAAGAAAAAAAACAGCGGCCCCCATTTTGCCAAATGACCGCCAAAAGGCGTAAGCCCTCTTTTTATCCCTTTTATGTTTGCGATGTTATATCTTGCCTTTTATTAATATATGTATTTACTACAGGTTTCTGTGCGTGGTTTTGGTTGACTGTGGTCCTTGAATGCTACATTCTTGTTAGACATATATATCTACTTTTAACATCCTGACTTCTAATGTGACCTGATTTACATACTTGCATGATCACTTTCATACAATAGTTATCAAACTTGATATAAAGTTTGTCAAAAGAGGTATGAATTTATTATCTTGCAACGCAGTGCATTACAGCTGACAGTTCGCCTTCCTCTTTCATTACACGATGACACGGCAGGCTGTGAACCCTATAATGATGTATACCTAAATCTTGAAAGGGATGGTAACGTTTAATGCTTTAATGCTTTAATGTTTATTTTATGTTCATATATACATGCTCATCTTTGTGTTTTACTGATATTGTCTATTGATGCTGCCTGGTTTGTTTGACGATGTAGCCAAATGGGGATTTCTTTATTTACACTGTCCTATTTAATCCGGATGACAATGGCATAAGAGTAAAAGTTGATGCACCTTAGAACCTGGTTTAAACCCCCAATGGCAATTTTGACCAGCGACCGTTCCAAGGCGGTACCATTGTTGTCAACAAGTTTACCTTTGTGGTGTCCCATACTTAGAATTGAATAAATAAGTTTGAGAATGCTACATATCCTGCTAGACTTTTGCCGCTACTTCTAAATCAAATTAAATGGTATTACAGTGTAAGTAGATTCACCTGTAGATCGTTCACATTTTTTTTATTTGACCAATATTGTTAGTTGTTATGCTCCAATCTACTCAATACATACTAACACTTTATATTGCAATTATTTTAATTTTTTGTTTTGTTGCTATTTTAAGAATACTTTTCCTTTAATTTCTTATGTTTTTTACCGTCTTTGGAAAAAATATCACTTACCTACCTACCCACCTAAAACGTTTTGGGTCGGAGCACAGCAAGCCAACAATTTGTTAAAGATGTTATGAGATTTTAAAATTAATTTTGAGAAAGAGAACATATAAATTACTTAGTAAAGTTAAATCCCAGCATCTTGCAGATGAGCCCTGTATCGTCCTTGTTAAACCCGCTCGTTGAGATTCCACCCCAACCACTTGCCAGTCGTAATTGTAACTGACCCATATACCGTGTTCTACCGTGGGCAACCTGTATCTGTGTGTCTAGCAAAAACAAGTTTCCATGTAGGTTAGATGTGTACACAGACAACGATTAGAAAGTTAAAAGAGTATGAAAGGAGACAATGGGAAATCACGATAAATAATAGTACACAGTTAGTGTTGACTTTTGTATTTTACTTTTAACTGGATATACTATCATAATCCAATGTTCGTATGCTAGTTTTAGTTTGACATTATTTTGACGGTCAGTAAAGCTAATCTCTACAGCAGCCTGCATCATGAAGATCAAATCAGATTATATTAATGTGATTGCATTGTTTCAGGTCAAAGTTAGTTTCCATTAAGGGATATGTTTATTACTGGTTATTTAGTATTGTGTCCATAATAGTAGGAATTATGTCATCTGCAATATATAGATTTCCAGTTTCTGCATCGTTTGCATCCAATAAATCTGATTGATCATTTGTCTGATAACTAGGCCGTTCGCACTATATATATATAGAACATGTTATCCAGTTTCTGTGTCGTACGAATCCATTAGGCTGATTAAGTATTTTGTGAGGGAATTAAAAGGGTTCATTTTCTTAGAGAGAGAGATTTTAGAGGAGACCTTCGTGGGTGTTTGAGTTGAAAAGGTAGACTTGAATCATCAAGTCCAATCGTTGTAGCTTTACAGTAAAATACCAATTAAGCCGGTGCTAGGGGGCGTGAGACGTGGTGCACGTTTAAATCATCGCTCATGATCAGACTCAATAACACCGAGTCTTGTTGCTTCCGAGGGATCTCATTTTTTAGTATTCACTGATATTCACACTAACGTTTGTTTAGTGCTGTGTGGTGTCGGTAAAACGTCGTCCTGACTACAAATTTGTACTTACAGTCCTTTGGATCATCAAATCATCAAATCCAATCTGTGTGGCTTAAAAGTAGAATACCTCTTAAGCCGGTGCTAGAGCCGTGAGAGGTGTTGCACTTTTAAATAACTGCTCATAAACAGAATCTGTTACTTTCTTTTTTTGTTTGTGTTTGTTGTTTCCAAGGTTACTCTTTTCAGTATTTATTGCGACAAGGACAAGTACAACCTGACTTCTATGGTGATGTGATTTATAAACTTTTAAGATCCTTGGTCATAATCGCTTTGCTATTAAACTCAAAAGGTTTAAAAACGATGTTATGACCCTATCATTTTGCAACGCACCCCAAGTTTAATGGTTGACCCATTTACAGTTCGCCACTATGCTTTCCTATTTGATTGTGGGATGACCGGACAGTTGGTGGAAGAATGCTTTTTACCGTTCACGCCCTCTATCCCCGGATTGAGCTGAAAATACTATTTAAAATGTCAATAGTACGAGCATTTGAGACATCCCCAGTTTCTAAAAAAATATTTGCCTTAAACGAGAAAACGGTGGGCGAAATAATACCAAAATAAAATTTTAGTTAGAAGCCGAGGTTATGAAGCCTGCCTGTCACACGTAACAGCCAAACGACTAAATTACAAAGCAGACAATACATCATTAGGGTGATTAAACTAAAAGCTAAAGGCTGGTATAGCGGAACAACCAATTCGCAATTAAGATAAGAAAACACAAGTGGAAGGTATTTCTGATACATTGCTTAGAAAATAACAAATTAACACAATATTTTGAAATCACATTCTTAGCATTTCTGCAAGCTTCAAACACTTATATCAATGTTTATGTGTGTAATCTATGTAACTGAAATATTGTGCTCAACTTATTTTGTTCAGCATCTTTTTTTTAACAAATGAAACATCTCTTACTGCATGTTATTCCGATAAGGTCGGTAGATGCACACTGCGTAAGCTGAGTCCAACAAGCTGATATATCATTTTCATTGCCGCTACACGATATATTATAAGCGTTCTGTGACAGATCACTTCCGTCTCCATCAGGTTTATAAACTTCTACTTGACTTAAATAAAACATTGCAGCATATAATTACTCACAGGATCAAAGGTAACCAAGTCAACACATAGCATTAGAAGTTGTTGATGATGTTGTTGACATAATTACTTATATTTTAATTAGAAAAAATCATACATGTGAATTGCTATTTATACTTAAATAATAGAAGTACTTTGTAATAGGTTCTGCGGATATTATTTAATTATCATCCTGCAAACTCATAAGGAGTGCATACCTTGAACTATATCCCAGCATTCGGCAAACAACCATACCAGTTCGTGTAATTATGTCACCTGTAGCATTACACACTCCTACCCAGCTACCGTTAAACATGACATCTATGACGCCTGCACGTGCACTGGTGCCATTTATTAGGCGAACTGGTGTGTCTGTCATATATGTGTAGTGTTGTTAATCATACTAGAAACATCAAATTTTCAATATAGCCATATAGCCAGAACTAAAGAAATTACATAATTATGATGAAATGAGAAAGACCAATATTTTGTTCATATTACAATATATTCTGACAGAGCCTAATATATATTATTTTGATTTTGCAATCTTACTTATTAAGTGCATGCAGGTAACGTTAAATTAGGTTTAACGTGTCGTATTATAGTAGAGCTCCTTCGTGCAAAAAATATTGAATTTGAACTTTGCATGTCGGGTAAAAGCATGACACTTGGCACATTTTTAGCGATAGGGTCAAGCAAAAATCAACCAATATGGCCACCAAATTCAAAATGGCCACCAACAATCCTGAAAATTCACATACTGACTTTAGACATATATAATAACACTAAAAATCTATAAATCTATAAATCCTGGCAAATTTACTCTAAATATCTTCATTATAATAGTAAAATGCAATAGGTATATCATTGCTGCTCAAAATGTAAGTTTAAAATACTCCGGCAATGTTTTGTTTCATGAATATCTAACCCTAACCCTGACCCTAACCCTAACCCTAACCCTAATCCTGATTAAATCTACTGTTATTTAAGTCATTTGTGTACACACTAGTCATTGATTTAGGTAAACATTCCTGACATTAAACAGAAAGGTGTCAAATACAACATACGCTCTTGGTGAGATTTTGAAATTAAATTTTGAATAAACAGAACAGTGTAAATCTTTATCCTACCGAGGATTACACGGATACAGCCGATTCCCTCCCCACTCACCCCAACCCCTATTACGCACAACTTGTCAAACCTTTTGTGTATGTGATGTCTCATTTGACCTTTTAATAATCTTTAAAGTTGTTCTTTGTTTCTGTTTGTGTTTGTGGTTGACTTGAATGCTACTTTTCCTGTTCGATTTTTATCTATGTTTAAAGAGACTCACTGCAGTCTTAAAACATGACTACAGAACTTGCATATATATATGCAATCATTGTTATTATATTAGAATAGTTCAAAGCAAATTGTTTTTACATATTATTAAGAGATGAATATATTGCATCAATACTTTATTTAAATATAAGCGAAACAACAAACCAGTAGATACCACGTCATTGTTACCTTTATGCCAAGATCGAGCTAAGTCGGTGGCAATGATAAGCTATTCTATGAATATTGTACAAGATACTGTTCACTACCTGAACCCAGGACAAACGGTCTGGCACAGCAGATTCGTTTCTTAAAGCCAGTCATGTGTCACGAACACAATGTGCAAGTCAGGTCACTGCAAACAGCTTTTACATTTTGAGGACAAAGGTATATGAGTCCTACACTAGTGATACTGTTTCTATGAAAGAGTGATAATCATAACTGTTGATACTGATGTTCTTGTGTTTCAATTGCTGACTTAAGTGAGCTTTGTGTTAATGAAATGTGGATTACATATGGCACTGGGAGGCATTTGCGCTTCATATCTGCACATGGCATATCCGACTCCCTGGGTCCAGAAATGTAAAAAGCAGTGTCAAGTCTGCATGCCTTTACAGGATGTGACCACACTTACTTTTTCAGTGGTAACGGAAAGATGTCTGCATGGAAAGTACGCAACATTTATCCAGATGTCATAGAATGTTTCTTGTATTGGGCTATACGCCTTCATTGCAAGGGTTTGGACGAAAAGATGCCGATTCTATAATGCTTTGTAGTGTTTTTGTACGATAGGACAAGCACATGTGAAACAGCAGATGAGGTACGAAATGATCGCTTCACAAAGAATGGAAGGTCACTCAGTTTATTACCACCTACATCTGCTACTTTACTTCAACACACGAAAAGAGTTGCATACCATACTGGGTATTGTTGGGGTCAATCATTAGAATCAAGTGCTAGTTTACTATGTCCAAGTCTTTGGGGCTGGCAGAGAACACAAGGCAAGATCTGGGAACGATTGTGGACCGTACTTCCTGAAGCTTCTAAATTTTGCAAAGAACTACTAAGATGCAGATGTCAGACATAAAAAGGATGCAAAGACCCCTGTAAATATGTAGATTCAGAAATAAGATGTACAGTAGTATGTATGTGTAGAGGTGATTGTGAGAGAGACACATATTATATTTACAGGTACAGAAATAAAATGCATTAAATACATTTTCTATAGTTCTTTCTGCATAACAGATTTTCTTTAAACGTTTTGTACAGTAAGTCTGTTATATTATATATATAGACAGAAAATGCAAAAATAATGGTAGGTCACCATAATTGTTAAAAAAAATAAAATAATGTGTAATGCCACCGTCATGTCAATCTGTCCAAAAAGTTGAACAAGTTCATGACATAGCTAGATCAGACATTCTTTGAATCAATAATCATTATTCATTGGTCACAATTCTGCTAAAATTGTATTAAAGTAGAAGACATTTAATTATAATATCATTTAAAGCTCATCTTTATGTAAAACCTACCTTTTTTTACAAAATTTGTTGAGACCATTATTCACAATTTAAGCACAAATTAGCCCATAATGATACAATTTCCTTTTTCTTCTTTTTGTATGTTCCCAGTAATAGAATTTGTTAAAACTTTCTAAGCACATAGTTTAACATTTATAAAAACAAAATGTGCAATAAAAATGTTAGGTCCCCATGCTTGTTTAGATTTTTTTTTTTAAACCCTACCTCTATGCTAAACGACCAAATTGTGTATGAAATTATACAGAAAGGGTATATTTTCCTTTTTTGTTATGTTCCTATTACCGAATTTGTTCAAATTTCCTAATCACTTATTTGAACATTTAGTAAGACAATATAATATGCAATTAAAATTATAGGTCACCATGCATATTGAAATGTAATATTGGTTTTTGGAACCCTACCATTATACTTAAACAAATTTAGTTTTGTTTTAATTTTTACAAAATGCTATTTTTTCCTATTTGATGTATGTTTCTAAAAATAGGCATTTATATAAATATTGACAATAAAAAATAAAAATAAATAAAAATAAAAAAAATAAAAATAAAAAAAAAATAGAAATAAATCAATTAAAAAAAGAGACAATAAATAAAACTAGACATCAAGAGAAATATTCTTGAAAAGTTTTAGGAAAATCCATCCAATAGTTTTAGAAGAGAAGTCGCCCAAAATGCTGCGCATGAAAAACTACAGAAAATGCCTTTAAGACGAATGCCTTTAAGGCGATTGCCTTAAATGCCTTAAAGAGAAGTCGCCCAAAATGCTGTGCATGGATAACTACAGAAAATGCCTTTAAGGCGGTATCCCTATTGTCAACTCTTTTGTGTTTGTGATGTCGTTTGCATTGAATATTAGTTTTGCCTTCTTGTTTGTCTGTTTGCGTGTTTGTTTCTTTGTTTTGTGGTTGACTGTCCTCCTTCAATGCTACCTTCCCTGTCCAATCTTTTTATATTTTTTTAAGATCACTCATGTTCCATTCACACGTCAATTAATATGTATAATAGCATAGACTATTATCAAACATAGGACTTCTATTTTATCAAGTCATTGTTTAAACACTTTGAATCAATTTAATATGCACCCTTAAACTATATAAATGTTCGACTTTAACCTTTCTTTTATGACTGTTAAGGCCATAAAGGCAAGGAACTTGCATTAAAATAAAGCTATTACAATAAATTATTATATTAAAAAAACGCAGTTTTTCACTGGTTTTCGCGCTTTTAGGCGGCCATTTCGAAATGTATTGTCATATAGTAGTTTTGACAACAAAATATTATTATTTTAGGAAACCTTAAATCTCATTCCACTAAAATATGAACATCTGAGTTAAAATTACCATATCAAAATATAAAAATAAATAAATAAATAAGATTAATCATATTATTTTTGCGGACATTTTGGATTTGGCGGCCATCCTGGATTTTTTGTGTTGGCCCTATAGAAAAAATAATTTAGTTTGTCAATATCTACCAGTGTGCCAAGTTTCATGCTTTTAACGGAAAGTGCACATTTTTCTTCACAAAGGAATCCTACTATTAGTTGTATTTCATTTTGACAACCAAAGAAGTAATTATATCACAACAAAATAAATGCGCCGTGTAATAGGTAATTGACAACATAAAATTTGAAATTGCACGTCGTATAGGTTCAATGTGATAGATACAATTTTATACTATTCTGTTGTGTATTTTAACTGTTATATACCCATTGGTAAAAAGGAAATAATACTCGACAGATGCTCATTTAATATTATGTTGTCCAATAACACATAGTCACTCATGCAACATGCTCTATATTTTTTATTCTTTTTTTTATTCTTTGCTTTTCTTTTTTTTAAACGAATATCACATAACACTAAATTTCAAACGTTTGGTATCTTTTTAATAACAATAATTAATATAAAACAACATAGCGAATACAAAGACGATACTATTTAACTTACTGCAGTTTATTCCTACAACATTGTCTTTAGTACAGTTGTTAACGTTCCATGTCAGAGAGGGACATTGTTGAACATCATGCTCATTACCAGTACAGTTAAGACCAGCAACTATAACGTTGTTGTTTGAGGCTTGGAATATGTTTTTCCTAACTTGGACATGGCTGAAAATATACTTTGATTGATTGTATAGCCGAAGAAAAGAACATCAAATGGAGTGTAATATGTACTTTTATGGGAAAACGACATTTAAATTGTTTTAATGAAAACGGTAAAAATAAATCTTAAAAAATATGAAAATTACCTTGTGAAGTTGTGGCCGAGCATGGAACAGACAACCTTTCCATTGCGTTCGGTAAATTGTTCGTCACAAACATATCCCAGTGAAGCTTTATGCTGAACGCTTATTCGTCCCATATATGAAGTTCTACCATTTTCAAGTTTTATAGTTGTCACTAAAAATAGTACACATTTTGACACAGAGTACAATTATAACACATTAACCGACGCCCGCACGCACATACGCATGCGCACACGCGCACACACGCACAAACGAGCTCTCATATAAACACCCAACACAATAGTATGCCCCACAGGGTGTGAGGCATTTAGTAATCGCACTGTTCGTCCGTGTGTGCATGCGTGCATCCGTTCGTGCGTGCGTCCGTCCGAAATCGTGTCTCAGCCATTCCTCGGAAACTACTGAAGTGAATTTTGTCAATCTTCATACAAATGTTTATCACAATGAGAGTGTGTGTCTCGCACAAGAACCATGTCAGTGTCAAACGGTGAATATCACAGTTGGAGGTCAAATGTCAAAAAATCGTAACAAAAATTCATCCTTCAAACATTACTTGGAAACTACAGAAGGGAGTTTCGTCAAACTTCACACACATGTTTATCACATTGAGAAGGTGTGTCGCGCGTAAGAATCATGTCAGTGCCGCAAAGGTGAAGGTCAAAGTTGGAGGTTAAAGGTAATTTTTTTCCATGTCAACCATTGGTCCAAAACTACTGAAGGGATTATATCAAACTTCACACAAATGTTCATCACAATGAGAAGTTGTGTCTTGTGCAAGACTCATGTCAGTGCCTCAAAGGTCAAGGTCAAAGTTGTCCGTGTCTCATGAAAACATTTCTTGTTTAAATCTTAAGTTTATAACCGCAGGATAAATGTTTTGACAATGTTCATTAAAATATACTTAACAAAACAAGAAACTTCCGACTTTTTTGCTGGTATTTCCATAGGCCATTTTTGAGGGCGTATACAAGCTTCAACAGCGTTTTAATAAAACAATGTTTGATGTTTGTAAGAACACTTAAATGAGTACTAAATATCCCATTAAACAGCAATCATCTTTTATGGATGATATGGAAATGTTAAACGGAGGTAATTTGATGAATGTTGATAATCAAAAGCTGCTATCTACACAATCTGTGCTATGTTTTTTTTGTGATTTTCTTAGTAAGGAACATACAGAAAACATTGTCTCGGACAAATTTCGGTAATTTTCGTAGATTTAATTTGTTTTTGTTGCCAAAACGCTTGTTTTCAGAAAAAGGGGGCTAACTCCCTTGTGTACTGAACTTTTCAAAAACATCTTTGTTTGGACTATTGTTGGCGGTCTATCTAATTATTCTTAAAACATCATTAATGTTTTCCTGTTTTGCTGTCTAGACAATCAGCATCAACATCAGCGGAAGATTTTTTTGTTCAGTATATATTTTGAGGTAAATGTAAAATGAATGTATATTGACCAACTAATGTACTTTAAACTAATCATCAATTAAAAGATGTTTAATGAAATGTTTTGCTCAACTACATCTGCATACATACAGCAGTTTACACCGACACTGTGGCATCCCGAATATCCTGTGTCCCACAAGTCAGATGGACATTCTGATATATCTGTTTCATTTCCACTGCACTTTAAATTCGAAATCATCACATTGTTGTAGGAAGTTCCATATGCGTTATAGCTCCATGTGGCATCACTAAGAATAATTATAGGAATACACAATGTTTAATATATTGGTTTGATTAAAGAATTTGTTGATTTGTGTTATTGTATGATCATAAACTCAAATACATTTAGAAAAGCATCATTATTCGTGTCAATATATTCCAATAATACCTACATTGAATAATCATCGTAATACATTACGTGGTCCTGCCTTAATTCCATTAGGCGATGGGAAAGCTTATATTAGCAGGATTTTATAACGGATATTTCGACAATAAAACACGTTTAAAAAAATGTTTGACTGAAAAAACCTGTTTTAAATTACCTATTAAATATTTCAGGTTTGATTTCATACCTCAGCCAACCTCGTTTCGTTTCTTGTAGAAGGGGTTGGTTTGGGTATGAAAGTTAATTCCCGGACCACGTAATGAATAATAGTTTATGTACACAATGCTTTGTAAAAGACAACATTGTATACACATATAAATGAGAATAACGCCTTGTTTAATGCTCGTTTTGTGTTTTTATTACATATACTTTAGTTTAACTTAATAGTTATAGAGGACCTGAACAAATAGTATTTTATTGTACATGTCTATGGTGGTGTTTATACAATGGTTTGTATAGATAAGAACTAATAAAAGACACACATATATATTCTCTGAACCCTTCATTTTGTTAAGATTTACAAAAAAATACAGTTTATTCAAACAAACAGTAGTTCAACAGTGTATCTGTGTTCCCTTTGTTCAATAAGGCAAGATGTTTATAATTAAATGATATGAATGTTTACAAACCTGGAGTATTCATAGCCAAGCGTCCTGCATACAACATCTGTGTTTGCTTTCGTGAAGCTGTGAGAACATATTGTCCCCCATTTGCTGTTGTAATACACCTGTACTCGTCCGGAAAATGGAGTCCGGCCGACGTTCTCCAGACGCATTGGTGTAGCTGTTAGCAATACAATTTCTTATGTTATTAAATCAATAATTATTTTGGTATTAATTTTTCCCTATATTATGTGTCTGCTGCAACGCCCACACAAGTGAATTGGAATTGTATTATACATTTATGACATTCAGCATATCTATGTAGTGAAATCCTTTACATATACTTATAATATAGTTAAATACAAATACATACACGCGAATATTACAGATAATCCACCACTACGTCAGTACTCGTAGTACCTAACTTTTTCAGCAATTACAAGTTAATTCATTATTTGGTTTCATTTCTTTTAAAATGAGCCTTTATGTTTGATCATTATTGTTACTTTGATGAATTTTTGACATTTACAGGACTATAACTCATGTTGGAGAATTGAATTTAAAGTCTCAACTATAATTTAAACAGATGAAAACATGTTTACCGTTTAAACTAAATGAATATGCATTTCACATGTAGAAAAAATGAAGTAATGAATGCAAGCAACAATGGTATAGAGATTTTTGGGCTCTATATCAGTATATGAAGTCATTAAACATATTTAAAAAGATAGCCATATCTGTAATAAAGTCATTTGTACAACTTTGAACGACCTCTATTGAAACTGTGTACTTTGAACGACCTCTAGACCTCTAGTGAAATAGTGTGAAAATCGATCAGTGAGTGAGTCTGTTCCATTTATTAAATTTACAGCATCATTATTTATAATAGGTAAAATAGAAAAATGTTCCTATAAAGGTAGTCAATGCACACATCAAAACACAACATAAAGAGTGGTGTAGACAGGAATCCGACATGTTCCAATGTTAGAGACTTCGATGCTCTTCGATTGATTAATGACATCTCTCGGTATCTGGATGACATTGAACATTGACAACCCTTTTTTTTCTACTATGGTTATTAATATATATCCTAAAGAACTTCAACTTAGCAAAGCTAATATTTCTGATACTAACCCCTCTTTTCTCGATTTACATCTCCGTATTGAACATGGTCAACAAATTAGCAAAATTTATGACAAGAGAGATGATTTTAATTTTGCTATTGTTAATTATCCCCATTTAGATGTGTGTCTCAAGTTATTCGTTTTTCTAGAGCTTGTACTCGAGCTGAGGACTTTAATATTCGTAATGGTTGTATAACTAAAAAGCTACTCCATCAGGGCTACCGTTACCATAACTTCGAAAAACGTTTTGCATCATCGTAACACTGATCTTCTTTCCAAATATAAAAGTAATTTAAGAACTCTTCTACGATAAGGACTATCACAACCTGACTTCTATGGTGATGTGATTTACAAACTTCGTAAGATCCTTGGTCATGATCACTTTCAAACTATCAACGAATTGCATGCTTGGTGGTGGACCCATTTACAGTTCGCCACTATGATTTCCTCTTTAGTTGTGCGATGACCGGACAGGCTGTGAACCCTATGATGAGGTCTACCTAAAGTCCAAAAGGATGGTGACGTTTGATGTTTGTCTGTCATCTTGTCTTGTCGTGCCCTCAATTGTTTATTCACTTGTTGCTCTGGCTTCTGCCAAGTCATTGAGTACATTGTTGTGGCGTTCTAGGATATCGTATTTTTGTATTTATATATACACGAGCATCTTTGTGTTTTACTTATATTGCCTACTAATACTGCCTTGTTGGTTAGAGAACAGTTCATGGCGGGGATTTCTTTATTTACACTGTCCCGTTTTATTTGGATGACAGTAGGGTAAGTGCGAGGTTTGGTTGACCCTAGAACCTGATTTAAACCCACTGCGGCGTTTTTGCCACTGACCGTTCCAAGGCGGTAGCCCTAGTGTCAATCCTTTGTGTGTGTGTGACCTCATATGCCTTTATTCTGTATTGACATTGCCATTTACGTTTGTCCTTTTGTGTATTTTGGGATTTACTGTGCTCTGTGAAAGCTGCATTTCCTTTCGACTTTTGTGTACTTATTTTTATTTATTTATACGTTTTGTCCAGTAAGATTGTATAATTATACCACCATATTTGCATTTAATTACACCTAGTACTCAGGCGTTAATTAAAACAAATAAATTGAAACATAGCCATCGATAAAATAGAAGAAAGGTTATGCGACATTTTTAACTCCGTGTTTACAATACCTGTGCAATACCTGTTCAATCAATAAACCACTTGTGTCATAATTAGTGTAACGTTCAGAAGATACTGAATAATAGAACAAAAATTGATTGTTACTTGGCATAGTTTATTAAGTTCGAATCTATTATGCTGAATGGATTGCATTATTAGCTCAGCCTTTAAATAATATCTATAACCTGCTTACTCTGAATGTGACAATTGACTGTAGCGACATCGTCGTCAGGGCTGCAGCTTGTTTGTTGCCAAGGACTTGAACGACACGCAGATATATCTTTTTCATTTCCTGTACAATTGATTTGATTTATAAGGACATCCTCAGTCCCCTTACCAAACGGTGATCCATACAGAATAGTAGCGTTCCTAAAAGTAAATGGCGTGCTACTTGTGATATTGATAATACGAATACGCGTTTTTGGGTTTACTGTGAAAGCTGCATTTCCTGTTCGACTTCTATACTTATTTTTATTATGATTGTTTTTGATGATAACTCTTTTTATTTAGTATAACACAATACTTTGTAGATTTGCAATGCCTTGTTGAACACCAACTGCTTTAACATAAAGCGTGGGTATATGTTTTGTTAACGCTAACTTTAATGATATATATATATTGATCTTACTAATTAAATCATGGTTTACCAGTTTGTGAATCAAATAACATTCCCCAAGACATATTTTATTATATATTGATAATATACTGGTATATATTACTGAACACAAATATCTTTAATATGTCATTTACCTTCAGTCAAGCGAAATACGTGTTTACATTATGAGAAATAGTGAACCTACCAGAATCTAAAACCAGCCATCCTACACACCACGTCTGCAACATTGACGTCAAAGTTGTCTGCACAGATGTTCCCCCATGTTCCATTGTCGTATACCTCCACACGCCCCGATCTAATATTTGTTCCATTCACAATCCTGATTTTTGTTTCTGTAGAATAAAATGGTTCAAATGCAGATATTAACAATTGAACAGTAATAAATAAGTAATGGTATCAAGATTATCGTTTCACGGCATATTTGAATAAAGAAAAATTAACGTTATACAATGTTCCAAACCTTGTTTGCTTCTACTCATTCGATTATAAATAGGTTAAATATCGTAAACCAAACAAAATATACTTACTACAAGCTACCCCGACATCTTCACTATGGCTACAGGACGGAGTGGAAAGCCATTGCGATGCCTTACAGTTTGATATATCATCTTCAGTGCCAGTACAGTTGAGATTTGATACAACTATCGATCCATTACCTTTTAAGTAATCTGACTTAGGCAATAACACAGATCTGGAATAATACCAAAAGTAGATATAAAAATCGAACAAGAAAAGTAGCATTCAAAGACGACAGTCAACCACAAATACATACAGAAACAGAGAACAAATTTAAACATGAATAAAAGGCAAAATAGGGCAATAGGGCTAGGGTTCTAGGGTGCACCAAACCTCATTATTACCCTATTGTCATCCCAATAAACCGGACAGCGTAAATAAGGATATTCCCGCCAGGTTATAATATATAACAAGCAAGGCAGCAATAATAGGCAATAGAAATAAAAACACATAAATGATCATGTATATATAATATAAAACACAAAAGCCTAGAAAGCCGCTAGTAAGTACGCAATGACTTGGCAGAGGTCAGAGCAACAAGAGAACAAACCGTTAACGGTACGACAAGACAAAATTAAAGACAAACAAACATCAAACGCTGGCGTCCTGTACGGATTTAGGTAGACGTCATATAGGGTCCACAATGTGTCCGGTCTTCGCACAATCAAAGAGGAAAGCATGGTGGCGAACTGTAAATGGGTCCACCACTAACCATGCAGTGCGTTGCAAACTGATAGGGCCATGATCACTTTTGATAAACGTTTTAAAAAGTTTAATAAAGATTGTATGAACGTGATTATGACCAAGGATCATACGAAATATAAAAATATCGGACAGGGAAAGTAGCATTCAAGGAGGACAGACAACCACAAAACACAGAAGCAAACACGCAAACAGACAAACAAGAAGGCAAAAGTAATATTCAATGCAAATGACATCACAAACACAAAAGGGTTGACAATAGGGAAGTTTGTAAATCACATCACCATAAAAGTCAGGTTGTGATTGTCCTTGTCGCAGAAAAGAGTTCTTAAATGACTTTTATATTTTAAAAGTAGATAAGGGTTAGGAGACGTTCTTGATAAAAATTTCAAAAAAGGTCAAGTTTCATCATTAAGCACGTATGACTTCTCTACACTATATACAACCTTACCACATCACCTTATTAAAGACAAGCTAATTTCTCTTATTAAAAAAACATTCGCTAGTAGAAAATACTACATTTTTGGCAGGTAATAATATTAAAACGTTCTTTACTAACGGCAGTTTAGACAGTTTAGACAGTTATACTATGTGGACTAGCTAATAGATAATATTTTCGTCAGGTATGGAACCACCGTTTATAGACAAATTGTTGGTATCCCTATTGGTACGAACTGTGCACCACTTTGTTTTTATTTTGCTATGAAAGAGATTTCATGTTAAGTCTTTCACCAGATACCCAGGCAGATGTTATTGAAGCCTTTAATGACACCTCTCGGTATCTGGATTACATATTGAACATTGACAACCCCTTCTTTCCAAATGGTTTATAATATTTATCCTAAAGAACTTCAGCTTAACAAAGCTAATATATCTGATAATAAAGTTTCTTTTCTTGATTTAGATCTCTCGATTAAAAATGGTGAAATAATTAGATGATTTTAATTTTGACATTGTTAATTATCGCCACTTGGATGGGATGTTCCCCGAGCAACTTCTTATAGGGTGTATGTGTCTCAACTTATTCGTTTTTTAAGAGCTGGTACCCGAGTTGAGGACTTTAATATTCGTAATCTTTGTATAACTAAAAAGATACTTAATCAGGGTTACCGTTAACATTAACTTCGTAAAACCTTTCAAAATTGTATTATTGTAACCCTGATCTTCTTTCCAAATACAAAAGTAATTTATAGACTTTTCTGCGACAAGGACTATCACAGCCTGACCTCTATGGCGATGTGATTTATAAACTTCGTAATATTCTTGGTCATGATCACTTTCATACTATCAGTGTTAAACTTATTAAAAAGTTTATCAAAAGAGGTTATGACCCTATCATTTTGCAACGTACTGCATGCTTGGTGGTGGACACTTTTACAGTTCGCCACTATGCTTTCCTTTTTAGCTGTACGATGACCTGACAGGCTGTAGACCCTATGATGACGCCTCCCTAAAGCCCCATGGGACGGTGGCGTTTGATGTTTGTCTGTGATCTTTCTTGTTGTGCCCTTAATGGTTTATTCTCTTGTTGCTCTGGCTTCTGCCAAGTCATTGCGTACCTTCATTGTGACTTTCTAGGCTACTGTTTTTTGTATTATATTTACACGAGCTTATTTGTGTTTTACTTATATTGCCTATTGATGCTGCCTTGTTGGTTAGAGATTATATCATGGCGAGGATTTCTTTATTTACACTGTCCTGTTTAAATGGGATGACAGTAGGGTAAGTGTGAGGTTTGGTGCACCCTAGAACCGGTTTAAACCCTAAGTGGCCGACTTTGCCACTGACCGTTCCAAGGCGGTAGCCCTATTGTCAACCCTTTTGAGTTTGTGATGTCGTTTGCATTGAATATTACTTTTGCCTTCTTGTTTGTCTGTTTGCGTGTTTGTTTCTGTGTTTTGTGGTTGACTGTCCTCCTTGAATGCTACTTTCACTGTCCGATCTTTTTATATTTCTTTATACGATAATACAATTTTGCAAAGGTTTTTCGAAGTTTATAGTAACTGTAGCCCTGCTGGAGTAGCTTTTTAGCTGTACAGATTTTACGAATATTAAAGTCCTCAACACGACTCCAAGCTCTAGAGAAGCGAATACGTTGAGATACATAGAACCCATAAGTAGCTCTGGGAACATCCCCATCTCATTGGGGATAATTAACAATATCAAAATTAAAATCATCTCTCTTGTCACAAATGTTACCTTTTTTTTTCCGCCATTTTCAACGCGGTTTTATTGAGTCTGTTCATGAGAGGTAATGTGAAGTGCAACAACTCTCACGCCTCCTAGCACCGGCTAAGAAATATAATACTAACGCCACAAAGATCGGGCTTGATGATCCCAAATGACCAGTAAAAATATCACTACTGATTTGTAGTCGGGGTGACTTTTTACGGCCGCCACACAGCACTAAAGAAACGTTAGTGTGAATGTCAATAAATACTGCAAAGGGGATCCCTTGAAAGCAACAAACACAAACAAGAGATAAAAGTAGCAGACTTGGTATTATTGAGTCTGTTCATGAGAGATAATGTTACATGCAACACCTCTCAAGCATCCTGGCACCGGCTTAAGCGATATTCTACTTTAAAGCCACAACGATTGGTCTTGATGATCCCAAAGGAACATTGTAGAAAAGAAAGGATTGTCAATGTTCAGTATGTCATCCAAATACCGAGAGTTGTCATTAACGGCTTCAAAATGCCTGAGTATCGGATGAAAATAAATACTGAATAGTGGATCCCTTGGAAGCAACAAACATAAAAAAAAGATAAAAGTAGCAGACTCGGATTTATTGAGTCTGTTCATGAGGGGTTCCTCTCACGCCTCCTAGCACCAACTTAAGCGATATTCTACTTTTAAGCCACACAGATTCAACATGCAGTCTGTGTCATAGCAATACAAGAACAAATCTGCGACAAGAAGTGCACAGTTTGTGCCCATAAGTATACCAACAATTTGTCTATAAACGGTAGTTCGATACATGAAGAAAAACATCATTTAATAGGAAAATGAGTGCTTCACAAACTCCATAAAGTGTAATTGTCTAAACTGCCAATATTTAAAAAAAGTTTTAATATTGTTACAGACCAATAATGAAGTTTTTTCTCTAGTGAAAGTTGTTTTAATCAGAGCAATTACTAAAGCATTGAGGTAAGCTTGTATTTAGTATAGAAAAGTACTTATAGATGAAACGTTTATTGCACATTTTATCAAGAACATATCCTGAATTTTGAATAGACCAAATACATTAATCCCAGAAATCCCCGGACGGTGACGTTTGATGTTTGTCTGCAGTATTGTCGTGCCCTCAATGGTTTATTCTCTTGTTGCTCTGGCTTCTTCCAAGTCATTGAATATCTTCTTTGTGGTTTTTTATGCTATTGTTGTTTTGCATTTATATATACATGAGCATCTTTGTTTTTACTTATATTGCCTATTAATGCTGCTTTGTTGGTTAAAGAATACTTCATGGCGGAGATTTCTTTATTTACTATGTTCCGTTTTATTGGGTTGACGGTAGCCCTATTGTCAACCCTTTTGTGTTTCTGATATCTTATTTAGCCTTTTATTCATCTTTAAAGTTGTTCTTTGTTTCTGTATGTGTTTGTGGTTGACTGTCGTCCTTGAATGCTACTTTTCCTGTTCGATTTTTATATCTTTTTTTATCATTACAATGATAATGCTTTAGTTTTGTTACATTCTGTGTTATCACAAATTTACGATTTCAAATATACTTAAGTGTAAAACAATTGTTTAAAATGAAATTATTGTTAGTAAATTATAAATACCGTTCCTAAATACGTAACACCATTTAGTGAAACATTTAGTCGTGTTTGACACTATTGTTCTGTTGTTTATTGATGATGACAGGGTAAGAGTGAGGTTTGGTGCACCCTTGAACCGGTTTAAATTACCCATTGGTCCCTTTTACCAATGACCGTTCCAAGACGGTACCCCTGTTGTCAACCCTTATGTGTTTGTGATGTGTTTTTTACTGAATGCGTTTGTGATGTACTTGTTGAATCACCTTTGCGTTGTAATACTTGTTGGAGTGAATGTATTCTGTGAATGCTACTCTTCCTGTTGGACTTATAATCTTTTCATAATAAAATACTTGAGTATGTTATGCTTTCATCAAAATCATTTACCCATCATGATACGCAAGCATACGGCACATCACATTTGCTTCAGTTACATCTTCATTTATGTAGCGATTGCACACAGTACCCCAGGTACCATTATAGAACACTTCCACCCGTCCTGCTCTCTTTGATGGTCCGTCTACAAGACGTAGAGGGGTTACTGGATCTGTAACATGACAATATAACATAATGGATATCTTATTAGAACTAAAAACGCGCTTAATTTAATAAATATTCTAAATACTATGTCCTTATACATTTCACTTGTTGGTTCTTAAGTTATTATTTTTAAGTAACTGGTCTGAATGCGTTTAAAAAAGTATTGTAGGGGAAATTTGGAATTCGCCAAACATAAAGATATTGCAATCTCAGTTTGAATGAGACTTCATGAACGGTAGGGCAACTGCTTGCTACAGTTCACGCCTTATAGCACCGGGTTGAGCATGGCGCAACATGTCACTAGAACGATCATGTAAGCCATCAACTTCAAATTCAATAGAACGCCATTGAACTCTAGTCTTGAAACTGAGTGATCTTACCAAAAACATATATGTCATTATTTCAAACTGTTCTGCATACGGGATACCGGTTATTATTTATTTAGGCGTTGATATAGAAACTGAAACTCAATTTAAATAATTATTATACAAGTTAACAAGAAAGCAGGAGTCTGTGTTTTATTGAATCTGGGTTTAGGGTGTAAACCTCATCATTTGCACCGCCTTAGGCTTCATTCTACTTTGAAGTCATAAACTTAAGTAATTACACTACTTATTTGTTGCTGGGGAGATTTTTTTAGACGCCACCTGCACTAAACTAACGCTAGTTAGAATGTCAACAAATACTGAAAAGTGGATCGCTCGGAAGCAACGACCTTACAAGTTATTATAAAAGTTATATGCATAATGTAGCATTCAAGGACCACAGTCAAACAAAAACACGCATTGAAACAAATAACAAATAACAGTTACAAGCCTAAATAAGAGGCACAATAGAAAAAAGTAGATTCGGTTCCCCTTTTCAGTATTTATTGACATTCATACTAGCGTTTGTTTAATGATGTGTGTCGCCTCAAATCAGTAGTGTTATTACTTACTTACTAAAGAAATATAGAAAGATCGGACAGGGAAAGTAGCATTCAAGGATGACAGTCAACCACAAAACATAGAAACAAACACACAAACAGGCAAACACTCCTTTGGGATCATCAAGCCCAATCTGGATGATTTTAAAGTAGAATATCGCCTTAGCCGGTGCTAGGAGGCGTGAGAGGTGTTGCACTTTACATTACAATAAAAACCGAGTTTTCTACTTTTATCTCTTGTTTGTTTTTGTTGCTTCCAAGGCATCCCCTTTTCAGTATTTATTGTCTTAACAAACACATGTTTCATGAATATGCTTTATTCGCAATCTTAAAACTAAGAATAGTTTGCGGAGTTTCGCCCAAGAAATATGTCATGGATGCCTTTAGAGACACTTCTTACTGTAACATAATAAAACATTGTTTTATCTTGGCTGAAACAAAATGTGTTTGTCATAGGTTCAGATTTGTCGATTAAGCGATATTCGTCAGACAATTAACAGGTGTACACAAACGCAGCAGCAATTAGCAAAAAGCATGAAACCTACCACAGTTGACCCCAACGCTGTAAGAGTAAGAACAATTCCTTTGTCCCCATTTATATTCGGATCTGCAGTCGGACACATCAGTTTCGGAACCATTACAGTTCAGATACCCTATTCCATTATCACGAATAACATAGTTGTAAAATGTATCAGCTGCACGGATCGACGGATTCCTGAAATATGTTAATTAGCATTGTTAAGTACAAGTTATATATTCTATTTATTGATAGAATGACGTCCTTTTTTTCTGACGAGATAGATTACACTAAAACTTTTACAAAAGTTGTGCTTCTTTATTATAAAATTGTGTCTTAAATATTACGTTTATAAAACACCTTATATATTGGCTTATATGAAGTAAACATGCGAACTTTTATTTGCTAAACAGAAGTATCTAATTAGGCTAATCAGCGGATTTTAAATATACTTCTGAACACAATGAAAAGTGTTAGGACCATCGCAACAACTATATACATGTATACATGTACTTTGTACGTGAACGATACTTAATTTCAGACTTGTTGTTGCTACATTGAACTAACCCTAACCTTAACCTGTTGTTACGTGTTTTAGCGATTTAACTCACATTTCAGGACTGCCCAACATACGACATATAACTTGGGCATCTTCAATGGTGAATCCATAGCTTGCATGACATATTGACAACCACGAACTGTTATAGAAGACCTCTACCTTGCCAGAAAGTGACTTGAAACCACCAACCAACCGCACAGGTGTTACAGAGACTGGGACAAAGAGAAAATTGCTTACCACAGGTCTTAATATGTTTTATTTATATCCTTTGTTTGAAGAAATTCCTTGATATACGAAGTAAATACACGCATTTTATTGTTTCAGGCAGTATCTATATAAACTATACAAACTCGAAAAATAAAACACAATTTGTTTGATTAAAGTATAATTTTTAATATTATCAGAGAATACAATTAGATTGACGTATACATATAATAAACTTAAGTATTGCACACGCATTTGAAAACTAGTTTATTTTCAATGTAAACGTAACCATCAATATTCGCCAATATCTTAGGTGTTGTAAAGTCATATTGGGTGCGTAATGTAATCGGAATTTCTATTTTGCATAATCGTTCTGGATTGGTGCTATGTACCGTTTCATGTACATTTCATATATATTACCTCACAGGAAATATATCAAGTTCTGAAAACAAATCATAAGTAAGAGTATGATAATGGACCTTTAGAAACGGCCGAGCACGACACATACGAAATATTGCAGTCTCGGTTTGATTGAGACTGTTCATGAGCGGTAGTGAAATATGCTAACTACCGCTCACGCCCTCTAGCCCCGGGTTGAGCAGAACTCAATATTCATAAAATCAATAGTACAAAAGTTTAACCATCCCGAAGATGGCATGCATATGGCGGTGGACATGGAGTGTACTGCATCTACATGTCGTACGGCGTATGTTCCCAGTATATAATAAAAGTAAATGCCCCGAAGAGCGAAATAAACATAAAGGAATTTAGTTGGGAGCAGCGGTTATGAAGCCTGCATATCAAAAAGCAGACAACATATCCTATGAGTGGTTAAACAATACCCAGAGCCTAAGTTGGTTTCATTTTCGAAGTTACGAATATATGTTTGTTTCAAATAAATGTTTTTGATAAAATCTAATCTTAAAGTATATGTTTTAGTTCATAGTTTTTATTAAAAATGCGTATGCAATAAATGTATTATTATATCTTCCGCTGATAAATATTGCACTCCTAAAGTCAGCTTTTAACTATACATTAACATATTACTTTTAGTAAAGGTTACTAACGTTTTATACAATATAACTCTTGTTTTGAATGTTTTTGTTTCTATTATTGTTTTAGCCATTAATTTCAGCTTGCATTGCAAAATAAATCCACATGGGAAATCAAACTCACAGCAGTTAATTCCAACAGTATTTTCACTCCAGCAATTATGAGTTCGTGAAAAGCGATCGCACTCTACAAGATCTGTTTCATTTCCAAAACACTGTATATCATAGTCTGTGACGTCACCGATTCCATCGCCGTAATATGCATTTTTGTGAATCGATACGTTTCTAAGAAAAATTGAGAAAAAATAAATACAGTGCTAGAACTGCGTTTTATGCAATATGTGTAAATACATATATAGTGTGAATTTATCAATTGCCGTATAGAATCGTTCAGATAAACTAAAGTGGTTAATAATACATTGTTATCACGATTATTAAAATACATGTATAAAAATATAATATACAGTATGAGGAACAAATACTTTACCCACGTTCGAAGCCGAGCATGTTACAAACTACATTCGCCGTGCGGTTGTCAAAGGAGTCATCACAGAACGTGTTCCATGTGTTTTGTTTATGGATCTCTAAGCGACCGGAAAAAGGTGTTGGCCCATCAGCAAGTCGGATTTCGGTCACTTAAAATCGAGTAAATATGCTTAGATATTTATTTTTTATAAACTTTACATGTTAATATCAAGTATTGAAATGTGGATACACATGTGGAAATACGTTGATAGTTGCAATTTACCTCGAGTAGAACACAGTAACTTTAAACTTGATTTATATTACATCGTTAATGAAGTCAGATGTGCAGCTGATGCAAGTTATTAAAAGGCAGTGTCAACGTAACAAATTTGCGAGTGTTGATTTTCATTCATTTTAAATCATTACTTCGTAATCGTCCTAATACGACCATACCATATGTCACTCCTAATACCCATCAATATTCTGTAATGGTCCCTTATAATACAGGCCCAATACGAAATGTCACACGCCTACTACCCATCAATATTCTGTAATGGTCCTGTATATAATACAGAGCCAACACGGAATGTCAAACGCCTACTACCCATCACTATTCTGTATTGGTTCAATATAATACAGGGCCAGTACGGAATGTCACACGCCTACTACCCATCAATATTCTGTAATGGTCCTGTATATAATACAGGGTCAACACGGAATGTCACACGCCTACTACCCATCGATATTCTGTATTTATTGGTCCTATATAATACAGGGCCAGTACGGAATGTCACACGCCTACTACCAATCAATATTCTGTAATGGTCCTGTATATAATACAGAGCCAACACGGAATGTCAAACGCCTACTACCCATCAATATTCTGTATTGGTTCAATATAATACAGGGCCAGTACGGAATGTCACACGCCTACTACCCATCAATATTCTGAAATGGTCCTGTATATAATACAGGGCCAGTACGGAATGTCACACGCCTACTACCAATCAATATTCTGTAATGGTTCTGTATATAATACAGGGCCAATACGGAATGTCACACACCTACTACCGATCGATATCCTGTATTGGTCCTATATAATACAAGGCCAATACGGAATATCACACGCCTATTACCAATCAATATCCTGTTATGGCCAGTACGAAATGTCACATGCCTATTATCCATCAATATTCTGTAACGGTGCTATATAGAATACTGGACCAATACGGAATGTCACACGACTACTACCCATACTATTCTGTAATGGCATATATAATACAGGGTCAATATGGCTTTCTTAATACAATAGATAGTACTTTTTCCATAATGGCTCTGCTGTAGATCATCGTGTGCTAAATGGCCTTCTGTATTGAGCTATTATAGCAGATGTTTTGTTTATATGAAAACATGTGTTAAACATGATTCTGGAAAGGCAGCAAAGTAGAGACATTGGATTTAATTGTAATTGTATACTTACGGCACTCAACGCCGGCGTCTTCACTGTGCTGACAGTTTGATGATTGCCACATGTTAGATTTACACTCTGATATGTCATTTTCATTACCGACACATTTCAGCTCATCAACAATTATACTACCAGAACCGCTTCCAAAATACCCTGCTCCATACGCGTTGGCGTTTCTTTAAACAGATACCGTAATATCGTAAATAAATATAAATACACAGTATACGTTCAAAGAAGCTGAATGTGCTATTTTTTTATTTTAAATGAAATTTTAAAGTACAACTCTGCAATGCGTTCATCGAGGAAGTCAAAACGTTGATGATATTCAATGTACAAAAGGTATGTTAAATTATTAGTATACAATAACTGAAACCAAATACTTACACAGAATTAAACCCAAGCATTCTGCAGATTACTGAAGCGTCTATGTCATCGTAGGAGTCATCACAAACTGTTCCCCAATTATCATTGAAGTAAATTTCTACACGCCCTGATTGGTCGGAATAGCCGTTTACTAACCGAAGATTAGTTCCTAGAATGGAAAAGATTTTTGTAACAAAATTTTATAAAATGTTATAACTGTTTCTTAAAGCGGGAACATCGGGCCTGTCGTGTGGTTTAGGGATCCAACTTATAATTCACAAATAATGATAGTTTTTATGGCCTCAGCATAATGATTGAGCTACGCCTTATTTTCAGAGAAATATATTGTTCACAGTAATATGTGCTACCCATGGTTAGTTTAAGCATTTGACACATTGATTCTGTTCAAACTAAATAATTTATTCCAATTTTAGACCCGAACATAGTAGTAAAGACACAATGTTAACATCACAATTTGATTGATAGGCCATGAACAGGAATATTGTTAAAATGTTTATCCTCATCGCTTGATGTATTCCATTTAATCTGTGAAACAGTGTTTATTTCCCATCAAATGTCTGTATTCGACTGCAATGTATGTATTAATGTTATGTTTCATCTTGTAAAAGATAACTAAAGCAAGTATTAAATATATGTTCTTTGTAATTGTTGTTTGTTTTCCATGCGTGTATTTGGTTGACAGTTGCCTGCGAATGCTGCATTTCCTGTTCGACATTTATACTTGTACACATGCAACTATTTGAAATCAAATCATTACACTATAAAAATAATATTTGAAGCGAATGTACCAATTGAGAAGGAACCAGAATAAAAAGTACCAGCCGTTAAATGTAGAGTTTTGTTTGCAAGCAAGGCACTTACGGCAATCCAATCCAACTGCGTTCCCAGAACACGGTCCAATGGCCAATGATGAGTTGTTGCAATCCGTTATGTCCAGTTCTTTGCCGTGGCAATTTACATTAATGATAGAAGACTGCCCATTCAAACTTCCATATAGTCCTGTTCTGTCTATGAGAGCCTTTCTTTGTATTCAAAATGATAATTTGTATTAAAATGAAATTATTATATAATTATCCTATAAACCCAAAATACCATACGCAATGGCAAAGTAGATCCCTACTCTACCGAGAACTAAATCAAATGAACAAATTAAATAGTCAATTAACATAAGTTTTAATTGCATAAAGATTAAAACCTTTATGCACCATTATGCACTTGGGAAAAGATGCAATACCATTCCAGGTCCTCATTATATTCATTATAAGCGAGGCGACTCGTGAGAGCATTTTCAGTATATACTCAAGGGAGATCACTTGACGTCCTTCTAAAAACGGTAAAAAGGTTAAATATTGTTGCTCTCAAAATAATGTTATAATGTCATTTAAAGTCGATATAAGATAAATTCCACCCTACCCTCCATTCATTCTTTCTGCTGTGTTTCTTATATATGTACAGTTACGTGTCCTTTAGTCAGCGTCATGGTCAATAATAGACTGAACATGTAAACTACACTCGGAATAGAACGAGCAGTTGCATAACCGTCGGTATCCGTTATCGGGGCCAGCGACTTGTCTTACGTTGTTATTACGTCAGCATCCGTCATCGGGGCATACGACAGAACTATCAATAATAAACGTCAGCCTCCGTTATCGAGGCAGAAGACAGACGTCGGTCGACTATTAAACTATATTTTGCGGACAGTGGATCACGTGGTCAGTTTTCAAACATGACAGGCATTTGCTAGCGGAATATGTTTAGCGCCCGTTGACGGAGCAACATAATTACCTGTATATAACAGTTTGCTTAATTGGAAAGTAATACAATTATAAATAAGGTCTAAGTTTTACCATTATAAAACATGTAATAACACAGCCATGGACATAATATGCCAAACATTTGAGATAAATGTAAAACAAATTTCTGCTTATTGTTATTATTACTTCCTACCTTTTTTCGTAAGTGTATAATACACAGCATAAATAAATACTGTAAAGGGGATTCCTTGGAATCAACAAATACAAGAGAGAAAGGTAGTAGACTCGGTTTTATTGAGTCTGTTCATGAGAGATAATTTTATTTTCACGACCCTAGCACCGGACTTAACCTGGGGCTAGGGGGACTGAACGACAGCAAGCATATTACACTATCGTTCATGAACTGTCTCAATTAAACCGAGACTGCAATATTCGTATTTATCGTGTTCTGCGGTTTCCAAAGGTCCAGTCTCATACTCTTGTACATGTACATTGGAATGTAATACCATTCTGTAAAAAGCGTAATAAGGACCTCAATTATTTATTAGAGATACAAAATATAGCAAAATCAACAAATAGGTCAGTATATCATCAGAAAGTAAGGGAAAATGGACCAAATATGACGATGAGCTTATCATCTATAAGTGTATGAAATACATTTGTTCATATAGTAATACATGTCACCTCGATTTCATAATTAACATTTAAAAACCTAATAGGTCTTTAGTACCTAAGTGAACAAAGTTTAGCCTGGTGGGGATTTCTTTATTTACACTGTTCCGTTTTATTGAGATGAAATAGTATAATAGTGAGGTTTGGTGCACACTAGTACCTGGTTTAACACCCATGCTGGTGTAGCCCTATTGGCAACCATTTTGAGTTTGTGATGTCCATTGTGTGCTTTTTATTTCCAGTGCAAGTTTGTTTTAAATGCATGTTTTTGGTTGTCTGTATTCTGTGAAAGCTACATATCCTGTTCGACTTTTATACCTACTTTTAAGTCGTTATGGTTTTCGGAAGAAATTTTGTAAAACAAGATCCAGTTCACCTGCTTCAATATCATAAATTATTCCTTATATATTGTCACAGGATGACCTTAGTGGTTGGGCTAACTTAGGAAAGAATCAATGACGGTGAATGCATTTACATAAGTTTAATGCAACTTTTAAAATATGTTTAATATATATACAATTATCTAAAAAAAACAAGCGAATACACAAATGAACTATGAAAAGAATGTTCTCCTGAACGTTTAAGACGTTCTTAGTATTGTTATAAATACTGAATGTCTAAGACACTAAAGTTTTGTTAAAGCTATAACAATGTTGATCTAGCGCGATAACTGTGATGCACGAGAGCTCATGAAGATGATGATGCGCGAATTCAATGGATGATTGTCATCAAATGCCTTCTGTAAGGGTTGATGACGCGATGCAATGATAGTTAACCTCCACTGAGATTGTGAGTAATATTCCTCCAGTGAGGATTGGTAACGGGCCCACCTTGTGTCCCGGGGGTTGTCGTTAGTAAAACCTGGCTGCGCAGGTACGGGGACCGTCTCCACCGCTTGTAAACGTTATTCGTGGAAGCTTAGCTCCACTCCTGGATATCCAAACCTAGATGGCTTACTCCAACCCTGGATGGCTTATATCCTGGATGGCTTAGGCTGTAATGATACATACATTTTAGATGTCGGTTGACAAACATACCAATCTTGCATAATTATCATTACCCAAACAAATCATTATTCAATCAATATATGTACGAATGATGAGTAGCAATGTATACATATTCTACAACGCCATGTATACGCTATGTACGTCGCTGTTAATCAATGCCCCTAATACATGTAATATAAACATGATCAAATAACTCATATATTACACTCACTGAGTTATGCATGCACGCAATGTTAACAATCGTGTATTACAATCACTGAGGTATACGCCAACGTTAACTAATGCACCTATTATCCCCTGTTATCAAATTAATATTGTTTTACAATTAATGATCAATTAAAATAATTACATCTAATAAAGTAACTTCAAAATCATATGCTAGTCTAAAGTTATGTTTGAGAAACATCAATGCTAACCGGATGTCGTAACCGCCTAACAAGATGGCGCCGCCCACTGAATACAAATGTACGATAAAAGTTTAATAAAATGACTAACCACATGTTGCCTATGCAATTTGCCGTCCAATCTCTGTTCCAACAAAGTACTATCGATGATCCCGGCGAGAGCTAGAAGACAATGGGTTTTATAGCAAACATTACGCCCAAATCATTATTTCCCCCGTTCAGTCCGTGACAAACGTGGCTAAATCTACAGTATTGAATCTACACGAGAGGCCCCTTATACAATTTTTGCCGTTTAAGGAAAATATATCTAAACGTTTACATGCATTAGCACAAAACTAAACTTATGACACGGCCTCTCTGGCGGCCACTTAAAATGTGCACGCTTTTACGTGTTACATGAATAGATCATGAATATTGTGAAATTATTTCAACTCGAACAATAGATTTTGGGTGTAACCGATAACTTGCAAGAGCTATGTACGACCAGTACGCTCTACCCGTGACATTTTGTGACAACATCTCCCCACTTAAAGAAAGTGCTACACAATTAAAATTCAACAAAAAGATAATTAATATTTACACGTTAAGAAACTATTAATTCTTCTGAGCAAACGAGCGACAAAACGTACTGATCGCTCAATCGCTTGAGTATGTTAACTATTACCACTGCAGTTATAACCTAACTATAATATGTAATTACAATTTCAACACTATTCTACAATTGTACACTACCCTGTCGTAACATATACTACTATTGTACAATACACTGCAATACACTATTGTATTAAACCGGTCATTATGTGCGGCGACTTAAATAGTCTGCCCCAATATTGTCCTTTTCTCGGATCGCTTTAATTTTCATCCGGTAAGGCTGCAGAGTCAGTGCCCACCTCATTAACCTACTGTAAGCTACCTTTGCTTTATTCATATAAGCTAACGGTTGGTGGTCAGTCTCCAAGACAAATTCCTTACCAAAAACATATCGGTGGAATTTACTGACACCCCACACTACTGCAAGACACTCCCTTTCGATAACAGAGTAGTTACATTCCCGGGGTAATAGTTTCCGACTTGCGTAAGCCACGGGGAGACTACACCCATCTTGCTCTTGCAGTAGGACTGCACCCACCCCGATATCGGAGGCATCCGTTCTGAGGATAAACTCCTGGTCAAGTTCAGGTAATTTTAGTATTGGGGTTTTGACCAGACTCCCCTTTAAAGAGACAAAAGCTCGCTCCTGGCTTTCCCCCCAAGTTATCCTATTGGGTTGACCTTTCTTTGTCAAGTCTGACAAAGGTGCAGCTATAGCCGAAAAGTTTGGAATAAACTTCCTGTAAAATCCAGCCAACCCTAAAAATGACCTTACTTGTTTCTTTGTCTCGGGTCTTGGTGCTTCCTGAATTGCCTTAACCTTGTCGGGGTTGGGTTTCAATTTCTGGTCCCTCCCGACAACATGACCCAGACACTCTTTATCTGCGTAACCTATGTGACACTTGCTAGGTTTTGCAGTGAGTTTAAACCGGCGTAGCCGTTCCAACAGATAACGTAGAGCCTTAATATGGTCTTCAAATATTGTTGTAAACACAAGGATGTCATCTACAAAACTGTCTGTGTTGGACAAATCCTTCAGGACTTTCCTCATTAACCTACAGAATGTTGCTGGGGCGTTTACGAGACCAAAGGGCATGACCTTGAACTTAAAAAGTCCTTGCGAAGTTTCGAAGGAGGTCATCTCTTTAGCTCGGTCTGAAAGTGGGACTTGCCAATAACCTTTACTGAGGTCTAACTTGGAGAAATACGAATATCCCGCAAGTTTAGAGAATACCTCCTCAATATTAGGCATTGGCTCTGCATCAAAGATGGTACGTTTATTGAGCTGCCTAAAATCGATACAGAATCGAACTGACCCATCTTTCTTCTTAATAAGTACGACTGGGGATGAAAATGGGGCGTTTGAAGGTTCGATGACACCCAATTTCAACATGTCTTTCACCTCCTCATCAACAATTGATCGGGAGTGAAATGGAATGGGATACCCCTTAATTCTTATTGGTTCCCTGATGTGAGTACAATATCATGTTGCACTCCATCTGTCTGCCCCGGGTTTTCGGACAAGACATCACTGAACTCCGAGAGTAAACTACCCATCTCTCGTTGCTGCTCTACACTAAGCATGCCCGATATGTCTACATCGGCTGCTCTCTCCCTACCTACACTAGTGGGAAAATACATGGGACTAGTGTCCTCACTACTGTCTTCCTCACTATCCTCAATAACTGCAACATTAACTACGGTTAACACCCCTTGTTGCACATTATCGGTTCTACTTATATACTCTTTCACCATATTCGCATGAAAGGTCTTTAACTTTCCGTTTATCTCGATACGGTAATCCATAGTGTTCACTAGCCCTCTAACGTAAAACGGACCTTTCCATTGTAATAACAACTTGTTATTGTCGGTCGGGAGTAACAGTAACACCTGGTCATCTATCTTAAACTTCCTAGCTCTAGCTTTCTGGTCATAGTACCGTTTATACTTGGTACTTGCCTTAACTAACTGACTTTGAGCTATCTTACAAGTCTCCTCTAGTTTCTCCTTCAGATCTAAAACATACTGATATGTAGTCTTAACCTCATTACTATCTACTTCACCTGCCCACATCTCTCTAAGAATCCTCATGGGACCTCTAACTGACCTACCGTACAATAACTCAAACGGAGAAAATCCTAAACTCTCTTGTGGAACCTCTCTAAATGCAAACAATAAAGCATTGAGATACTTGTCCCAATCTTTGGGTCTCTCGGTACACATACGCCGTAACATTTGCTTTAACGTCCCGTTAAATCGTTCGACTAACCCGTTACACATAGGGTGATATGGTGTTGTCATGATTTGACGCAAAGACAATAACCTGCTTACTTCAGCCATAAGTTCTGACGTAAACTGTGACCCACAATCAGTCAGCATTTCCTCTGGTACACCTAGCCTACTGAACATATCAACTAATGCCTCGGCTACTCTCTCAGTTTCAATTGAGGGCAATTCTACTGCCTCCGGATACCTAGTTGCATAGTCTACCATGGTTAAAATGTACCTATTTTTCCTATCCGACACTGAAAAAATTGGTCCAACTATGTCTACGGCTACCCTCTTAAATGGTGTATCTGTCAGTGGCATCTGACCTAAGTGTACTTTGGTCACTCGACCTTTTGGTACTGTCCTTTGGCATACATCGCAGGACCTACAATACCTAGTTACATCTCCACTAACGCCTGGCCAATAAAATTCTGCCAATACTCTATCTGACGTTTTCTTTACGCCTAAATGACCTCCCATAATCGACTCATGAGCTACCTTAAGCACTGTCGTTCTATACTGGGTAGGTACCACTAATTGGTGAAACTGTCTACTACCACTATCTTCAAATGCTCTGTACAATAACCTATTCTTATGTACAAACTTACAACTACCGGACCCTTTACACTTCTTCACTACACCATCCTTGGCCTTCACTTTACAAGGACCTAATGACTCGTCTTGAGTTTGTGCTTCTATAAACTCCGCTTTAGATATGTCACCTACGGCTGCAGGAACCTTTAATTTTCTATAAGCCTGAGCTTGCTTCTGAACCTGCGCTCTAGTCTCTACGACATTACTTATGCTACTTCTAAAATCGGACATTACCGGAAGTGCTGAACCATCTATGTTCCCTATCGTTAAATCGTACATCGGGTCATCCATACATAGTGCCTCTGTAGTCCCTTTAAAGAAAGGTGTATCTACATCTATTCTCGCTATTGGCACGTGCTCTACCGACTTATTTAACAACATACACTGTGACTGTTTACCTACCAACTGGTCATCCGTAACTAAACTACGCCTAACTACCACACCTGTACAACCTGTATCCCTCATTACAATTACGTCCGTGCCTTTCACTCTACCATCTGCCGTTGGAAGATTTGCATACGGAAAGAGACATGTTCCGATCTTCGCCATTACACCATCCGATTTAACACAACAGCTACTACTCTCGGTTTTAATAATCGGACTATTACTACCTCTGCCTCTACCTCTACCACGGTTTTGACCACCTCTACCTCTACCGAAATTCCATGGGTTGTTAAAACCTTGGTCCTGCCTCCCTACATTGTTGTCCACTCTGCTATTTTCACTGAAATTGTCTACGACAGCGGACACTTTCACCGCTTTCCTACACTCATGTGAAGCATGTTTCCCATTACAGTGACGACAACGAATAAACGGTCTACCTATGTTACCACTATTGCTACCTCCTCGAGCACCCATCGAACTACCTCCACCTCTATAGTTTCCACTCTGGCCTTTCTGTTTATGATCGTCCCCTTGCCTATCTCTAAAAGTTCTGTCTTTCGACACTACATTATGAGCTCCACCTCTAGCCTCGGCAAACTGATCTGCTTGTGTTGCCATTTCTCCTACACTAGCTAATTTTCTTTCTTTCAGAAATAAGAACAGATCTCTACTACAAACATTGAATAGCTGGTCCCGCAACGAGAAATCTATGAGGCCCTGATAAGTCTGCGCTACCTTCCCTAACTCTAACCACCTATCTAAGTAATTGCTAGACCTACTAATAAACTGAATAAATGACTCGCCTTTCTCAGGCAGACAAGCTCTACACCGCTTTCTAAAACCTTCTTCAGTTAGCTCAAATCTCTTTAAAAGAGCATCCTTTAACTTGTCATAGTCAAGAGCATCTACACTAGGTAATCTAGAAAATACATCTAAGGCCTTGCCGCTCAATAACGCACTTAAATGAACTGCCCACTTATCTTTGGTCCATTCCTGTAACTCAGCATAACGCTCGAACCGTAACAAGTAACTGTCCATGTTATCTTCGTCAGCATCAAAGTATGGTAACTTCGAACCTTTTAACTTCCCAGAATAACTATCTTTCCCTTCAGTTTTACTTTCCTTACTATGTGTCTTAGCTGCTTCCAACTCTAAAGCTAACTTATGCTCAAACTCTTTTTGCTCCCTTTCTATTATCATCTTAGCCTTAGCTAGTCTACCATCTGTTTCGAACCTCTCATGTTCTAACTCTTGCTTCTCCTTTACTATTCTACTTTCTAATTCTACCTTCTCTTTATCATCATCTCGCTTCTCTTTAGCTAGTCTACCTTCTAATGCTAGCTTCTCTTTATCAGCATCTAGCTTCTCTTTAGCTAACCTACTTTCGAATTCTAAATTCTCTTTATCAGCATCCAACTTCTGTTTAGCTAATCTACTTTCTAATTATAGCTTCTCTGTGGCTAGTCTACTTTCTTCATCTCGCTTCTCTTTAGCTAACCTACTTTCGAATTCTAGCCTATCTTTCTCTAATTCTCTTTCCTTAAGTCTAAATTCCCTTTCCCTAGCCTGTTCGTCTTTAACAAAGGTTCTAAGCTCCTCTCCAGCATACCCTTACTCCTTACCCATTTCCGTAAGATCCTTTATGGACGTCATGTCTATGGACATTGTGGACTACTAACTACAATAATTACAATACACACGTCACTAATAATTCTACTCACCTAGCTACTAATGGTAAGTCACTGTGTCCTCAGTAAATATCTGGGCATCATCATAGGACAAGTTACATACACATTTGTACTAGCGCTAACTACTAACGGTTATGTATAGATAGTATATAGCTTCCACAAAACATATACACTACATAAAATATCTTAATTTGATATTGGACATAAACCTTAATCAATCATAGAAATGCGTATAACACGTACATGTATATTTATTTCTCCCATCAATATAAGTATACTCGAGTGTCACAACATGAGTAGAACGTCTTGTTCGCCAACCTAATTGGATACTATGTGTATATCAAGGGAGGTAAAAACAAACACCCAAATTATTGAGCAAAAGTGCCTCAGACCCACTCGTGTAGACCACTGCGACCTCGCGCCAAGGAAAGAACGGACAAAAGAACAGTTTGGACTCACCCTACCCTTGTCGTGTCTTGACTTGTCTTCCAAGCTGTGGCCGTGATCGTCGACAGTCGCCTTGATGGATCAGAGGGTGGTACACAATTCTAAAATAATAAGTAGAGATTTAGTATATCATAATAAAGATCACTTATTGATTCTTTCCCTCCGTAGTCGCCCAAAATCCCACTACTCTGAAACCAGTTGTCACAGGATGACCTTAGTGGTTGGGCTAACTTAGGAAAGAATCAATGACGGTGAATGCATTTACATAAGTTTAATGCAACTTTTAAAATATGTTTAATATATATACAATTATCTAAAAAAACAAGCGAATACACTAATGAACTATGAAAAGAATGTTCTCCTGAACGTTTAAGACGTTCTTAGTATTGTTATAAATACTGAATGTCTAAGACACTAAATTGTTGTTAAAGCTATAACAATGTTGATCTAGCGCGATAACTGTGATGCGCGAGAGCTCATGAAGATGATGATGCGCGAATTCAATGGATGATTGTCATCAAATGCCTTCTGTAAGGGTTGATGACGCGATGCAATGATAGTTAACCTCCACTGAGATTGTGAGTAATATTCCTCCAGTGAGGATTGGTAACGGGCCCACCTTGTGTCCCGGGGGTTGTCGTTAGTAAAACCTGGCTGCGCAGGTACGGGGACCGTCTCCACCGCTTGTAAACGTTATTCGTGGAAGCTTAGCTCCAATCCTGGATATCCAAACCTAGACGGCTTACTCCAACCCTGGATGGCTTATATCCTGGATGGCTTAGGCTGTAATTATACATACGTTTTAGATGTCGGTTGACAAACATACCAATCTTGCATAATTATCATTACCCAAACAAATCATTATTCAATCAATATATGTACGAATGATGAGTAGCAATGTATACATATTCTACAACGCCATGTATACGCTATGTACGTCGCTGTTAATCAATGCTCCTAATACATGTAATATAAACATGATCAAATAACTCATATATTACACTCCCTGAGTTATGCATGCACGCAATGTTAACAATCGTGTATTACAATCACTGAGTTATACGCCAACGTTAACTAATGCACCTATTATCCCCTGTTATCAAATTAATATTGTTTTACTCTTAATGATAAATTAAAATAATTACATCTAATAAAGTAACTTCAAAATCATATGCTAGTCTAAAGTTATGTTTGAGAAACATCAATGCTAACCGGATGTCGTAACCGCCAAACAAGATGGCGCCACCCACTAAATACAAATGTACGATAAAAGTTTAATAAAATTACTAACCACATGTTGCCTATGAAATTTGCCGTCCAATCTCTGTTCCAACAAAGTACTATCGATGATCCCGGCGAGAGCTAGAAAACAATGGGTTTTATAGCAAACATAACGCCCAAATCATTATTTCCCCCGTTCAGTCCGTGACAAACGTGGCTAAATCTATGACACGGCCTCTCTGGCGGCCACTTAAAATGTGCACGCTTTTACGTGTTACATGAATAGATCATGAATATTGTGAAATTGTTTCAACTCGAACAATAGATTTTGGGTGTAACCGATAACTTGCAAGAGCTATGTACGACCAGTACGCTCTACCCGTGACATTTTGTGACATATATTATTTACGCATTTGCACAGTATCAATTTAAAGAAAATGTCAGTTGCTAATTTCTCTTATTCAAAAAACATTCGTTAGAGAAAATACTACATTTTTCGGAATGTAATAATATAAAAGCGTTTTTTACTAACGGCAATTTAGACAATTATACTATGTGGACTTGCTATGAAGTTTGTGAAGCACTCATCTTCCTATTAGATAATATTTTTTTCAGGTATGGAACTACCGTTTATAGACAAATTGTTGGTATCCCTATGGGTACGAACTGAGCACCACTTGTCGCAGATTTGTTCTTATTTTGCTATGAAAGGGATTTCATGTTGAGTCTTTCACCAGATACCCAGGCAGATGTTATTGAAGCCTTTAATGACACCTCTCGGTATCTGGATGACATATTGAACATTGACAACCCTTTCTTTCCAACTATGGTTAATTAGATTTATCCTAAAGAACTTCAGCTTAACAAAGCTAATATATCTGATAACAACGCTTCTTTTCTTGATTTAGATCTCTCGATTGAAAATGGTAAAATAATTAGCAAAATCTATGACAAGAGAGATTATTTTAATTTTGTGACATTGTTAATTATCCCCACTTGGATAGGGATGTTCCCCGAGCAACTTCTTATGCGGTGTATGTGTCTCAACTTATTAGTTTTTCTAGAGCTTGTACTCGAGTTGAGGACTTTAATATTCGTTATCTTTGTATCACTAAAAAGTTACTCAATCAGGGTACCGTTACCATACACTTCGTAAAACCTTTGCAAAATATTATTAGTAACCCTGATCTTCTTTCCAAATATAAAAGTTATTTAAGGACTCTTCTGCGACAAGGACTATCACAACCTGACTTCTATGGTGATGTGATTTATAAACTTCGTAAGATTCTTGGCCATGATCACTTTCATACTATCTTTGTTAAACTTTTTTACAGTTCGCCACTATGCTTTCCTCTTTAGTTGTACGATGACCGGACAGACTGTCGTGCCCATAATGGTTTATTCTCTTACTGCTCTGGCTTCTGCCAAGTCATTGAGTACCTTCACTGTGGCTTTTTTTTGTATTATATTTACACGAGCATATTTGTGTTTTACTTATGTTGCCTATTGATGCTGCCTTGTTGGTTAGAGATTAGATTTCTTTATTTACACTGCCCTGTTTTAATGGGATGACAGTAGGGTAAGTGTGAGGTTCGGTGCACCCTAGAATCGGTTTAAACCCCCAGTGGCCTACTTTGCCACTGACCGTTCCAAGGCGGTAGCCCTATTGTCAACCCTTTTGTGTTTGTGATGTCGTTTTCATTTTTTATTGCTTTTGCCTTCTTGTTTGTCTGTTTGCGTGTTTGTTTTTGTGTTTTGTGGTTGACTGTCCTCCTTCAATGCTACTTTCCCTGTCCGATCTTTTTATATTTCTTTTTATTAACGAAATAAAACTTTAATGGTACAGTTCACTCAAATCGTCTGACTTACCCTGTACTGAAACCCACCATTCTACATATGACGTCGGCGTCGTTCTCCACAAATGATGCACTACACACTTTATAATCAGCACCTTTATACGTAACCTCTACACGACCAGCATGTGCCGACGATCCGTCAAGTAGATTAACTGGGGTCTCTGCAAGTTTTTAATTCGACGTAACAATGGTATTTTCGGTTTAGGATTATCTCAAAGTATCAAACACTTTCCAAGTACATACACTATAGATTTGCCGTTTAAAGGAATACAGGAGGGCGAGTAATTTATTTAGATTACATACGTATGATTACTATTTATTAATTCTAAAAACCGGAATGCCGAACATTTACATGTATGAAGATAAAACGGGATATTAGATAAATAATTTCCTCAAAATGTAGATAAATTCGAAATATACACTCGGTGCCGTTAAAAAAAACAACACTGTTACAATCAATTTTTTATTTAGTCCAAACACGTTAAGTATTCAATTAAAGATAATACCAAAGTATGTGCAATACGTTAACATGTGTGTAGATTGATCGTAAAGATAACATATATAATGCTGTCATATGCACAATTCAGAAGTTGTAAATACATTTTAAAGAAGATAAAACAAAACAAAAAATAATATATCAAAAACGTGTCAAGTACATACACTATAGATCTGTCGTGTAAAGAAATTTAAGATGGCAGTTAGATCAAATAAGTATAATATTAAAATAAATAATTTTATATAAATCTTACAATATTCTGCTTAAACAAATAATCAATTGTCCCACAATTCCAAATAATTACGAAAATTATCCAATAAAATCAACCAATGCAGATACGTTTCGTAAATAAGTATGTAGATGAAAAGTTAAGATAAAATCAATCAGCCAAAAACAGAAACCGAATACCTAATACAAAATGATCATAGGCCAAACAAAGCTTTAAACAGTTTGTAATTTTGAAGAAGACAGCATGGAACATATATACAATGCATATTAAAAGGAGATATACAAATCAAAAAGTTTTTTTCACTAACATTTAATGGATCAAACTACTCTTAAATTTCACACTTACGACAATTCACGCCTACGTCCTCTGAATGTGCACAATCACTGTCACCCCAATCGTTAGCTGCACACTGTTTAATGTCAGTTTCGTCCCCGGTACACTCTAGTTCATCCACTACTATAGTACCATTACCTTGCCCGTAGTAGGCGTTACGTTGTATAGGAACATTTCTGAATCAAAACAATGTTTCGGTTTTAAGGGAAAACGTGATGTAGACTGGTAAAAATCCTGATTGCACACTACTTATACTATTTAGAACATATGCATACATTATAATTTATTAACAAATTTATCAATATAGAACTGTCAAAACATATTAATTGACCTACTCAATATTGCTGAAGCCCAGCATTCGGCACACCACACGGGCATCTTTCTCATCGAATTTGTCATCACATACTGTTCCCCATGCGCCATTGAAGAACACTTCTACACGGCCCATGTAAGGTGTACGACCGTTGATAAGACGGATCTCTGTCTCTGTTTCTGGTGACAAAAGAGGCATAATTGTAAACTTTGTAAATAAATAAATAAATAAATAAATAAATAAATAAATAAATAAATAGATAAATAAATAAATAAATAAATAAATAAATAAATAAATAAATAAATAAATTAATTAATTAATTAATTAATAAATAAATAAATAAATAAATAAATAAATAAATAAATTGTCACGTTCAACACATGCAAGCAAGTAACCTTGCTAATATAACCTTGCTTGACTGTGTTGAACTAGGGTCCCAACGTGCTAGGGATGTGTGAGCGGTGTTGCTTCTTACATTAATGCTCGTGAGCAGATAAAACCGAGTCTGCTAGTTTATTCTCTTAGTTGTGTGTGTTGCTCCCAAAGGATCTCCATTTATCAGTAAATAAAGCATGGTCAATGAAATTCCCTTTGTATTTGCACAGGTGTAAATGTTTTATTGAATGCCGAAATGGACATGCTACAAAACAAATAGAGTATGGATTTGTCTTGTCTCGATGTTTAAATAAACCAACTCGATGATACCATACTTACATGTATTACATTTAAAGTGATATATGGCAGAAAATTTAAAGAAAATGTTAATTAAAAGTAAATATTCATTAACAATCATTATATTGACAATAATTTTCGTAAATGCATAGTTGACTGACTGATTATCAAAAGCATTACAATGCTCTTTACAGAAAAATATACTACATATCCTTATTTCCTGCTAAGGATCTTTTTGTACATGCCAAACCAAAAATACACAATACAATGATATATATCAGGATTTTTATTTTTCCCTAGTCATGGTGTTATGCGGCCTTTGAAACCATATTATCTAGCAGTGTACAAACTATTATCACTGCAGCAAATGGCAACTCATTATGTGTGCACGATTAATCAACTACGAAACTTTAAACACAGGCAGGAAATTATCTTAATCAAATTCAATGACAGTTTTTTTGTATTATATAAACAGCTCTGAAGTATAGCCTCTTTTTAATATTATCAATACAAATATGTTATAAAATCCCCTTGCTGGGTTGACTGCTTGCTTTTGTTGAACATTGACATCCTACTTCTTCATAGTCTACCTAATCTTGTTCTTCTTGTCTAGCTTATCAGGTTGTTGTCATTGTTATTTCGCGTGTATTCAAGTTGATACAACGTAGCTAAATAAATAGTTGGACTCCAGTTGGAAGCATATCTAATCTGTGATACTTCTAAATATGGGGATTGAAACCTGTTGCACCATATACTACTTCTCACGAACATACTCGATAAAACCGTGTCTGCCCTTTTCTATCATGTTTGTGTGCGTTGCCTTCTCCCTAGAAGAATCCTCTATAAAATGTATTAATTCAACGATATCTAAGATTATTAAAATACATACGATATGGAAACGTCTTTGAAGAAACTTCTGTACAAAATGTATTACAATGAACTAAAGTTCAAAAAGAAAACTTTAGCTCTATGGCTAGAACGGCTAACAGTAAATCCGAAGGTCATTAGTCCCGAGATAGGCAAACAATTCATTCTGAAAAGGTTTACATTAAATGTAAAATCATAGTTAAACCATTTTGTAATGCATTACAATGTCCAGTAAATACCATAACAGTCGGCAGTAGTCTTTCTTTGAACAGACACCCTTTCCGATGCGTCTTAAATTAACCTGATCTTATTTTTAAAACTAAATTCACAATGCAAACTGTTATAGCACCACAGACCCTAACACTAACCTCTAAAACCGTGTTATTAAAGGGACACATGGCAATCTTATGTTTTTAAAACCTCGCAACGTCACGTTAGATTTTTACATCAATTGCATTTGTTCAATCATTAATATTACTTATAAGAATAGTATTAATCAAATTGTTTTTACATATTACTAACTGTTGATTACATTTCTCCAATAATATATTCAAACCTACGGAAAAATAGCAAAGATAAGAACGGTATGTAAATATATGCAAGCAGATTTAAAGTCAAAATGATACTGGAAAAATAAGCGAGAGGTTAATTTTAATGTTTGATAAAGAAGGATAAAAATATCGGACAGGGAAAGCAGCATTCAAGGACGACAGTAAACCACAAAATACAAAAACAAACACGCAAACAGACAAACGAAAAGGCAAAAGTAATAAAAAATGCAAACGACATCACAAACACATAAAGACTTCAAGATTGCCATGTGTCCCTTTAAAAGAAAACTGTTATCGGTAAAAAGTGGTTTCAGCGGTGTCATTGCTGTGTTTGTGCTTGGATTTCTATAGGGCCATTTTTCTCATTTTCAAACATAAAGTGGTGATATTCAAACGTAACAGACTCCTATACATGTCGTGGTCAGAGGAACGTTGACATGTTTCACCTTTTAAAGTGCTACCCAAAGTATCATGTACAAATAATAACACCGTATACCACTATAAAATTCCAAAATGACACAAGCGCTTATCTCAAAATCACTGTTGACATGAAAAACGAAACAGAGATATGTATTTTCATCTAATATGGGTAATTTGCCTACTCATTTAAACTTTAATTTGGAAGACAGTGGTCCATAGCCGTATATTAAGTGTGAAAACACTGACTTAAATCGTGAGCCGCTGATATTCGATGATGTATGGCGTCATCTTATTGGAGAAAAAGTTCGTTCTTCAAGAATCTTAAGAAATTCAACGTATCTTGAAACCACAGAATATATTTTTTTCAAGCGTCTTAGGAAAGAGAAAGAGACCCATACAATTTATGTTGTTGTTTTTAATAGAGGATACAACTTACAGCAGCTGAACAGTATACAAGTGTAAGAGATCAAAGTAGCAATGCATTATCAAGGCTGGCAATCAAACAGTTTTGACCGATTTTGTTTTAAAGGGACACACGACAGTCCTGAAGTCGTTTCCATAAGCACCTCAGTTTGATAATGCTGTATCAATTTGATTTTAAATATGCTTGCACATGTTGTGATCAATGGTAATAACATTTATTTTTTATTTTGTTCTCGTTATTTTACCTACAATCTAAAATACTAGTATGTTAATGGTACAATATCCTCATCAATAGGGAATTGTCAAACCCAATTTGATTTGAATCTTTCAAACCACTATTATTAGTGATTAGCAAACAGGCAAGTTATGTAGAAAAAGCTAACGTAACTTTTGAAAAAATGTCAAGATTGCCGTTGGACCCTTTAAAAACATAGATTGTTGATGAACATATTGGTGTCTGTGATATTATATAATTCGTTTCTCTGCAAATTTAGTCAGTTTGCATTGTGAAATTAAGGATAAAACATGCGATCATGCGGATTTGGCACGAATCTGATAGTGTGTCTTTTCAAAATCATGAACATACTATGTTTGTGCACAATATTTATTTTTCCAAAGTAACAACTACGCTCATGCATAAAATAAGGTCTAACTATGAATTTACAACTTAACAATTTATATCAGAAAAGAATTCGATTGGTTACATCGCATATTGGTGTCTGTGATATTATATAATTCGTTTCTCTGCAAATTTAGTCAGGCGTTGCATTGGGAAATTAAGGATAAAACATGCGATCAGGCGGATTTGGTACGAACATGATAGTGTGTCTTTTCAAAATCATGAACACTACAACTTAATAATTTATATCAGAAAACGGTGATGGTGGTAATGATGATAATGATAACGAAGACGACCACGACCACGACGACCACGATGACCACGATGACGACGACCACGACGACTAGGATGGTAATGATGATGATGATGATGATGATGATAATGATGATGATGCTGCTGCTGCTGCTGCTGCTGCTGGTGGTGATGATGATGATGATGATGATGATGATGATGATGATGATGATGATGATGATGATGATGATGATGATGATGTTCATGATGATGATAAATTTGGTATGTATGGTCCTCATATTCATTTTATGGACGCATGACTCACAGACACATTAAAACGACTTTTCCATCTACAGAAAGGTCCATCTAAGAGGCAAAAGTAAAACTTTCGCCATGTACAGGTAATATGTAATAAATATAATCGTACATTGACCGCTTGCTCATTTAGTGTTGCATTTATCAAACTCATTGGTTTAAGTATACTGCTCGACAAAATATGAAACTTTTCAACACGTTTCATGAAATACAATATCATCAAGAATGCATGTAAGAATCTTTTATGTATTAAGTGTCGAACACAAACTGTATATACGTTATGCACAATTTCTAAAGAAAAAGAAAGCTATTCAAAGTCCCTATCCTGCCATCAAGAAGTAACTTTTACAACCACTGTACACCATTTCAAAACCTACTGACGACGAGGTATATATATATAGATATAAATGACATATTTTGGGAATCCGAACTCTATAAACGGTTTGGATCAGACAGGCACAGTATCTAATAAAAATCTATGCCCCGAAGAGCGAAATAAACATAATGGTATTTAGTTGGGAGCAGCGGTTATGAAGCCTGCATATCACAAATAACAGTCAAAAGACTAATTTTAACAGCAGACAACATATCCTATAAGTGGTTAACCAATACCCAGAGCCTTTAATCGCCGGAGTAATGGAACCACTGAATCGAAAATTAAGTAAGAAAACAAAAAAATGAAAATGAAAAAGTACCACCGATAATTAAATATAAGTATCGGGCTCAGCGATCTCCAAAGATCGAATGAATAACAGTACTGATTGCAAGCGCGAGGAGACGTTTTACTGCCGCCACACTGCACAAGCAACGCCACTGTGCTATAAAAAAGAGTATGATAATGGACCTTTGGAAACGGCCGTAAACGACACATACGAAATATTGCAGTCTCTGTTTGATTGAGACTGTACATGAGCGGTAGTGAAATATGCTAGATTCCGGCTCACGCCCTTTAGCCCCGGGTTGAGCAGAACTCAATATTAATAAAATCAATAGTAAACAATTTTAGCAATCCCGAAGAAATATAAAAAGATCGGACAGGGAAAGTAGCATTCAAGGAGGACAGTCAACCACAAAACACAGAAACAAACATGCAAAAAGACAAACAAGAAGGCAAAAGTAATAATAAAAGTAAACGACATCACAAACACAAAAGGGTTGACAATAGGGCTACCGCCTTGGAACGGTCAGTGGCAAAGTAGGCCACTGGGGTTTTTTAACCGGTTCTAGGGTGCATTAAACCTCACACTTACCCTACTGTCATCCCATCAAAACAGGACAGTGTAAATAAAGAAATCCCCGCCATGATCTAATCTCTAACCAACAAGGCAGCATCGATAGGCAATATAAGTAAAACACAAATATGCTCGTGTAAATATAATACAAACAATAGCCTAGAAAGCCACAATGAAGGTACTCAATGACTTGACAGAAGCCAGAGCAACAAGAGAATAAATCATTAAGGGCATGACAAGAAAGATCATAGACAAACATCAAACGCCACCGTCCAAATGGGCTTTAGGTAGGCGTCATCATAGGGTCCACAGCCTGTCCGGTCATTGTACAATTAAAGAGGAAAGCGTAGTGGCGAACTGTAAAAGGGTTCACCACCAAGCATGCAGTACGTTGCAAAATGATAGGGTTATAACCTCTTTTGATGAACTTGTTAACAAGTTTAACATAGGCATGCATATGGCGGTGCACAAAATTTTTTGGTGAAGGTTTTAGTTGTTAGTAAGGAATACATCCGAATGAAAGTCTTACAATGTTGTTTGGTTTCAATGCACCTAAATGATATTTACAAATAAATGGATTACACTTTTTTCAATGAATTAATGACGAAATTACACAAAAATTGTTATTATTTTACGCTGATAATTTCGATGTTGTATCTGAAGCAAAATAATTGTAAAAAGTGTAATTTGAGGCTTTAACAAAGCTACTTAAATTAATTTATAGTATAAATACATTTTCCGGACACTAATATATTCCTTGGCTCTTTATTAAGGATTTTTGTTAATTTATAAAGTTACATTTATAAATAAGTATGCACGCAGAAAATGTAGCTCAACTTCTTAACACATTAACAAATCATATTCATGACAGTGTGAGCCGAGAAAACATAAAACAAATGCTCCAATTATCGTTCCGTAGTTTCGTTCCATTTTTATTTTCAATAATATATTGTATTTACAATTTGTAGTTGTGCTTGTTAATAACATAAAAGTAAAAGCAATATTTACATGCATAAGCTAATACTGAGCTAGTAATGAGCTTACCTTGGATATAGACTCAAGTATATGCATACTATATTCACATTTAATAGCATATCTGAAAAAATGATATATAGGGTCCTATAGAAACCACAGCGTCCGAACGCAATGGCATCGTAGGTCCGCACTATACTGCAATCAAGGACTTGACAATACAATGAAAGAGACAAAAAACAACAGAAAGGGTGGTGAAGACAGGGTTACATATGAAGTCTGACCTATATTTAATTATATTTAGAGACGAAGATTCACATAGGCGCTACTCTTATTTTGAATATCATTTACAAAGTTCTTTTTAAATAATTATTTTAAAATTTAAACCAAACGTGCCATTGACCAAATGTTTTAAGTAACATGTTAGTATCTAGAAAAAATTCATAATATTAATCTCAAATGTTGTGTATGATAAAAAAAGACAAATACACACAAATCTCGAAAATAGACCTAAAATTCCCACAAAGAAAATACAGACAATTAAAATAGTGAACACGGAAAACACACTAATGATAAAATAAAACTGCAACAAGTTACCTGCGCTTCCAAAAATTGCATGCAATAGAAGTAACGGAACGACATGGACGAGTGACACCATCCTAACCGTCACGTTTCTTCTTCTATAATAAAGAAATATAAAAAGATCGGACCGGGAAAGTAGCATTCAAGGAGGACAGTCAACCACAAAACACAGAAACAAACACGCAAACAAACAAACAAGACAAAAGTATTATATAATGCAAACGACATCACAAACACAAAAGGGTTAACTGCAATGTAACCAAATCGTACAGAATACAATCATGTTCAATCACTGATAAAGACACAACCGATGAGTTATCAAAGCAACTCACGTATGTGATTAAGTCAATAACGTTTCATTGGTTTAAAATCCATTTGTTTTATGACTAATAGGGACTTCCTCATTGCAGGTTTGCTTTAGTCTTTAGTTTAATAAGTAAATTGTAGGCATGATAAGATATGGGCGTAAATAAATATTGTAACCATGTTGCAGTGTTATTTATATAAATTATTTTGGATAAAACATACACTGAACACAATTTCTAAGTATCAACTTTTGTATCTTAACTAATTTTCTTATTTTAAATATATTTTAGAATATATATGTGATAAGTATTTGGTTTTGACCCATAGTTTGCAAAAACAAAATTTGTTTTGTTTAAATTGTTACATCTTTTGAAAGTTACCCTCCCTTTATGTGAAAACAAGAAATGTGCTGATAAAACACATAACATGAGCCAAAGATCGCTTAAAGATATCAAATTCTTAAAATTGGTATGAAACAATAGAAAAACAAATAAACAATTGACCCATTTATCGCAGATTCTCCGTCTATAAACAAATAAAATATGGATAATCTTAAATAACCTCCCTTTAAATTGAATATTGTTTGAAATTCAAGTAACTGTAATTCAGCGTTAACATTAAATGTTTCGAAAATTTCTTTTGCAAACGCATTTGTAGTGGTAATGCTAGTAAAACATGATGTCAAAATAATTGTAACTGGCATATTTTAGAATTAGAAAAATCGAAAGCTTCACTAATTCGAAGTACTTAATAAAATCCTTTATACCCAGTTGTATAAGCTTTATAACTTATATCTAAGAAAAGACACTGACTTATAAGTTTTAAAATATGTTCATGCAATCAGAGAAGACGATTTACACTCGTTATTTTTCAGTTTAACTCTAATCAAGCTCAAAATAAACAAAACAATGAGAATATTATTGACATATTCTTAGGTAGGTACTTTGCAATTTGGTTTAGTGTATGCATAAACGTACTATATTATATTAAATAAATTTAAATATTCAATATGACTCTTTCGACACAGTGTCTTAGCCAAGTGAAATTAGAGATGCGCATTTGGACGCTCGTAGGTCTGGATATACTTTTTCTTTATAATTCGAAACCAGTTAAACATTTGTATATATAATTATATAGTGAGAGGGTTATTGTCAGGTCAAACTAAAGCTTTTAGACGAATTGTTATCTGTATGACTTTATGTGGTAGTCAGTTTTCACTAAAGATGTGATTGTTTTATATTCTTTTAAATAGTTAAGTTCATTACGATAAGTATCTTTAACTATAGTATAGGAAATGTAACTATATTGTAGAAAGTGTAACTTTAACCTAATGGAAGGAAGTATACCTTTAACTGTATTATGGAAGTATACCTTAAACAGTGACTTATATATTGATATGTGTATTGAAGTGTAACATTATTTTGATTGGACAATTACAATGGCCAGTTCATAATACTTCAATTTTATTGGTTGTATATTTTACCGCCTGAATCATGAAACTACCTTCTGGGCAGTTAGAAGAAAATATTTAAAGGGAAAAGATCTAGAATGTTAAAATGTAGTTTTCTCTAATTGTATAATTCAAGTGGACACTTGTAAAGTCAATTAAATAAGTAATATAAACTACTAGTTATTAGAGTATAGAGTGTAAATTAAGGAAGGAGGAATTTGGGTAAGTTTATTTCATGATATATTCTTTTGTTTTGAATGGTGTTGATGAATGCAAATCACAGGTTTAAAAGTGTGTAAATTGTGTGAAAAGAAAGTGTTTCAAAAACTGCATCACTTTGCGTGTTTTAATGTCTGTATATATGTTTTATAAGAATACTTTAAAGAAGGTATTTCATTGCACCTAATGGAATGACATGTGGAGAGCTTAAACCCTACCAACCCCCTATTACATAATGGCGCCCAGCAAAAGGAAGAACCCTAAACCTCTACATAGTGAAGAACAAATTGTTGTAGCCGAAGGAGCCGAATATACAAGTGTTTCATGTGATGAGAAGGTACTATTTTATTAATTTCCATTTGAGGAAAGTGAAGTGATCAACAGTGTGTAATTTTAGTGTAGCTATCTACAGTGACCATGCACTTGTAGAAGTGAGTGACCAGTGAGTAAACAGAGTGCAGAGCAGTGATTCGGAACGCATATACAATGGAGGAACTGACTACATCTCACCTGATACTAATTACCTGGACATTACCTGGACATAAACTGTATATAGATGTGGTGTATCAACAAAGTAATACTATTTAGTTACTGAGTGAGTCGAGTGAGTGAAAAATGTGTTAACATATTTGCAGGTTGATCGAATTGTGTTTTGCAGCTGTCATCCCGATTATTAGAAACGTTAAATCAGATTATTTATCAAGGGATAGTTATGTTCTTTAGTTAACACTCTGTAAATGTAATAGCAAAGTTTACGTTATAGAGATATACTTTGAATTTTCTTTTTATTAAAATTAATTTTGAAATAGTACTTTAATTATTATTTTTTTGTGTTTTGAAATTAGTTTTTTTTTATTAAAAGTATTTGAAATTTGACTTTACTATTTTTTTATTATTCATTTTTTTTAGTTCGTCGTTAGGGTAGTTGTTTATTGTGTTTAATATTCCAGTGAGATAAGATAAACATGATTGAGATTTAATAATTGAAATTCATTTTGCAGCTAGATTATATTCTGTTGATAGCATTGTTTAAATACAGATATATTAAACAGCCCAGCAGTGTGTTAGCAGTAATTAGTTATTGTTATATTGTGAGTTTACAGTGAATTAGTTCCCTTTACAGTGTTAATTGGAATTAACTCCCTTTTGTTATATATATTAATGTGATATTTTAATTACAGCTTTGTAGATTATGATTTAGAATTTGTCATTTTGTATTAATTTGATATTGTATGCATGTGATATTGTTTAAAAATGTCGACTGAATTTTCAGCAGAGGAAATAGCCAATTTGGTTAAAGCTTTAAGGAGCTGGGTTTGAAGCCTAAATCAGACACGAAAGAGGACTTGTCTAATTGGATGAAAGAAACTGTAGCATCAGGTGCAGTGGGCGAAGTTAAACCAGTTTTTTTTCCGTTGTCAGTGGTTATACAGAAGCATGTGCAACCACCAAGATTAATTTCTTTTTCAGACATTTTCACTTATGAAACCTGGAAATATGAATTGAATTGTCTTCTTTCAGAAAAAGAACATTCTGTTGATTCAATCAAACAGGCAATTAGAAGGTCAGTCAAAGGAGATGCAACGAAAATCTTAAGGAATTTAGGACAAGATACTGACATTGCAGAAATACAGAAGAAATTTGAGTCAGCTTATGGATCTGTTGATCAAGGCACAGATATATTAGCCAAATTTTTCAGAATGACACAGGGTAAAGATGATGTTGCCACATTTGCTACCAACCTGGAGGACACAATGCAGCATGCGGTATAGAACAATGTTGTTAAACCATCGGACAGTAACAAGTTTTTATGTTCTCAATTATTTGCAGGATTGAACTCGCATATGAAAGATGTGTGTGCATTTATGAAAAACGCTTACACATATTTTGATTCTTTTAGATTCGATTTGAGAAATATGGAACAGGAGCACAAGGCTACTTCGTTTACATGTATTTAGCGCAGCACGTTGGAAAGGAGCCGATAGGTGATGTGCATCCAGCAACAATTAAGAAATTGGAAGCAGAGGTGAATGAATTGAAAACTAAACATTATGTTTCTAATGATAATTATTTTCAAGATCATCGCCCGATACAGTTTCAGCAGCAGCAACCTCCACTGCAGCAGCAGTATGATGGCAGTAAACAACAACAACAACAAAGGAAAGTTGTTTGTTGGCGATACGGACAGGAAGGGCATGTACAACTTGGTTGTTGTGCAAATATGGATCATTCTAGGAAACATGATGCCTACAGTCTCCCCCACAAGGTACAAAATCAGCTCGGATCGGAGCCAGAGATAAAATCATGATACAGTTACAATCTTCCCAGGTAGCAGCCTTTTAATGACCCCTAACAAATTAACTGCAATAAAAGTAGCCAGTGCTAATGTGGAACAGCTGGCATCATTCTGCAGCAGAACATAAGATTAAGGATACATTTACACATCATGAAATAAAACAATGTACTTGATGAAAATTCAGTTTATTTATTTATATATAGTGTTACTAGCACAGACTTATTTAATACAAATGGAAATTGTATCAGTTGCTTTAAAATGAGAAAATATTGTTTTTCTTACTAATAGTATACAACAACTTAGATTGTATTTTTAATAATTGTATTTCACTGTCCAATCTTTGACAGTACTCAGGAATTATAACATTATCAAAAATAAGTAAACTTTGTAGTAATATAGTATAAATCTATTGATGTACATAATGTTCATGCATATTTAGAAACCCTCATGTCTGTCATCACATCAATATATATATACTTAAAACCCCTCATTTCACCACGTCAATATATATAACCCTCATTTAACCACATCAATATAATTATATACTCGAGGGCTTAAAAAAACATCAGAAACAACAGATTAAATCAAAGTTTAAATGGACACACAGCAATCTTTTTTTTTAACACAGCAATCTTTTTTTTTAAAACTCGCGGTGTCCAATTAGTTTTTCTGCGTTACTTGCATTTGTTCACTTATTAATATTAATTATGAGAAGAGTATAAAGAAAACTGTTTTAGCAAATCACTAACTGTTGATTATATTGTACCAATAATTTTTATTTTAACCTATGAAAATATAAAAAGATAAATTGAAACTCAAAATTGCATTGAATTATATGCAAGCAGGTTTAAAGTCAAATGATTCTCGATTAATAAATTGAATCGCCAGTTTTAATGCTTGATAAAAACTCAACAAGATTGCCATGTGTCCCTTTAATATCTTATTTTAAAATCAGTTGTGGGTATAAATCATTTCATATTCACTGCATCAAATGAAACTCTCATAAATTGATTATTGAGAAAAACGTTTTTTAATAATTTTAAAGTGTTTTTGACAATTTAAAAGGTCGATACCTTAATTTAACTGTTGTCTGTAAATGATATTGAAACTATATACACGAGGTGTTTTTAAGCTCATTGATTATGTTTGTTTGCTATTGTCACATTTTACAAACTATTCTGTATTCTATAGATATGACTTGTTGAAGTGTTAAATGTATGGAAGGTATAAAGCAATCACAAATACAGTTACATGTATTAAATACACATACATGATCATGCTTTTTGGTAAGTAAAAAGACAATATGTCATACACTATGTATGATTCTATAACGTATATGCAGGGGTGGATCTAGGATTTTCGAAATTTTAGTACATGATCACATGTAAAACGCTCAATTTAATCATCTAATCAAGATTCTGGGTAAGTGAAAGAAGACAATGTGACACACACTATACATGTATCTATAATGTATCTGCATGGGCGGATCTAAAATGTTCCATTTGTTGGAGAATATGAATTGATAAGTGTTAAAATAGCAATAACAATGTACTAGTGAAGTATGTGGGCAATTGTAACGAAACACAAGTCAACTAGGTCCCCAGCAGGGATTTGACTTATTGGAAGATAGATAACTATACATCAACTATGCATGTATCTATGCCCTGTATATGTATCTACAGGGGGCATATATTAAGGACTTGCAATTTCCTTGTGGCTTGGCCTGGGGGTATTTTGAGGAATGGGATGCGGGTCCTTTATCTTTACACGTCCCGTAACAATGACATGTTATGTTATATTACATCTAAGTAATTGGTCATTTCATAGTATCGACTTTGGTGTTGATGTTAAGGGGCGTTTTCTTCGTAATCCGCTTTGCGGTGTTGTGTCAAGCTGATGTTTTTTTGAAGAGGCTTTGACTGGTGCAAAATGCAGCAATTCTTCAAAACTCTCAAAATGACTTTCCTTCCTAAAGTTATACTCTATCTCATTTGAAGAGTTTTTGATGTGTAGACTCATCATTATGTGAACACTAAATATGAACGAAAAACACAAATGTACGCTTTATAACATCTTGTAAGTTTTTGTCAGAGATGTAACTATTCTCCTCAGACCTCTTGTTTCATAATCAAGGCTCAGTATCATCTCATAACAGACCCAACTCTGTGGATGCTTATCAGTGAGCAGTAATAAAACATGGCTCGGCAATGCTGTCCAGGCAATTTATCATGGTCATTAACAAGTGTTTATCTGGACAACATGCTGGGGGAATAGCAGTACTTGTAGTTTGTATGATAGCAATGAATTTCTGTTTTTTTCGGTCTGATCTGTACCTTGTACGTAGGACTGCCTATTTAAACTGCAACAATTCTATGGGGAGGGGCAAATAGACTTCACACCATTCAGTCCCAAATAAATGCTAAATTAAATAAAATTTCTATTCCAGATGGTTTAGTTTGACAGTCAAATGACACCTTAGTTTCTATAAATGGACATGAAATTTCAGCACTGTTAGATACAGGTGCTAGTATTAGTAGTTCTCTTTCAGAATCGTTTTATAACCAACACCTGAGTGACATAGAGATGCAGAGGTTAGACCACGTGGTATCTATTGAATGTGACAATGGCAATTCTATGCCATATAAAGGATACATAATTGTTAACATTTCCATTGCAGCATTAGATCCTAACACGGAAATGGAATGTTTAATATTTGTTTTAGAGAATGTGAAAGCCGGTGATACAACTGTTATAATAGGAACAAACGTTGTACAAGGTTTTATGCAGGATTGCAAGGACAGTTACGGTGATAATTTTTTACGGAAAGCGCCATTACAGGCTCCTTTATATTAACTTTTAGAAGTATGGTGATTAGTAACAAGGAGCTCGAGAGCAACAGGAATGCATTAGGAATTGTCAAGTGTGCCGAAAGAAAGAAAGTTACTCTTCCACCAAATAGTTCAATTATTGTTGCAAGAACCATTGACAAAGAGATTCCGCATTCAAATGGTTACAGAATCAAAACTCAGCAATTTGCTAGAGGACCGACTTTGATTTCTTACAATTACAAGAAAATCGGATATGTTGAAGTTCATATATCTAATATTACTACCAGAACAGTTACCATTCAACCACAAGCAATACTTTGTGAGATTCAACCAGTTTCAGTTGCAGGTTTAGATCAACATGCAGCAACAGAACAATCATTACTTGATCAAATTCACATTGGTTCTGAGGGTTTAAGTAAAGAACAACATAGTCAATTAGAAAACCTTATTCTTTCTTTCAGTGATATATGAAATATTATTTCTTACAGGAAAAAGTCATATATGTAGGTCATGTTGTTTCAGAACAAGGGAATGAACCAGATCCAGGAAAGATTGACAAAATCAAGAACTGGCCAACACCCAAAACACCAGAAGATGTCCGTAAATGTATAGGCTATTATAGAAAAATTGTTAAGAACTTCGCACAAATTTCCAAACCTCTTACAGATATCATAACCCCTTAACATACATTTTATCAACAGCTAAACTGAATGCAACAGGTCATAGATGGGCAGCCTCTCTGGCAAATTTTGACTTTGAGATTAAATATCGCCCAGGAAAGAACAATCAAGATGCAGATGCACTTAGCAGGTTGCCTACAGAAACTATTGATGAATCAACAGTTAATTCAATATGTAATAGCATTGATGGAGATCCGTATATTTTCAATCTAGCTGTAGGTACGGAGATTCCCGACGACGACGAGACAGATGGAGTAATAGGATATACGGTCAGAGACTGGAGACGAATCCAAGGAAGTGATCCTACCAACCTTAAAACACTGTCCTGTTTTAATGGGATGACAGTAGGGTAAGTGTGAGGTTTGGTGCACCCTAGAACCGGTTTAAACCCCCAGTGGCCTACTTTGCCACTGACCGTTCCAAGGCGGTAGCCCTATTGTCAACCCTTTTGTGTTTGTGATGTCGTTTGCATTTTTTATTACTTTTGTCTTTTCGTTTGTCTGTTTGCGTGTTTGTTTTTGTGTTTTGTGGTTGACTGTCGTCCTTGAATGCTGCTTTCCCTGTCCGATATTTTTATCCTTTTTTTTGGATTCAAGCTGTGAAAGACAGCAGGAAACCATCCAGAGAGAGTATTCCCACTAGCAAGACGAATATTGGCTTCTTTAAAGCATTTGACCATTTAACGCTAATGCGTTCGGTTCTTTACAGAACACTTAACATCAGTGGGGAGGACAGGTTACAACTTGTTATACCAGAAACTTTTATTTCTAAAAAATGATATATAGGGTCCGAACGCAATGGCATCGTAGGTCCGCACTGTACTGCAAACAAGGACTTGACAATACAATGAAAGATACAAAAAACAACAGAAAGTGTGGTTTTATCAGGTTTACATGATGAAGTCGGACACCCAGGACGTGACAGAACATTATCGTTAGTTAAGGACAGATTGTATTGGCCCGGTATGACCATGTAGAGAGGTGGATCTCTAAGTGTTGACGGTGCATTAGGCGGAAGAAACAACCAACGCGAGCACCTCTCGTCAATATTACTTCTATGCAACCTTTGGAACTTGTTTCTATGGACTTTTTAACACGTGCAATATCATTAGGACGTTTTCAACATAGTCTAGTTATAACAGATCATTTTACTAGGTATGCAATGGCAGTTCCAACCAAGAATATGACGGCCAGAACAACAGCAGAAACATTTTTTAACAATTTTGTGGTTTATTTAGGTTTACAAAAGCGAATTCACTCGGACCAGGGAGCCAATTTTGAAATCAAATTAATAAAAGAACTATGTTTAATTTCAGGAATGACAAAGTCACGAACTACAAGTTACCATGCAATGGGCAATGGAATGACTAAAACAATGAAGAAGGCTTACCAACTGGAAGTAGCCAACAAATCACGAGCTAATCAAAAGAAGTATTATGATATCAATACTAAAATTTCTAATATTATAGTAGGTGACATAGTTTTAGTTAAGATTGTAACTTTGTATGGCAAACACAAGTTAGAGAACAAGTGGGAAGAAGACATCTACGTAGTCTTAAAACCGCCAAATCCGACATCCCTGTGTATGTGATACAGAAAGAATCAGGCGAAGGAAAGAAAAGAATCCTACACAGGAATCTTTTACTTCCAATTGGATCTATTTCAGATACAGTAGTTGATGAAAATAGAGAAAAAAAGAAGGCACAGTCAACACATGCAAGACCAATATCAACAATTGTTCCAGATTCTGATTCATCAGATTCTGAGAGTAACAATTATTTTTCAGTGTTTGCAGCAGATTCTTTTGTTCTTGTTCTCGTGAGGAGATAACAACAACTCCGACTACACAATGTGAACACGTCAACCATTCATCACATTAACGTGATGGGTTCAAAAATACATCAAAATATATTCAAAAGCATAGTGACACACAAAATACAGATTTATTTTAAAGAGATACATTATTAGCGAGATTTGAAATACAACAATACAACTATTTAATGTCACATTTACAAAATGAAACATATTTTAGATTGATTCAGAATAATGATATCAGTGCTGATTATTTGTATTGTTTGTGCTCTTTGATTACAAGCGATCCCCTTTCAAGAAGGTATTGATAGTGGATGATTTATGATCGTTTCCCAAAAACAACTGTCCGAAGGTTTGCATAAAATGTCATTTGTAAGCGCTTTCCATTTCAGTCCATTTTCCAATTAAATATCTATATTCAAATTAGTATAGAACCCGAGGTATGGTTACATTTGATCCCGAGACCTCCATTTAACTAAACATGAAGGCTTTTGAGAATAATACTGTCTTGACAGTGTTTTAAGGAATCGTATTTAGTGCAAAAATGATATATAGGGTCCTATAGAAACCACAGCATCCGAACGCAATGGCATCGTAGGTCCGCACTGTACTGCAAACAAGGACTTGACAATACAATGAAAGAGACAAAAAACAACAGAAAGGATGGTGAAGACAGGGTTACCGACTTGGAATGGTCAGTAGGCAATAAGGCCTACTGGTTAGCTTGAATCGATTTTATATGCGCACAATCCTCGCTATTATCCTGTCTTCAGCGCCCAAATAGACAAGACAGTGTAAACAAAATAACATCCCATCAAAAGGAATTCTCTAACAATAAAGTCCACATCCAGAGAAACTAACTAAAGAAACACATACAAAATAATAAACATCTCAGGATGTATGCAGAATCGTACTGAGCAACTATAGTAGTTGCAGCTAAAGAGAAAACCAATTTAGGGTAGAACCAGAAAACCCGAGGGACGAAAGCTCATGCACACACCGCCCTGAGTTGGGGTTTCAGTAGTACAATCATAGAGTTCCAAGAGGTAGTTCAGTCATCGCACAAGTGAAAAGTGAAGCGTATTGACTGACTGTAGAGAGTCAATCAATAAACATTTCGACCTGATGTTAACACGAAAAGTTGAAATTTAGTACTAAATTAGTAAAAAGCCGAAATTTAATACTAAATTTCGACTTTTCGCCCTTGATGATGTCACACGACAACTATAAAACTTGAACTTTTTGATAATTATCGAACTAATCTGATAATTTTCAACTATAGTGTCAACTTTTCGCTCTAAACCTGTAAACTATAAGCGCGAAAAGTAAAATGTTTTAATATTAAGTGGACTTCTCGTGGTAAAATACATTTCAGTAGGATGATTTAACCAGAGCGATATATAAGGTCTAAAAGTTACGTAAACACCGAGTGAAAATGGCGGGTGACGCAAACTTATCTGATATCAATAGTTCTCCCAATAGCTAAAAGCACGAGTATTTCTCTATATGTAAAATTGTGCATACAACAGAACCTCACGTCGTCCTCGAACGCCATCTTGGAACTTGATATCGGTGCGAAAAGTCGAAAATTAAAATTAAAATTTCGACTTTTCATGTAAATTCTAGTCCGAAAAGTTGAAATTAACGAGATGATTATCGTTATAATTATTAGATGAGTTTGATAATTATCGAGCCAAACCTTAAAGTATTCTAGTTGTCGTTCGAAATGTTCAGAGCGAAAAGTCGAAATTTGATACTAAATTTTGACTTTTCTTGTAAACATCAGGTCAAAACGTTGATTTCACTAACAGGATTCCGTAGTGTTAACTTAATACATTTATTTACAAGCATGCCACACTTCGGGTGGAGCAATGTTTCAACTCAACATCGGGGTCAGTCGTTTGAACCATATTGAAAGTCCGGGATGATTTCACAACTTCTAATGTTGTCACAAACTATGTACGTTACTTCTAGTTATCAAAATATGTACATTATCTATAGTTGTCAAACTGTGTACATGAACATTAATTATAGTCGTCGAACTATGTACATTAAATTTAGATATCAAACTGTGTGCATAACATCTAGTTGTCAAAATATGAAGATTACTTCCATTAATTCTAGTTGGCAAAGTATGTACATTAATTGTAGTTGTCAAACTATGTACATTACTTCTAGTTGTCAAACTATGTAAATTTATTCTAGTTGTCAAACTATGTACATTATTTCTAGTTGTCAAACTATGTACATTATTTCTAGTTGTCAAACTGTGTACATTACTTCTAGTTGTCAAACTATGCACACTTATACTAGTTGTCAAACTATGTACATTATTTCTAGTTGTCAAACTGTGTACATTACATCTAGTTGTCAAACTATATACGTTATTTCTAGTTGTCAAACTGTGTACATCACTTCTAGTTGTAAACTGTGTACATTATTTCTAGTTGTCAAACTGTGTACATTACTTCTAGTTGTCAAACTGTGTACGTTGCTTCTAGTTGTTAAACTGTGTAAGTTCCTACTAGTTGTAAAACTGTGTACATTACTTCTAGTTGTCAAACTATGTACATTACTTTTAGTTTTCAAACTACGTACATTAGCATTATTTCTTGTTGCCAAACTATGTACATTACTTCTAGTTGTCAAACTGTGTAAGTTCCTACTAGTTGTAAAACTGTGTACTTTACTTCTAATTGTCAAACTATCTACATTACTTCTAGTTGTCAAATAAAGTACATTAACATTACTTCTAGCGGTCACAATATGTACATTAATTCTAGTTTTCAAACAAAGTACATTCATTGTTGGTGTCAAACTGCGGAGACTATTTCTTGTTGTTAAATTTTGTACATTACTTTTAATTTTCAAATTGTGTACATTACCTTTAGTTTTTAAATTATTACATTATCATTGATGTTAGGTGTCAAACTTTGTACATTAAAATTATTTATAACTGTTTTCATAACTTCTAGTTGTCAAACTATGTACATTACTTGGATGGGGATGTTCCCCGAGCAACTTCTTATGGGGTGTATGTGTCTCAACTTATTCGTTTTTCAAGAGCTTTTACTCGAGTTGAGGACTTTAATATTCGTAATCTGTGTATAACTAAAAAGCTACTCAATCAGGTTTACCGTTACCATAAACTTCGAAAAACCTTTGCAAAATTGTATTATCGTAACCCTGATCTTCTTTCCAAATATAAAAGTAATTTAAGGACTCATCTGCGACAAGGACTATCACAACCTGACTACAATGGTGATGTGATTTATAAACTTCGTATGATTCTTGGTCATGATCACTTTCATACTATCTTTGTTAAACTTGTTAAACAGTTTAACAAAAGAGGGTTTGACCCTATCATTTTGCAACGTACTGCATGCTTGGTGGTGGACCCTTTTACAGTTTGCCACTATGCTTTCCTCTTTAATTGTACGATGACCGGACAGACTGTGGACCCTATGATGACGCCTTTGTTGCCACTGACCGTTCCAATGCGGTAGACCTATTGTCAACCCTTTTGTGTTTGTGATTTCGTTTGCATTTTTTATTACTTTTGCCTTCTCGTTTGTCTGTTTGCGAGTTTTTTTTTGTGTTTTGTGGTTAACTGTCGTCCTTGAATGCTGCTTTCCCAGTTCGATATTTTTATCTGTCTTTCTAGTTGTCAAACAATTTGTATTACTTCTCGTTGTCAAATTATGTACATTACTTCTAGTTGTCAAACTATGTACATTACTTCTAGTTGTCAAATAATGTACAATAACATTACTTCTAGCAGTCACAATATGTACGTTAATTCTAGTTTTCAAAAAAGTACATTCATTGTTGTTTTCAAACTGCGTAGGCTACTTCTAGTTGTTAAACTATGTACATTACTTTTAATTTTCAAACTGTGTACATTACTTCTAGTTTTAAAAGTATTAAATTATCATTTATTTTAGTTGTCAAACTGTATACATTAAATATATTTGTCAAACTGTGTTCATAACTGCGGTTGTCAAACCATGTACATTACTTCTAGTTGTCAAACTATGTGCATTAATTCGAGTTGACAAACTATTTACAATAAATCTCGTTGTCAAATAATTAACCTTACTTCTAACAGACACAATGTATACATTAATCTAAGTGCATTCATTGTTGGTGTCAAACTGTGAAGATAACTTCTAGTTGTCAAACTATGTACACAACTTCTAGTTATCAAATTATGTAGTACATTACTTCTACTTATCAAACTATTTACATTGTTTCTAGTTGTCAAACTGTGCACATTACTTCCAGTTGTCAATCTATGTACACAACTTCTTTTTGTAAAACTATGTACATTAATTCTAGAACTGTGTACATTACTTCTATTTGTAAACACATTACATCATCATTTGTTATAGTTGTCAAACTGTGTACATTAAATGTAGTTGTCAAACTATGTACATAACTTCGTACACTACTTCTAGATCTCAAACTGTGTACATTATTTCTAGTTCTCAAACTATATACATTGATTCTAGTTTTCAAACTGTGTACATAACTTCTAGTTCCCAAACTATGTACCTAGCTTCTAGTTGTCAAACTTTGTACATTACTTCTAGTTCTCAAATTATGTACATTACTTATAGTTGTCAAACTGTATATATTACTTCTAATTGTCAAACTGTGTACACTACTTTTAGTTGTCAAATAAACTGTACATTGACATAAATTCTAGTTTTCAAAATATGAATATTACATATAGTTGTCAAAGGATGTACATTAACATTAATTCTAGCTGCAATTGGATGTACATTACTTCTAGCTATCGAACTATGTTCATTACTTCTAGCTGTCAAACGTGTACATTAATTATTTAGAAGATGATTTATTTCCAGTGTGTATTTCGAAAAAAGTTTCAAGAATAGTACGAATATGGACAATATAATCTATTTGTGATACCTCGTCGTCGTCGTCGTCATCATCATCATTATCATCATCATCATCATCATCATCATCATCAATACTCATCACAAACATTAATAGTGTTGTAAAACTTCCTCGTCTTTAACACCATCATCATCATCATCATCATCATCATCATCATCATCATCAGCAGCAGCAGCAGCAGCAGCAGCAGCAGCAGCAGCAGCAGCAGCCATCATCATTACCATCATCATTACTAATTATCATCATTATAATCGTTATCATCATGAATAATTAATTGTGGTAGGATAAAGGAGTCATTGATGGGGCGGGCTGTACGAGGAATACTAGGAATTTGTTAAGAATACACATTTCATTTGATAATGCGTCCCCCTGAGAATGAATGGACAACATTAGGACAAGAGTCCTAAGAAAGCACTTCCCAAGTAGAAACTTTTCTGGGAAGGAGATATTTGGAAAACGATGGAGGGTGGTGCGAATACGGGGTGACCTTAAACAATGATTTTGCGGTGGATTGAAAGATCTGTGAAGAGGTGAAGGAGGGATGCCATAGGGAAGCACGTTTTGGAGTAAATCATTTGGGAGGGGGTCCTGCATATACTATGCTAGACCCCACCTCCGTCCGAGGAATATATTCACTCCCAAGTTCCAACGGGAAACTTATTGTTGGTAACCCGGAATGAATAAATGTTGTTATTATATGTACGTATATACGTATTATTTTGTATGATGTATGCATAACCGAATCCCTAGATTCTCTAAATATCTAAAGTATGCGTTCCAATAATTTCAATTGTGGCGTGTTTTGTTTGAATAAATTGTATATAAAAAATCCAAATAGTGATTAGGTAAGAACAAATACACATTTAAATGCATAAATACAAAACATAGTCACTCGGTTGGCAAACGTCAGCGAATTATTTCAAAATAAACAAGCTTGGACAATGAACCGAACACAATACCCGATCAGTTTTAACGGAGTCGGCACACCTCATTAAGACGTATGGTGTTAAGACAAAAGCCATAATCATGTCTCCATTTAACTATTCCGTATGGATTAGTAATCAGACCTTACAAGCCTTATCTTATATGCTTGTCATTGACTTGTTGTACGAAGTTCACATTCATATTAAATTGGCAAACCGGATTGAATCTGTATAATATATTTGTAAAATGCTAACGCTTAAATTAGTGTTTGAAACTTAATGGTAGGTAAACATGTTGTATCACGGTATAGATAATGCTAAATATCAAATCAGTAAAACTAAACTCACTAAAGTGTTATGAATTGTTATACCAAACACATATATTGCATTTCAGTTCAGATATAGTGTATTTATCATCCCCGTATGAGAGTATATCAAGCAACTATTGACGTTAACAATACATTATATACTGACTTTTGAAACGTATGAGCCTCCATGACTACTTTACAAGAGCATTTTACCCGCTTATACAGTTGCTGCATTTCTTTTTAGTTTTACTCCCATTATAGAAATATATACTGTGGATGGGAAGGGTCTGCCACGCCCGCGAGAATGGTAGCGTATTTGAATTATCATGCTTGCACATAAAGGATTGTTTTCGTTTCAATAACATCTAAACAGTTGCGTGTTGATGGATCATGATGTCATGGTTAGCACGACGACTTAGTGAATCAGTGTGTAGGTGGATCATAGTGTAAGGGTTATCGTGACGTCTTGCTGAATAGTGCGTGTGTTGGTCTTGGTGTCATGGTTAACGTGATGACTTAGAGAATTAGAGTGTGGGTGGATCTTAATAAAGTTGTAAGCGTGACGAGTTAGTGTGTCAGTTTATGCCAGGATCATAATGTAATGGTTAGCGTGACGACTTATTAAATCAGTGTATGGGTGGATCATAGTGTAATGGTTAGCGTGACGACTGGGTGAATCAGTGTGTGGGTAGATCATAGTGTAATAGTTAGCGTGACGACTTGGTCAATCTTTGTGTGGATGGGTCATAGTGTAATGGTTAGCGTGACGACTTGGTGAATCAGTGTGTGGGTAGATCATAGTGTAATAGTTAGCGTGACGACTTGGTCAATCTTTGTGTGGATGGGTCATAGTGTAATGGTTAGCGTGACGACTTGGTCAATCTTTGTGTGGATGGGTCATAATATAATAGTTAACGTGATGTCTTATTGAATTGTGTGTGGTGGAATAATAGTGTAATATTTAGCGTGACGACTTGGTCATTTTTTGTGTGGATGGGTCATAGTGTAATGGTTAGCGTGACGACTTGGTGAATGAATGTGTGGGTAGATCATAGTATAATAGTTAGCGTGACGACTTGGTCAATTTTTGTGTGGATGGGTCATAGTGTAATGGTTAGTGTGACGACTTGGTGAATCAGTGTGTGGGTAGATCATAGTGTAATGGTTAGCGTGACGACTTGGTCAATCTTTGTTTGAGTAATAGTTAGCGTCTTGATGAATCTGTGTGTGGTGGGATCATAGTGTAATGATTAGCGTGAAGACTTGGTGAATCAGTGTGTGGGTGGATCATAGGTGAATGGTAAGTGTGACGACTTGGTGAATCTGTGTGTGGGTGGATCACAGTGTAATGGTTAGAGTGATGACTTAGTGAATCAGTGTGTGGGTGGGTCATTGTATAATTGTTAGATTAATGACTTCGTGAAACTGTGTGTGGGTGGATCACAGTGTAATGGTTAGAGTGATGACTTAGTGAATCAGTGTGTGGGTGGGTCATTGTATAATTGTTAGATTAATGACTTCGTGAAACTGTGTGTGGGTGGATCACAGTGTAAGGGTTAGCTTGACTACTTGGTGAATCAATGTGTGGGTGGGTCATTGTATAATTGTTAGATTAATGACTTCGTGAAACTGTGTGTGGGTGGATCATAGTGTAATGGTTAGCTTTACGACTTAAAGAATCAGTGTGTGGGTGGATCATAGTGTAATGGTTAGCCTTGATGACTTAGTGAGTCAGTGTGTGGGTGGATCATGGTGTAATAGTTATCGTGACGTCTTGGTGATTCTGTGTGTGGTGGGATCATAGTGTAATGGCTAGTGTGACGACTTAGTGAATCAATGTGTCGGTGGATCATAGTGTAACAGTTATCGTGAAGTATTGATGAATTTGGGTTTGGCGGTATCATAGTGTAATGAATAGTGTGACAACGTATTTAATACGTGTGTGGGTGGATGATAGTGTAATGGTTAGTGTGACGACACAGTGAATCAGTGTGTGGGTGAATCTTATTGTAATGGTTAGCATGACGACTTGGTGAATCTGTGTGTGGGTGGATCATAGTGTAATGATTAGCGTTACGACTTACTGATTCAGTGTGTTGGTGGATCGCAGTGTAATGGTTAGCGTAATGGTTATTGAATCAGTGTGTGGATGTGTGGATGTGTGAAGACTTTATGAATCTTGGTGTGCGTGGATCAAGCGTAATAGTTAGTGTGACGACTTGGTAAATCTGTGTGTGGGTGGATCATAGTTAAATGGTTAGTGTGAAGACTTAGTGAATCGGTGTGTGGGTAGACCATATTGTAATTGTTAGCGTTACGACTTAGTGAATCAGTGTTTGGATGGATTATAGTGTAATGGTTAGCGTGACGAGTTAGTGAATATGTGTGTGGGTGGGTGAAGAATTTGTGAATCTTGGTGTGGGTTGAACATAGTGTAATGGTTACCGTGACGATTTAGTGAATCGATGTGTGGGTGGTTGAAGACTTTGTGAATGGGTGAGGTAGGAGTTAAAAGGTCATACAGTGTTATCACATCAACTTGACGTTTCATTGGAGACATACTTTTAGAAAGAAATACCACAAATTCCCTCCCCTCCCCAGCCGAAATATGTAGACATCTAAATTTAAAGTAATAAAAATAAGGATAAAAGTCGAAAAGGAAATGCGGCTTTTATAGAACACAGTAAAACCCAAAACACGCAACAAGACTATCATTTTAAATCATTTGATATTTTGTTTATCTTTCATAGACGAGTATATATACCATAATTGACCTGTTGACCCGAATATGTGCCCCATAGAGCGGGGCAATAAATGGCGTTGTTCTTGCTTGTTATCTGGCTATGTGTGATTTGTTTGAATTCCGTTCAGTGGTTAGGATGAGATATGAAAACGGACGGACGGGCATTGAAGGTTTACTAGCTAACATGATTGGGTTTTATCATTTGTCAAAGTTTAAGAAGTTCACCAACAATTCATTAAGTTTTACTTAAATACTTGACAAAATACTTAGCTAAGTCATTAAGTAAAGTTGTCTGCTTTTTAATTTAGTCTTTTGGCTGTTACTTGTGATACGCAGGCTTCATAACCGCTGTTTCCAACTAAATTCCATTATGTTTATTTCGCTCTTCGGGGCATTTAATTTATTAGATACTGGGACCATACGCCGTACGGCATGGGGAAGTAGTGCACTCCATGTCCCCCGCCATATGCATGCCATCTTCTGGATGGTTAAAACTGTGTTCTATTGATTTTATGAATATTGAGTTCTGCTCAACCCGGGGCTAGAGGGCTTGAGCGGTAGCTAGCATAATTTTACTACCGCTCATGAACAGTCTCAATCAAACCGAGACTGCAATTATCATATTCTTTTTTATAGCACAGTGGCGTTGCTTGTGCAGTGTGGCGGCAGTAAAACGTCTCCCCGCGCTTGCAATCAGTAATGTTATCCATTCGATCTTTGGAGATCGCTGAGCCCGATACTTATATTTAGTTATCGGTGGTATATTTTCAATTTCTTTTGTTTTGATTCGGCGGTTCCGCTACTCCGGCCGATAAAAAGCTCTGGGTATTGTTTAACCACCCATAGGATATGTTGTCTGCTTTTTAATTTAGTCTTTTGGCTGTTACAACTTGTGATACGCAGGCTTATTAACCGCTGTTCCCAACTAAATTCCATTATGTTTATTTCGCTCTTCGGGGCATTTAATTTTATTAGATACTGGGACCATACGCCGTACGACATGGGGAAGTAGTGCACTCAATGTCCACCGCCATATGCATGCCATCTTCTGGATGGTTAAAATTGTGTACTATTGATTTTATGAATATTGAGTTCTGCTCAACCCGGGGCTAGAGGGCGTGAGCGGTAGCTAGCATAATTTCACTACCGCTCATGAACAGTCTCAATCAAACCGAGACTGCAATACTTCGTATGTGTCGTGCTCAGCCGTTTCCAAAGGTTCCATTATCATACTCCTTTTTATAACACAGTGGCGTTGCTTGTGCAGTGTGGCGGCAGTAAAGGATTGTGTTTCACCAACATACTGACAATCTAAATGGGTGTATGTTCTCTTAATCCTCCACGTTCGAATAAAAAAACGTTGAATCAAGACATTAAATAATAAGTTAAAAGGAAAATTTCTAATTTCACCCTTTGCATTACTAAATCCAGAATGAGGGGCACAACGTTTACGGTTATATCGGCGCCCTGTCCATACACGCTTTACCAAAGTATACACGGCACACATGCAAGTCATTATTACTCTGTGAAGTAAATTGTGTAGGGAATCACGACAATCTTGATGTGTAATGATGAATTTACAAAACTTCGCATTAATGCGTCGCATTAGGTTTTCAACATAACTTGCATTTGTTCAATTATTGGTATAAGAAAATAATAAAGCATCGTGTTCGCATATTTATCATGTGAGTATATTGCACTAATAATATAGTTAAACCTATGGTAGCTAGAACAACGAAGAACATTTGAAAACTCAACGTTTTATTTGAATACATGCTTGCAGTCTTCAAGTTAAAATGATACTGGATTTATACATGGAGAAACTAATTTTAATGCTTGACCAATACTTCAAGATTGCCATGTGTCCCTTTAACCTAACAATACATGACAGCTTTGTAGTACTTGGTTTGACAATATTGATTTAGTTTGCCTTCGAGATGAACATCCTTCTATTGAAGTTACTATTGTTGACAATTTCACGACTACCTTGTTATATATAATTACAAACAATGACAACGTGAGCGTTTTTTTACAGTCTTCTGTCTGATTGTACACGTCGACATTGAAGCGGACATCGTAAAAACAACTACCGTAATTAATCCAAGCCATTGTTGTCAAAACAACTTGTTGCTAACATTACATGGTTCCGCCTTAATTTCATCAAGCGATGGGAAAGCTTGTATTAGCAGGATTTTTTAACGGATATTTCGACAAATAAAAACACGTTTACAAATATTTTTTACTGCAAAAAATGTGATAACCTGTTTAAAATTACCTAATAAATGTTTGAATTACAATATGCAAACTTTTAAAGCCATTATTAAGGTTTTATCTCATACCCCAGCCAGTCCCGTTTTCGCTTCTTGAAGAAGGGGTTGGATGGAGTTAAAGTTAATACTCGGACCACGTAATAAAGTTCGTCATTCACATTTACAAACTTAGTTCTATTACACGATAACGGCAACCACAGTCAATAAATAAGTATTTTACAATTACAAACGTAAAACAATAATCCATATTTTATGAACTATAATACACGTTTACAAAAGCCGGCAACTTTGAAACAGTTTGCTCCCAATTGCACGCAACGATAGCTCAACTATATTAATACGATTTACTGTTTAAGTGATTTTCTAAAAATGATAAAACTGAGATATGTTATTTAACAGAATATTATTTTAGTATTCCAACTTTGTACACAGCTAGATTACATCTTATGTGTATGGGTATTGTGTGGAGTAAAAGGTTTAAGTTTCATACCCCATCCAACCCCTTCTCCAAGAATCGAAAACGGGGTTGGCTGGAGTATGACATTACACCTTAATTTCAGCTTTAACAGTTTGCATATTGTAAAATTAAAATATTTAATAGGTAATCTATTTTTGTTTTCAGTAAAAACTGCTTTGTAAAAGTGTTTAATTGTCGAAATATCCGTTATAAAATCCTGCTTATATAAGCTTTCCCATCGCTTAAAGGAATTAAGGCGGGACCACGTCGGTGAAAGCGTCTGGAGCAAAGGCATCAATGTTACTAGTTTGTGTCTCGCTCTGTTTCTAAGGAACAGTGTTCGCACTGTTTCTTTGTTGTGTTTATGCTTTTGTATTTGCGGTGGGGAGTTTTCTTTTGCTGATTGGGCAACTCGAGATTTTATGAAACCAAGTGTATTACATTTGATTTGGATTTTTATCACATATTATATGCAATTGAAATTTAGAGTAATGTCATGTAAACTTCATACCTCTATCCTCGGTCTCGTTTTGACAAAATGAATACCTACAACCGAGTGATATAGCCTTGAAATAGGCCTTTGTGATTCCAATATGGATATTCTAGATCATTTCCGTACCCACCCCCTCATCATACAAGCATGTACACTAAATAAACAATACATGCACCACATCTTTGATTTATATTCGGAACGAAACATTCGGAGCGAATACACCGTCTTCCATGGATGGAGGGATAACTAGTCTGTGAGTTCTGATCCTGGAAGAGATGGTGACCTTTAATGTTTGCCTACACTCTTGTCTTGTCGTTTCCATACTGGTTTATTTTCTTGTTGCTCCGGCTTCAGCTAAATCATGGAGTGTATTTATTGTCAGATTGTGTTGTATATTTCATTTGCTCTGTATCTGTTGTGCAGTGCGAACCTTCACTGTTGTTGCGTTCGGGTGCTAAGAATTCTATGGGACCATTTCTTATCTTTTTTATATTCATGTACTAAAAGTATATACGGGCTCGTCCTCGACGTACAATTGAAGCGCGGACATGTGCAGAGGATCAATCTGTGTAATCATAGTTGCGCGTGTATGGTATGCAATTTACTTTATTTTGATATTTAATAAACGAGCATGCGGGGTCGCAAAGCCTGTGTGAGTAAACCTCGGCCAAGAATGTAAATACGTGAACAAGTCGTTAGTCCAGTAAGGAAAAACACAATGACGTTGATATACCGTTAAGCACATGTGCACTTTTATAATCTTAAGCAACTCCTTGAATAAAACAAATATTTTTTAAACTGAAAACGCCGTTTCTATTTACTTTTAACATTGTTCTAACCTTAATATGGACACTGATTTCAAATAAAGATAGCTACTTGCCTCTTTTGTTTACTATTGTTACTAAATACTAATATGTGATGTTAATTATTCGTGTACGACATTTGTTTTGTGTTCAGTACCCTATGGAATTGAATCGGACGCGAATGCATTTGTAAATATTAAAGTGGGTTTGGTGATTGTAAAGTTAGAACAGGCATATAATATGAAACTATAATGTACATGTAGAATGTTATGATGTAACGTTTGGTGTTTGTTTTCGATCGTCGTGCCATTATTGGTTTATTCTCTTGTTACTCTGGCTTCGGCCAAGTCATTGCGTACCTGTTTTGTAGTTATCTACGCCTTTTAAATGCTTATATGAATGATCATCGTTGTGTTTTACTTATATTGCATATTGATGCTGCCTAGTTTGTAAGATGATATAGACGTGTTTATACAGTCCCATTATATTGGGATAAAAATAGGGTAAGTGTGAGTTTCGGAGCACCCCAGAATATTGTATTAAACTACACCGACGTTTGGCAATGACAGGTCCAAGGCTGTAGCCTTCTTTGTCGTTTTGTGTGTGTGTGTGTGTGTGTGTGTGTGTGTGTGTGTGTGTGTACGCCTGCTGTTCTGTGAATGTTATATTTCACTCTCCACGCTTATACCTACTAGAATGAGCAATAAAGCATGTTATGCATGTAAAAGTGATCCGTCATTTTTAGAACATGTTAGCCTAGGTAGCGCTTATATGTAACATTTAACACATTCATAAGTGTATGTAGACTGGTTGTGGTGGATTTGGGCGTGTTAACGAGCATGCAATCTAACCATTTCGTTTTAGTTTCATTGAGAAAACAGAATAAAGTGACCAGTGAAATAACATAAAATAACAAACAATTCCACTTACTTTTAAAGCAGCTTGTAACGTTCACGACTGCCTTATAGTATATAGTTATACACAATGACAAAATGGGCATTTGTTTATATAATTGTCTACTGCCTGATTGTTCAATTCGACATTGAAGTGGGACATGTATGGCCATCGTAAAACAAAACTACGATAATAAATCCTATCCATTGTAGGCAAAACAACTCGTTGCTAAGTTCGTCATTCACATTTAAAAAACCTACTTCTATTATAGGATATCGGAAACCACAGTCAATACATAATTATTCACAATGACATGAACTAGTATTCATACATTATTAAGTAAAATACACGTTTACAAAGGGGTCGGCACCTCTGACACCTTGTGCACCCACTAACGTGCAACGTCCGCTGATTTATAAACGATTTACTGCTTTGGTGATTGTCTAAACATGATAAAACTGAGAAGTAATTTAAGAGAATATTATTTTAGTAGAACAACGTTGTACACAGCTAGGTAACATATTTTGGGTATGTGTACTGTTGAGGTTTACTGTGGAGATCAAGGCGAGATATAAGCGTGTTATTAGATTGAGTTTCACCCTGTTCAAGTTCTAAGGAACTGTGTTCGCACTGTTTGCTTTCGTTGTGTACGATTTTTATTTTGGTGGGGAAATTTTGACTTATACGCCAATCGCGATTTTATGAAACCAAATGGTATCACATTTGATTGTTTATCACAGATGTTATGAAACTAAAATTAAGAATAATAACATCCAAACTGCATACCTCTATCATGTGCCTCGTTTAGTCAACATGAGTGACATGAGTACATACAGCAGATTGATGAAGTACAAGCAGTGCGTATGCATGTAATACAAATAGTATGCATTACAATAGTCCTTTGTAATTTCAATATGGATATTCTAGATCATTTCCGTACCCACCCCCTCATCATACAAGCATATACACCAAACAAACAATGTATACACCACTTCTTTGGTACATTATTAGATCGAAACCTTCGGAACGAATACAATATAGTTGCATTGGTGGAGTGGTAAATAATATATGTCGGCAGATATTGAGACGTTTGATGTTTGCCTGCACTATTGTCTTGCTGTTCCCGTACTGGTTTATTCTCTCTCTGGATTGTGTCATATCACTGAGTGCATGCTTTGTGGCCGTTTAATGATTTGGTATGTGTTATATTAATGTATATACGGGCTCGTCCTCCAGGTACACTTACATTTGATTATTTGTAAGTGTGGTGGAAGCGCGGACATATGCAGAGGATCAACATATGTAATAAACTGTCCGTGTATATATACCTGAACAATGCGCTGCCTTTTCTTCTAACTTTCAAATACTGAGTTCTAGTGGTTACTGTTCACCCAAACAATATACAGGTGGTTAATAACTGTTAGATAATACTGTCCATTTTATAAGAAAACTATACATTTAATTAACAAACAACATGTGTTTTCGTCATAAAGCTTTGTTGAATAACAAGTATAGTATGATTTGATCTGAACAATCTAACGATAAACGTGTTAGAGTTCAATACTTAATATGTTACGAATCGTTGCACTTAGAAGCGTGCACTTCATTTTGTTTATATACTTAAAAACGAGCCTGCGCGGTCGCAAAGCCTGTGCGTGAATTCAAAGAGAGAAATAGGTTATGCGATATGCAAATGAGCGAACAACTCGTTAACAAAATCAAAATAATGCTCATTTTGATATACTGTTAAGTACATGTGCACCTTTATAATATTATGTAACTCATTAAATAAAACATGTATCGCATGGTTATTTTTAAACTGAAAACGCTGAAGGTGTTGTTGTATTTGTTCTGAGTTTTAACATTGTTCTAAGCTTAATAATAGACAATGATTTCAAATAAAGAGAGATACTTGCCTCGTTAGTTTACTAGTGTTACTAAATAATAATAATATGTGATTTTAATTATTCGTGAGTGATATTCGTTTTGTGTTCAGTATCGTAAAGAATTGAAACGGGCACGAACGCATTGGTACATATCAAAGATGGTTTGGTGAATGTATATTTCAATATAATCTAGGATGGTATGATGTAACGTTTGATGTTTGTTTGCAGTCGTGTATTGGTTTATTCTTGTGTTGTCCTCGCTTTGGCCAAGTCATTGAGTACTTGCTTTGTGGCTTTCTATCCGTTTTTCTATATGCTTGATCATTTGTGTGTTATACTAATATTGCATATTAATGCTGCCTATTTGTTAGAGGACATACTGGTGTTTATACTGTCCCGTTCTATTGGGATGAAAATAATGGAAGATTGCAGACACTGGGCTTTAGGTAGACGTCATCATAGGATCCATAGCCTGTCCGGTAATCGCACAATTAAAGAGGAAAGCATAGTGGCGAGCTGTTAATGGGCCCACCACCAAGCATGTCTTGCGTTGCAAAATGATAGGGCCATAACCTCTTTTGATAAACATTTTAACATGTTTAAGATAGTAAGAAAGTGATCATGACCAAGAAGCTCACAAAGTTTGTAAATCACGTCACCATAGAAGTCAGATTGTGATTGTACAAGTTTGTTGTTTGAAAAGGACGGTAACGTTCGATGCTACCCATATTCATTTCGTATCATAAGGTCGTTTACTCTGGCCTTTGATATTTTGTTGTTGTTAAATTCAATGTGATGATCATTCATATAATTTGTCATCCTTGTATCGCCTAACATGCTCTCTAGTTTGTAATATTAAAGCGTATAGGAGATTCCATATTCACACTGTCCCTTTTTATAGAGATGACAATATAACAAAAGTGCGGTTTGGTTTAATCCCCAATGGGGTCTTGTCCCATTGACCGTTCCAGGGGGCACCTACCGTATTTGCTTACTCGTGATAACTCTCGTATTACTGTTATTGACGGCTGCGTTTTGTAAATACAACATCTGCATCTTATTTCAGGCCAGAGTTTTTTTTTATTTTAAGTTTTACGGGAGAGCCTACCCTAAATTTTGCAAAACTGAAATAAAAATACAATTCGAAATGTTTTCCTCCTGTTCGATCTGATAGATTTTAATAAAAAAATGTTGTGCCTATCCTAAAACTTATTTGCTCAATAACGTAAAAAAGCACATTTTTTTGTAAGGTTGGAAATCGAAGTATATGCAAAGAGTATATGCAAACTGTTCCATTGGCCAGTGGATTTAAAATTTAAAATACTATTTGTCCATGGGCACGCAGAAGTTACATGCCCAGATTTGAATTGCAATATAGTCCAATGTATACATACCTATAAGCAATAGCATATGCATTTTTTTCTGAAATAATTATAAGAAATAAATTCTGCATCAATAAAGTGGTCTATGGACAAGTAAACTTAAAATCCGCTTGTCAATACCCAATTTTATTTTTATTTTTATTCCCTCCTCCTACTGCTCAATTTTGTGGGGAAAATATCCCGTAAATCTAACAAATAAATAAAATCTGGCCTCAGATGAAATGCCGACAACGTGCAGTGCCTAAATTGTTAACTTATGTTCATCACACTAACTAATTGCCCTTTGAATTTGAATATCTTTGGATTAAGTAGACCACATGTAACCAAAGATGTCATGATTGACTTGTTTTGACGTAACACATATAATTATGCTGTCGTACTGCCGCAAACGTGTGTATTATTCAAGGGCAGTCGACATTTAAGTTCACAGTTTAATGCTCATACAGATGAGGTAGACTTCAATGGAATTCATAAACACAATTCGAACGATTATTTATACAATACCAGCGAAAACATTAGTTGTTTGCTGGGCTAAACGCCAGTCGATTGTGGATTCCCAAAATGTATACTGTAAACATTATATTGTTTTTGGTAATGTGAAGAGCCGTAAGAAACAACAAGCAGCAGTGTGCATTTATATGCATTTATATTTAAGAAATAGATACATGCAGATGCGTTGCGTGGTGCAACAGTATCTAGGTAACTATTCAATAAATTATCTATGTAACTATACAATATATTATCTATATCACTATACAATAAATTATCTATGTAACTATACAATATATTATCTATGTAACTATACAATAACCAAACATGAGAGATTACCAAGTGTAAAGCTTCTGCAGACAAATTAATTGTTTAAGTATGATAATAGGCTCATGTTTTAAAGGGGCAACATTCCCTTCCCTGGTAGGGAGAGATTGGAGGTGTGTCATAATTGCCAATTATAGTTGGTCTGAAGAAAACAGTGTATATATAACGCATCGTATGGGAACCGTCATGCATCGTATATGGGCATCATACTATATCGTATATGGGAATCATACTGTATCGTATATGGGAACTACAGTGTATCGTATATGGGAATCATAATGTATCGTATATGGGAATCATACTGTATCGTATATGGGATCCATAGTGTATCTTATATTGGAATCATAATGTATCGTATTTGGGAATCATAATCCATCGTATATGGGAATCAGTCTGCATCATATATGGGAATCATACTGTATCGTTTATGGGAATTATACTGTATCGTATATGGGATCATACTGTATCGTATATGGGAATCATAACCATCGTATATGGGAGTCATACTGTATCGTATATGGAAACGTTAATGTATCTTATATGGGAATCATACTGTATCCTATATGAGAATCATACTGTATCGTATATGGGAATTATACTGCATCGTTTATGTGGATCATACTGTATCGTATATGGGTACCATAGTGTATCGTATATGGGAATCATAATGTATCTCATATGGGAATCATAATGTATCGTGTATGGTAATCATAATGCATCGTATATGGGAATCATAATGTATCCTGTATAGGAATCATACTGTATCCTATATGGGAATCATACTGTATCGTATATGGGAACCATGATGAGTCGTATATGGAAACCATAATGTATCGTATATGGGAATCATACTGTAACCTATATGGGAACCATACTGTATCCGATATGGGAACCATAATTTATCCTATATGGGAATCATACTTAATCGTATATGGTGATCCTACTGTATCGTATATGGGAACCATAGTGTATTGTTTTTGGGAATCATACTGTATCGTATATGGGAATCATAATGTATCGTATATGGAAATCATACTATATTGTATATGGACACCATAATGAATCGTATATGGGAATCATACTGTATCGTATTTGGGATCATAATACATCGTATATGGGAATCATACTGTATCCTATATGGGAATCATACTGTATCGTATATGGGAACCATAGTGTATCGTATATGGGAATCATAATGTATCGTATACGGGAATCATACTGTATCGTATATGGGAATCATACTGTATCATATATTGGAACCATAGTGTATCGTATATGGGAATCATACTGTATGGTATATGAGAAACATAGTGTATCGTATATGGGAATCATAAATTAATCATATATGGGAACCATAGTGTATCGTATATGGAAATCATAATGAATCGTTTATGGGAACCATTGTGTATCGTATATGGGAACCACAATGTATCGTATATGGTAACCATAGTGTATCGTAAATGGGAATCATAATGAATCGTATATGGGAACCAGTATGTATCGTATACGGAAGCTATACTATATTGTTGATGGGAACAGGTAAGGTTTAATGATATGCTTAATAATTATGGACCGGACGGACGTATACACACTAGTAGGGTCTTGTTTTTTTTATTTATTCTAAACTATACAATAACCAAACATAAGAGATTTTCAAGTGTACAGCTTCTGCAGACACATTATTTGTTTAAGTATGATAATGATAATAGGCTCATGTTTTAAAGGGGCAACATTCCCTACCCTGGTAGGGAGAGATTGGAGGTGTGTGTGTCTTATCAATATCACCAGCTATACAGGCCTGTCAGTTACAGTGAATGACTCTAAAAATAGCACACTATGTATGTTAACAACTCTCACTGGATGCAGAGTTAGCAGCCGACAGAAAAATGTACTTAAAAATCAGTTAGGAGTAAAGTGTTTGAATCTAATGACTCCAAGTTACTAGTTTATAATTTCTTCTTATTTTATTGGAACTGTGAAAGTTTTTTTAGCATTATTAATTGATATTCTACTCTTTTATTTTCATCTCTAATATCCACTGCACTGTATATTATATAAAAAAAATTTGCTATGAACTTTTGCAAATGTAATCTGATGAGAGAACTTTACACTGCCAGCAAATATTTGTTAGTGTTAAATGAAAATTAATTGCCAATTGTAATTGGTCTGAAGAAACAGTGTATATATAATGCATCGTATGGGAACAGTCATGTATCGTACATGGGAATCATATTGTATCGTATATGGGAATCATACTGTATCGTATATGGGAACCATAGTGTATCATATATGGGAATCATACTGTATCGTATATGGAAATCATACTGTATCGTATATGGGGAACCATAGTGTATCAAATATGGGAATCATAATGTATCGTATATGGGAATCATACTGTATCGTATATGGGAACCATAGTATATCATATATGGGAATCATACTGTATCATATATGGGAATCATACTGTATCGTATATGGGAATTATACTGTATCGTATAGGGGATCATACTGTATCGTATATGGGAATCATAATCCATTGTATATGGGAGTCATACTGTATCGTATATGGAAACGTTAATGTATCTTATATGGGAATCATACTGTATCCTATATGGGAATCATACTGTATCGTATATGGGAATTATACTGTATCGTTTATGTGGATCATACTGTATCGTATATGAGAACCACAGTGTATCGTATATGGGAATCATAATGTATCGTATATGGAAACCATAATGAACCGTATATGGGTATCATACTGTTTTGTATATGGGAATCATAATGCCTCGTATATGGGAATCATACTGTATCGTATATGGGAATCATGACGCATCGTATATAGGAATCATAATATGTCTTATATGGGAATCATACTGTTTCGTATATGGGAACCATAGTGTATCATATAAGGTTATCATACTATATCGTATACGGGAATCATACTGTATCGTATATGGGAATCATACTGTGTCATATATGGGAACCATAGTGCATCGTATATTGGAATCATACTGTATCCTATATGGCAATCATACTGTATCGTAAATGGGAACCATAGTGCATCGTATATGGAAATCATACTGTATCCTACATGGCAATCATACTGTATCGTATATGGAAACCATAGTGCATCGTATATGGGAATCATACTGTGTCGTATATAGGTATCATACTGTGTCGTATATGGGAACCAAAATGCATCGTATATGGGAATCATACTGTATCCTATATGAGAATCATACTGTATCGTATATGGGAACCATAGTGCATCGTATATGGGAATCATATCGTATCCTACATGGCAATCATACTGTATCGTATATGGAAACCATAGTGCATCGTATATGGGAATCATACTGTGTCGTATATAGGTATCATACTGTGTCGTATATGGGAACCAAAATGCATCGTATATGGGAATCATACTGTATCCTATATGAGAATCATACTGTATCGTATATGGGAACCATAGTGCATCGTATATGGGAATCATATCGTATCTTATATGGGAATCATACTGTATCCTATATGGGAACCATATTGTATGGGAATCATACTGTATCGTATATGGGAATCATGACGCATCGTATATGGGAATCATAATGTGTCTTATATGGGAATCATACTGTTTCGTATATGGGAACCATAGTGTATCGTGTAAGGTAATCATACTATATCGTATACGGAAATCATACTATATCGTATGTGGGAATCATACTGTGTCGTATATGGGAAGTGTAGTGTATCGTATATGGGAAGCATAGTTTATCGTATAAGGTACTCATACTATATCGTAAACGGGAATCATACTGTATC